>ONZH01002974.1:0-42547 GCA_900303285.1 Rhinella marina
TTAAAGATTTTGTGGAGGCCCAAGAGGTGAGACCTCTTAAAAAATTATGTGGAGGCCCAAGAGGTGAGACCTGTTAAAAATTATGTGGAGGCCCAAGAGGTGAGACCTCTTAAAGATTTTGTGGAGGCCCAAGAGGTGAGACCTCTTTAAAGATTTTGTGGAGGCCCAAGAGGTGAGACCTCTTAAAAGATTTTGTGGAGGCCCAAGAGGTGAGACCTCTTAAAAATTATGTGGAGGCCCAAGAGGTGAGACCTCTTAAAAATTTTGTGGAGGCCCAAGAGGTGAGACCTCTTAAAGATTTTGTGGAGGCCCAAGAGGTGAGACCTCTTAAAGATTTTGTGGAGGCCCAAGAGGTGAGACCTCTTAAAGATTTTGTGGAGGCCCAAGAGGTGAGACCTCTTAAAGATTTTGTGGAGGCCCAAGAGGTGAGACCTCTTAAAATTATGTGGAGGCCCAAAGAGGTGAGACCTGTTAAAAATTATGTGGAGGCCCAAGAGGTGAGACCTCTTAAACATTTTGTGGAGGCCCAAGAGGTGAGACCTCTTAAAAAAATTATGTGGAGGCCCAAGAGGTGAGACCTCTTAAAGATTTTGTGGAGGCCCAAGAGGTGAGACCTCTTTAAAATTTTGTGGAGGCCCAAGAGGTGAGACCTCTTAAAGATTTTGTGGAGGCCCAAGAGGTGAGACCTCTTAAAAGATTTTGTGGAGGCCCAAGAGGTGAGACCTCTTAAAAGATTTTTGTGGAGGCCCAAGAGGTGAGACCTCTTAAAAGATTTTGTGGAGGCCCAAGAGGTGAGACCTCTTAAAGATTTTGTGGAGGCCCAAGAGGTGAGACCTCTTAAAGATTTTGTGGTGAGGCCCAAGAGGTGAGACCTCTTAAAAATTATGTGGAGGCCCAAGAGGTGAGACCTCTTAAAATTTTGTGGAGGCCCAAGAGGTGAGACCTCTTAAACATTTTGTGGAGGCCCAAGAGGTGAGACCTCTTAAAGATTTTGTGGAGGCCCAAGAGGTGAGACCTCTTAAACATTTTGTGGAGGCCCAAGAGGTGAGACCTCTTAAAAATTATGTGGAGGCCCAAGAGGTGAGACCTGTTAAAAATTATGTGGAGGCCCCAAGAGGTGAGACCTCTTAAACATTTTGCGGAGGCCCAAGAGGTGAGACCTCTTAAAAATTATGTGGAGGCCCAAGAGGTGAGACCTCTTAAACATTTTTGTGGCAGGCCCAAGAGGTGAGACCTCTTAAAAATTATATGGAGGCCCAAGAGGTGAGACCTCTTAAACATTTTGTGGAGGCCGCAAGAGGTGAGCCATAATATATAAATTTTTCTTATTTACGGAAAGCAATTCCTACGGCGGTTAAGGAGGAGGAAGGTGGAGGAGGAAATGGCCACTTCCATACAGATGGCACTTCACTTTTGGCTGCTTTCCACGGTTGGAGAAGCAAAGTCCGGGTCAATCCACTTGCTGTTCATTTTGATTAGCGTCAGCCTGTCCGCACTGTCGGTTGACAGGCGGCTGCGCTTATAGGTTATAATGCCCCCGGCTGCGCTGAACACCCTTTCTGATAGCACGCTGGCGGCAGGGCAGGCAAGCACCTCCAAGGCGTACAGGGACAGTTCCAGCCACGTGTCCAACTTGGAGACCCAGTAAGTGTAGGACGCCGAGGGATCGGGGAGGACAGGGGTACGGTCTGCCAGGTACTCCCGCAACCTCCGCCGATACTTGTCCCTCCTGCTGATAGCGGGCCCCGCAGTGATGGAAGTTGCACGAGGGGGTGCCATGAACGTGTCCCACACCTTGGAGAGTGTTCCCCTGGTGGCTGTGGGCCTGATAGATGTTGTGGGACTCTGGGAGACCCTCTCCTCTCTGCCGCCAGCGATGGTGGGTGGGAAAATCTCCATCATGTTCTGCACGAGTTCCCTCTGGTATTCCAGCAATCGATTCGTCCTCTCCTCTACCGGAATAAAAGAGGAGACGTTATCTTTATACCGGGGGTCCAGGAGTGCGAAGACCCAGTACAGTTTGTTCTCCACTATCCGGACAACACGTGTGTCCCGGGAAAAGCAGCCCAGCATGAAGTCAGCCATGTGTGCCAGACTCTGAATAGGCATGACCTCACTGCCCCCACCAGAAGGATCACTTGCCATTTCCTCCTCTTCCTCTTCCGCCTCCTCTCCGCCCCATCCGCGCTGAACCAATGGGACACACACAGCCTGACTGCTACCCTCGCCGCCAGCATCCTCCTCCTCTTCCACAGCCACCTCCACGTCGTCCTCCTCCTCATCCTCCTCCTCCTGCAACTGCCACCGTGAAGCAGACAAAAGTGTGGTCTGACTGTGTAGCTCCGTTGCGTCTCCTCCTACCCCCGTCTCCTCTGCGTGCAATGCGTTCTCCCTTATTGCGATGAGCGATTCTTTAAGGACGCATAGGAGCGGGATGGTTACGCTCACTATAGCGTCCTCGCTGCTGACCTTCTTGATGGACTCCTCAAAGATACGCAGTACATCGCATATGTCTGCCATCCATGGCCACTCGTGGTTGGCAAACTGAGGGAGCTGAGTTGGAGGCACGCGTGGATTCATAATCTGGTACTCCAACAATGCTCTCTGCTGCTCACACACCCTGGCCAACATGGAATAGGTGGAATTCCAGCGAGTCGGCAGGTCGCACAACAGCCGATGTTCAGGCAAATGGAGGCGTTGCTGGAGTTTTTTTAAGCTAGCAGCAGCTACAGTTGACTTCCAAAAGTGAGCGCGCAAGCGCCGCACTTTCACCAATAGCTCTGCCAGGTTGGGGTAAGTCTTTAGAAATTTTTGGACTACCAGATTAAAAACGTGGGCCAGGCATGGTACGTGATCGAGTTCGGCAAGCTCCAGAGCCGCCACCAGGTTACGGCCGTTATCGCACACGACCATGCCTGGTCCTAGCTGCAGCGGCGACAGCCACATCTCCGTCTGCTGCAATATGGCGTCCCTCACCTCTGGGGCGCTGTGCTTCCTGTCGCCCAAGCTGATGAGCTTAAGCACCGCCTGCTGACGTCTCCCCGCGCCAGTGCTGCAACGCTTCCAGCTAGCGGCTGAGGGCAATGTTAAGGCAGAGGAGGAGGAGGAGGAGGAGGGGGGTTTATCAGAACCCATGCTGGCAATCTTGGGCGGGGGTGGTAGGTAGGCCGTCTCTGTTTGCGACCCCGTCCCCACTTCCACTACATTCACCCAGTGTGCCGTCAAAGAGATGTAGCGTCCCTGGCCGCAAGCGCTTGTCCACGAGTCGGTGGTCAAGTGGACCTTTGTGCTGACTGCGTACCTCAGGGCCCGCCTGATGTTACGCGACACGTGCTGGTGCAGGGCGGGGACGGCACTCCGGGAAAAGTAGTGGCGGCTGGGGACGGAATAGCGAGGTGCGGCAGCCGCCATCAGGTCGCGGAAGGCCTGCGTCTCCACAAGCCTAAACGGCAACATCTCCAGGGCCAGCAGTTTGGAGATGTGGCAGTTTAAGGCTTGGGCTTGGGGGTGACTCGAGGCGTACTTCCGCCTGCGGTCGAACGCCTGCGAGATGGACAGTTGATGGGACGAGGAGTGTGAAGGTGCAGGCGAAGAGGCGGGGGAAGGGGAGGCTGAAGGAGAAGGCCCCAAAGTAGCCGAGGCAGATGTGGAGGTGTCCTGGCTGGAGGTCTGGACCGCAGTGGCAGCACACAACAAAGGGGAAGAGGCAGTGGCAGCAGGACTGGGCGCAGGTTGTATTGCGTTTGCTCTCTCTCACTCAGCCCAGTGCTTGACTTCCAAGTGACGCCGCATGCCTGAGGTGGTCAGATTGCTCTTCTCAGAGCCCCTACTCAGTTTTGAGTGGCAGTCAGAGTGGCTCAGTTTGTCATCCGCACAAACAATAAAAAATCTCCACACCACAGAAGTACGAGGCCTCGATGGGGGAGCTTCGCGCGACTGCCCGCTGCCGGGAACAGCTTCGGCCGTGCTGGCTATGGCCTCACTACTCTGTCTGGACTGTCCTCTGCCTCTGGACATCCCTCTGCCTGTGGACATCCCTCTGCCTCTGGACATCCCTCTGCCTCTGGACATCCCTCTGCCTGTGGACATCCCTCTGCCTCTTGCTGCCTTTTTCGGTGCTGCGCAGACCACCACCTCTCCACTGCTTTCCCCGCTGGACATCACCCCTGGCCAAGTGGGGTCGGTCATTTCGTCATCCACCACCTCCTCTTCCTCACTCTGCTCCTCCTCCTGCCCACTGGACATTCCAACAGCCTCCCTTGATGGCAACTGCGTCTCATCATCATCATCGCTCATGATAACAGATGCTGGTTCAGGGTCCACATCAGCAGGAGATGGCGAAAACTCAAGTGTTTGGGCATCACTACAAACAAATTCCTCTGCTAGCTCCTGGGATTCTTCCGGCACATCTGAAAAAGGACCCGAAAAGAGCTCCTGGGAGGGGTCAAGGGTGGGATGACTCTGTTGGCCAGGTGTGGAGGAAGGAGGGTCAGAGTGAGACTGTGTGGATGACTGGCTGGTGGACAACTGTGTGGAAGCGCTATCGGCTATCCATTGCACCACCTGTTCAACCTGCTCAGGCCTCAACAGCGGTGTAACTCGCCCCCTGCTTAACTGTCCCATAAAGGCAGGGATTCTGGATGAGTGGGATCCTGGCTGACCCTCACCAGCACGCATTGTATCCCCACTGGCATCAACAAGGCCACCAACAGCATTTCCGCGCCCCCGTCCTCGTCCACGTCCGATTCCGCTAGCCCCCCTCCGCATTTTATTTTTTTTGGTTGCAAATACAATATTTGGGTATATAATTAGGTATGTGAAATAATTTAGCAAGAGAACGCACAGTATAGTGGCCAATTAAAAGGCCTAGATATTGTATATTTCAAGGTACACAGCCGTGTACTAACTGCTCAGACGGCGGGTATTTACACCAGGTATGTGAAATAATTTAGCAAGAGAACGCACAGTATTGTGGCCAATTAAAAGGCCTAGATATTGTATATTTCAAGGTACACAGCCGTGTACTAACTGCTCAGACGGTGGGTATTTACACCAGGTTTTTAAAATAATTTAGCAAGAGAACGCACAGTATAGTGGCAAATTAAAAGGCCTAGATATTGTATATTTCAAGGTACACTGCCGTGTACTAACTGTACAGACGGTGGGTATTTACACCAGGTATGTGAAATAATTTAGCAAGAGAACGCACAGTACAGTGGCCAATTAAATGGCCTAGATATTGTATATTTCAAGGTACACAGCCGTGTACTAACTGAACAGACGGTGGGTATTTACACCAGGTATGTGAAATAATTTAGCAAGAGAACGCACAGTACAGTGGCCAATTAAAAGGCCTAGATATTGTATATTTCAAGGTACACAGCCGTGTACTAACTGAACAGACGGTGGGTATTTACACCAGGTATGTGAAATAATTTAGCAAGAGAACGCACAGTACAGTGGCCAATTAAAAGGCCTAGATATTGTATATTTCAAGGTACACAGCCGTGTACTAACTGAACAGACGGTGGGTATTTACACCAGGTATGTGAAATAATTTAGCAAGAGAACGCACAGTACAGTGGCCAATTAAAAGGCCTAGATATTGTATATTTCAAGGTACACTGCCGTGTACTAACTGTACAGACGGTGGGTATTTACACCAGGTATGTGAAATAATTTAGCAAGAGAACGCACAGTACAGTGGCCAATTAAATGGCCTAGATATTGTATATTTCAAGGTACACAGCCGTGTACTAACTGAACAGACGGTGGGTATTTACACCAGGTATGTGAAATAATTTAGCAAGAGAACGCACAGTATAGTGGCCAATTAAAAGGCCTAGATATTGTATATTTCAAGGTACACAGCCGTGTACTAACTGTACAGACGGTGGGTATTTACACCAGGTATGTGAAATAATTTAGCAAGAGAACGCACAGTATAGTGGCCAATTAAAAGGCCTAGATATTGTATATTTCAAGGTACACAGCCGTGTACTAACTGCTCAGACGGTGGGTATTTACACCAGGTTTTTAAAATAATTTAGCAAGAGAACGCACAGTACAGTGGCCAATTAAATGGCCTAGATATTGTATATTTCAAGGTACACAGCCGTGTACTAACTGAACAGACGGTGGGTATTTACACCAGGTATGTGAAATAATTTAGCAAGAGAACGCACAGTACAGTGGCCAATTAAAAGGCCTAGATATTGTATATTTCAAGGTACACAGCCGTGTACTAACTGAACAGACGGTGGGTATTTACACCAGGTATGTGAAATAATTTAGCAAGAGAACGCACAGTACAGTGGCCAATTAAAAGGCCTAGATATTGTATATTTCAAGGTACACAGCCGTGTACTAACTGCTCAGACGGTGGGTATTTACACCAGGTATGTGAAATAATTTAGCAAGAGAACGCACAGTACAGTGGCAAATTAAAAGGCCTAGATATTGTATATTTCAAGGTACACTGCCGTGTACTAACTGTACAGACGGTGGGTATTTACACCAGGTATGTGAAATAATTTAGCAAGAGAACGCACAGTACAGTGGCCAATTAAATGGCCTAGATATTGTATATTTCAAGGTACACAGCCGTGTACTAACTGTACAGACGGTGGGTATTTACACCAGGTATGTGAAATAATTTAGCAAGAGAACGCACAGTACAGTGGCCAATTAAAAGGCCTAGATATTGTATATTTCAAGGTACACAGCCGTGTACTAACTGAACAGACGGTGGGTATTTACACCAGGTATGTGAAATAATTTAGCAAGAGAACGCACAGTACAGTGGCCAATTAAAAGGCCTAGATATTGTATATTTCAAGGTACACAGCCGTGTACTAACTGCTCAGACGGTGGGTATTTACACCAGGTTTTTAAAATAATTTAGCAAGAGAACGCACAGTATAGTGGCAAATTAAAAGGCCTAGATATTGTATATTTCAAGGTACACTGCCGTGTACTAACTGTACAGACGGTGGGTATTTACACCAGGTATGTGAAATAATTTAGCAAGAGAACGCACAGTACAGTGGCCAATTAAATGGCCTAGATATTGTATATTTCAAGGTACACAGCCGTGTACTAACTGAACAGACGGTGGGTATTTACACCAGGTATGTGAAATAATTTTGCAAGAGAACGCACAGTACAGTGGCCAATTAAAAGGCCTAGATATTGTATATTTCAAGGTACACAGCCGTGTACTAACTGAACAGACGGTGGGTATTTACACCAGGTATGTGAAATAATTTAGCAAGAGAACGCACAGTACAGTGGCCAATTAAATGGCCTAGATATTGTATATTTCAAGGTACACAGCCGTGTACTAACTGAACAGACGGTGGGTATTTACCCCAGGTATGTGAAATAATTTAGCAAGAGAACGCACAGTATAGTGGCCAATTAAAAGGCCTAGATATTGTATATTTCAAGGTACACAGCCGTGTACTAACTGTACAGACGGTGGGTATTTACACCTGGTATACAAAAAGGGTATTGCAGGCACACAGAACCCAGAACACTAGAGCCAAATAAACTGTATTTAAAAAAATAAAATAAAATTCACAGCCGTATACTGCCAGATCAGATGGTGCATATACACACTAGTTATATAACAGGGTTTTTCAGCCAAAAAGAACGCTGAACAGTAGTGCCAAATATAGTTTGGTATGTAGCAGAGCACCTAATACACCACTAATGCCTCTCTCTGTCCCTACTCCAGCAGCTATCCCTGAATACGGCAGCCGTTCTCTGTAAAGTGTATCTTGTAGTAAAGCTATCACTGTAGTGCACTATAGTAGCCCTGATAAGGGCTTTTAATCACGCTCCTGCCTGTCCAACTGCTAAAACCTGTCTGTCCCTTCTCCAGCCTCTGTCCCTGACTAAGTTCACGCAGCATATGCGTACGAGCAGGAAGAGCTGAGTTTTTAATATTCGAGGTCACATGGTTTTTCCAGCCAATCCATGTAGACGCTGTTTTCGCGCTGCCAGCGTGCTCAGCGTGCTCAGCGTGCTCAGCGTGCCTGTCATACCCCCCCTGCATGTTGATTGGTGGAAAAAGAGCGCCAGGGAAGGTGGGAGGGGAAACGAATTCTAAGTGCGCCATCGCCGTTATACTCGATTGAAATCGAGTATGCCGAATAGCGTAGTATTCGATCGAATACCGGCTCGATCGAACACTACTGGCTCATCTCTAGTTATAACTTTTTGTTTGAAGCCTGAAATGTGGCAAAAGGTTGAAAAGTTCCAGGGGGCCGAATACTTTCGCAAGGCACTGTAGATGAGTGGCGAAAAAAAAAAGTGCAAAACAAGTTAGGGCTTGTTCACACATCAGTCACCCGATCAGTCATCTCCACCAGCCATCGCAAGCCAAAACCAGGAGCGGAGCCCACACAGAGACCAGGTTCAAGAAAATTCTGCATCTGTTCTGTGTTTTAGACCCACAACAACTGATGGGAACAGCCGACCAAACAAGCGATGTGTGAACAAGCCCCAAGACATATAATCTAGATGTCATAGTGAAAGAGCTTTATGAGTATAATAGATAACAAGAGTGAGTAAATAATGTGATGTGAAAAGAAAAATAAACGTGCAAGTGAAAAAAAAGGTTTTATTGTTAAGTGAAGTGCGAAAAAAGTAAAAACGAAAAATGTAAAAAAATGTTAAGATGGATAAACCGTGAAGTAGTGCACACTAGTGAGTTAAAAAGTGAAATACATGAAAAATATGAAATTCATAAGAAAAAAAATATATATATTTTTATTACATATATTTCGATATTTTGTTATTTCAATGATATTTGTCCTCCAATCTTCTCATTATTAGATTCATATGTCTCATACAACAATAGTGCATCTTCACAAAAAAGTTTTTTTTTTTAAATAGAAGCAAAGATCTGCCAGCACAATTAGACTAGACAAGGCACCATTAAATAATAAAGAAAAAGACAAAATAAATATCAGCAATACCATACCAATAAATAACAACGATACCATACCAGTACCAACCCATTGGTTCAGCCCAGACAGAGAATAAAAAAATTAAAAACAATTAAAAGACACAAAGACAAAATAATTAATATAGGAATGACGCAAAAGGAATTTTATCATTGAGACCACGAGGTATTTGTGTTTTCAACCTGATGATCCACTTACATTCGATCTGTTCCAACCGTCGAAAGAGATCACCACCTCTCGCCCCCAGGGAAACCTTATCGATGCCACAAAAAAGCAGATCTTGCCACGATTATCGTGTTTTTGGTGAAAATGTCGCGCAATAGGTTTGATCTTGATGAGCTTGTCTTTATCAGAGTCATCAATCCTAGATGCTGTCTGAATATCCTTCTGACGTTCTTGAATATAGACCCGAAGCTTGTGTGTCATCATGCCAACATATATAAGCCCACAAGGGCAAGTCGCGTAATAAATGACTCCGGAGGTGCCACAATTGATGTAATGCACAATGTTATTAGTCTCTTGGTTAGAAGAGTCCAAAAAAGTGTTGGATCAAACCATCACCTTGCAGACCGAGCAATGTCTACAGGGTACTCAACCCCACTTCGGGCCTCTTGAATTAAATAAAAAATGTGACTTTGGAGGAACATAGTGGCTACGTACTAAGATATCATTCAGGTTTTGCTGCATTTAGCCACAAATGCAGGTGTTGGCGTCAAAACAGAACTCAAATCAGAATCAGATAATAGTATAGGCCAGAATTTCTCATGTTCTGCCATTGAGAATTATAGTTAGTAATAACTCGTACAACCGATGAAGAAGATAACACAGTAGATTTGGATGATAATAAAATGTCATGTTGAATATTTTTCGCACGGGAACATCATAATGGCTTGTTGAACATCATAATGGCGATAGCCACGCTGATAAAAATGATTCTTCAAAAGATTAGCTTCTTTTTCAAAATCTGTCATAGAGTCACAAATATGCCTTGCACGAAGAAATTGGCCAGTTGGTATTGAACATATTTAGTGTTGGATGGATGGAAAGAAGAGGCATGAAGTAGGGCAGTTTCTTTATGATACACAGATGTTTCAAGATGATCAGTATCTGACACCTTAATGCTAGTATTCAAAAAGTTCATTTCTACCGATGATACAGTCTGAGTTAACACAATATTACAATCGTTGTCATTGAGTTGTCACAGGAATTTATCAAGTGCAGTGCGTGAGCCCTGCCAGATGAAAAGGATGTTGTCGATAAAACGCATCCATGATCACACCTGTCCATCCATCACATTGGACATAGTTTGAATTGATTTCTGTTCCCAAAAGCCTAAAAAAAATTAGCATAAGATGGTGCGCACTTAGCGCCAATTGCCGCACCTCGTAATTGCAAAAAATACTGATCTTTGAACAGAAAAAAGTTGTGGGTAAGAATAAACTCCAAAAGTTCCAAAAGTAAATCCACCAACTCTGAGGGTAAGAAAAATCGTGATGCAGCAAGGCCATGATGGTGCTGGATGCATGTATACAACGATTCCACATCTCAGGATACCAAAAACATATCATGCTCAATCCTTATACCTTCCAGTCTCTTGAGGACATCGGTAGAATCATGTACAAATGAGGGTAGACTTTCTACACATGGTTTTAAATAATAGTCAATAAATTTGCAAACCGGTTCACATAGGCTGCCACAACCAGACACAATAGGTCTGCCAGCTGCTCTTGACAGAGATTTGTGTACTTTGCCAACCACTACCCCTTGAGGAAGCAGACGGCGAAACGCGAATCGGGGTGTGGACTGGTGGTGCATTGCGGTGGGACTTTTTTGGTCAGTAATTGTTACAGTTTTCCTTTACATGTATTTGGCTATACTGCCTCTTGTTATTTATTTGTTACTTATATGGTCTTTTTGGCCAGCACATTATTCTGAACTCTCATTTTGCACTTGCATTTTATTGTTTCCCTACCTACTTGCTCCACCTGTCCTTGGCAATTTTTTATGGTTTTTTAAAATTTTTTGTGAGTGACTAATCATGTTTTGTAATTGACTTTTGAATTAATAAACATTAGTGATCATGTTATTTTTGTGTCTGTATATCATCTTTATTATAATCAACCCATATATTTAGATTGGTAACCCCGGTAGCAAAGGGGCCTTTCAGGGATGACATGGGGGTATATTTCAACTGATCCCCCACATATAGGCTGTGACGGGGTTGAGGTAGGTATGGCCGTTTCACTGACCTGCGGCCCACAAAGTACTCCTTGCCGTCCTCATCGTCAATAAGGAAGCCACTGCCTCGCTTCACTGAAAACCATAGGATGGTTCCCTTACACTGCTCCAGTGTAAGGTCTTCCGGCCTTGGATGGTCCAGTACTTGGATGACCCAGTCCTCCACCACATTCTTGTATTCCCATAGGGTTTGGGCGTGGGCTGTCACTGATGCAGGCACGATGGGATTCTGCCGCATGTAAAGTGTTGTTGCTCTCCTCCTGGGCGGCGGAGTGGACACTCCATCCTCCTCCGCCGCACCAGCCAGCACTGCGAACATCGAGTCAGGACCCGGTGGGATTCTCTTGGCCAATTGTGACACTGTGATCTCCTCTGAACTGGACGGTGGTTCGGGTAACTCGCTACCAAACACCATCTCTCCCCACTTTGGTCGCAAATGCTTTGCCATGCTGTGGTATCCTGTTGACCGCTGGCTTGAACTGGAGAGGAGGGCGAAGTAATGAGGGAGGAATCTTCACTCCCTATACGTGCAAATAGTTCCCGGTGGGCCGGGCTGTTTTTTTCTGCTTCTGAGGGGGGCGTATCTTCACTTTCCCACTCTTGAGGGGATGTATTGTCATTTTCCCGCTTCTGGGGGTCGGGGGAGGGTTAAGAAGAATGCATACGCAGCGTACGTAGCGCATGTAGCGTTAGCGTACAAAATTTTAAGAACATTTACGAATAATACAGAGCAAATCTGAATAAATCCGAATTCGCTTCGGAGTAGGAAAAATGGAGGATTCGATACGAATCTAAGAAGCTGCGAATAGATTTGCTCATCTCTAACTCTGAGGGAATTTTGGGGAGGGAGATAACATTTATTGACAAATCAAAGAAAAAAGATATAAGAGAGAAATATATATAAATGAACTCTGCAGAGACCAATTGGAGTAGTTTCTCGGAGCAGGCTAATTGGAGTCATTTCAATTTTGGTAATCAGTTTGGACCTTAATTGAAATGGTTGTCTAATTTGGTAAAATTTAATCCAAATCGAATTTTGAGTGAATTCCTCATCTCTAACTACAGGCCATCAAAGATCTTGATTTAGGCCCTAAGCATTATAACAATAAGTGTTGAGCGAATTGTGCCAGTTAGTATCGGCCGGATTCTGCTTTTAAAATGTTTTAAAGATGTAGAAATGAATACCGAATTTATACACCATAGTCTCACGCGACTTTGGGTGAAACAAATTTTGCCTCCACAGACAGGTCTCTGTACAGCATTTAAAACGTAGTGTTTGAATGGACTTTGGATCTATGAGCAGAAGCTTCATTCACTCAAGCCTAATAACAATATTTAGTACACTATTAATAAATCTCTGCAATAACATTTTTGGCACAGCCAGTACACAATGTTATGGCAATATTGGTCAGCAGTCTAAAATGACTGCTAAAATTCAACGCCTCAGAGGCTGAAGAAAGGTAGTATCATAAACAACTAGTAAGTGTAGTGCTTGCACTGGCGTGATTTCACATGACCATACCTTACATGACACATTTATTTGAATAGGCATGTGTAATATTGTCTGCAGCAGCAGCTTACCTTGGAGAATATATCAAGTCCCATTTACAGTATTTAAACCTGCCGGGAATAACTTCTTCCCCATAATTGCCTGGTCATCTATGCAGTGATCACCTCCACTGTGTGAGGACGAATGATGCCTACTGTTATCACACATCCTTATACAAATTCATTGTTTCTGGGTAGCAGAGCCCTGTTTACACAGCACAATCTGCTGCCTACAAACAATGATTGAGGTGTCCACACCAAAGATCATGTCACCTGATAAATGAGTGTTTTATGTGTTCATTGGATGAACTGCGACACCTTTGCGCAAACTCTCCTTTGCTTTAGGGTCCCTAAATTAGAGATACCTATCTGACACTAGTGGCATATCCTAGTGATATGCCACCAATATCTAAGATGAAATAACCCCTTTAATGTTAACTGAGCTATTTGAAAGACAAATTATAGCTTTTTTTTATTTTTACATTTGTATTATCACTGACTTGATTTAACATGTTCTTTTATACTCTGATACTTCTTTGTATTATATTTTATAATGCAATTTTTAAAGCAAAGATTAAGATATTTCATAGAGTGTAATTTATTATATTAAATGGTGTTAGTGAAAGAGAAATTTAAAATTTCTAGACCTTTTGTTTGATATTATTAACATTGCAATTATAAAGTCTGTGGCTTATCATGAATGGGTTCATTCACACCTAATGATTTCAGCATGTAGTTGGATACTTCTTGAAGTAAAACATGACTTATGACTGCAGACACTTAGTTCTAAGTGACCTCTCCAGCATTATCCAAACATATGTGTTTTATTTAATCTTACACTGTGCTGAAAAGGAAAAGGAAATTATGCATTTTCTTATGCATTTTACATTGCAAATGTAAGGGAATTTTCTAGCTGACAATATGAGAGAAATCTCTAGGGACTTTTTCACACTGGAATTGTATTTTATCTCTGCTAAAAAACACACTCTTATCAACTGGAAAAGAAAAAAAATATATGAGATTTCATCTCCTTAGCAATTTCTAATAGTAAAATGTTCAGTATGATTAATGAAGCTGCCAAATGTAATGGGAAGACTATGTAGCAAGTAACTTCACGATACTTACGCGTGATTTTTATCTCATATAAACTCAGTCGTGTGTTTCATGATAAGATTAACTTTTTAAATGATAAAGGCAAACTATTAAACTATATATGGAAAGGAAATAATCCGGTTTGTAGATTATTCTTTTCTCTACCCTCATAAAATGCATAATAAGCTAAAAATATGATTTAAAGGTTTTATTAATTCAAACAAAATCTATTTTAGGAGATATTTAAACACCTTTGGTAATTGCCTAAGAAAATGTTCAAATGATTTAAGATTAAGTCAACATATTAAATAAATTTTTATAGAATTATTTAATTTGGCTTTACTCCATAAAATGATTTAATTTAATTTAATTAATTGATAATTATACATCTAACAAACAAAAAAGAACAATGTATAATTATCAGTATTAGGCTGAGTTCACACTTGTTATTCGGTCAGTTATTTAATTCATTTCACTGTGAGCCAAAACCAGGGTCAAAAATACAGAATAGGTGTAAATCAAATCATTACACCTAATCTCTGTGGAGGCTTCACTACTAGTTTTGCCTCCCAATAACTGATGGAAATTGATGGTTCATTGTGGATAACTGTAAAGTTATGCATCTTGGTAGTAATAATCTCTGTGCTTCATATGTCTTAGGGCATGTACGTAACACTGGAGGAGTCACTTATAGAGAAAGATTTGGTTGTCTTTGTAGATGGTAATGGTTCACTACCTGAAAAATAATTGCTAAAACAAACTATTCAAAATATATTAAAAATAGTCCCATTTAATCCTAGAAAAGGCAGGGATCAGTCAGAATGTAGTCTGGATTTTAAACATATATACTACCAGACTCAGCGTGACTGGTCCATGGTATCGTCTCACGTGAGCGGAGTAACTATGATAGTTATTGTACACCCCGCTATATGGTGAGTTAGGATACAGGGCAAAACCAGTGTGAAGATATTAACCCCTTAATGACCGGGCCATTTTGCACCTTCGTGACCAGACTGATTTTTGCTAATCTGACATGTGTCAGTTTATGTGGTAATAACTTTGGAACGCTTTTACTTATCCAGGCCATTCTGAGATTGTTTTCTCGTCACATATTGTGCTTCACGACAGTAGTAAATTTGTGGCAAAATATTTCATTTTTATTTATAAAAAAATAGCAAATTTACAAAAAATTTGGAAAAATTAGCACATTTCCAAATTTCAATTTCTCTACTTTCAAAATAAATAGTAATACCTCCAAAAATAGTTATTATTTTACATTCCCCATATGTCTACTTTATGTTGGCATCATTTTCTAAATGTCATTTTACTTTTTTAGGACGTTAGAGGGCTTAGAAGTTTAGAAGCCATTTTTCAAATTTTCACCAAATTTTCCAAAACCATTTTTTTTAAGCACCAGTTCAGATGTAAAGTGATTTTGAGTGGCTTACATAATGAAACCCCCCATAAATGACCCCATTTTAGAAACTACACCCCTCAAATTATAAAAAAAACTGCTGTTACAAACTTTGTTAACCCTTGAGGTGTTCGACAAGAATTAAAGGAAAATGGAGGTGAAATTTCAAAATTTCACTTTTTTTGGTAGATTATTCATGTTAATAATTTTTTTCTTGCAACACAGCAAGGGTTAACAGCAAACTAAACCTCAATATATATTGCTATGATTCTGCAGTTTACAGAAATACCCCATATGTGGTGGTAAACGTTTCTATGGGTTTGTGGCAGTGGTCAGAAGGGAAGGAGCGCCATACGGATTTTGGAGGCAGATTTTGCTAAAATAGTTTGTAGGCACCATTTTGTAATTGAGAGACCCTGACGTACCCCTACAGTGGAAACCCTCAAAAAGTGACCCCATTTTGGAAACTACACCCTTCAACGAATATATTAAGGAGGGTACTGGCCACTTTGACCCCCTAAGCGTTTTACGGAATTTGGAAACACTTGGCTATGAAAATGAAAAGTTTCATTTCTTCCAATAAAATGTTGCCATAGCCCCAATTTTTTTTATTTGCATAAGGGGTAACAGGAGAAAAGCACCCCATAATATGTTACCCATTTTCTCCTGAATACGGCAACACCCCATATGTGGTGGTAAACTGCTGTGGGGGCACATGACAGGACTCAGAACAGAAGGAGTGCCATATGGATTTTACAACACAGATTTTGATGGATTGGTTTGCGGGAGCCATTGATTTTTATTTTTTTGAGCTATTGTCTTATGTAGGGGCTCATTTTTTGCAGGATGAGGTGAGGTTTTCATTGGTACCATTTTGGGGTAAATACGCCTTTTTGATCGCTTGGTATTACTCTTTTTGTGAGTCAAGGTGAAAAAAATAGCTGTTTTGGCATAGTTTTTTTTTAGCATTTTTTTACAGCATTCACCTGAGGGGGCAAGTCATGTGATATTTTTATAGAGCAGGTTTTTACGAACGCGGCGATACCCAATATCTCTAACATTTTTATTATTGTTAAGTTTTACACATTAGATGCATTTTAGAACAGAATTAAATCTTGTTTATGTGTTGCCATTTTCAGAGAGCCATATTTTTTTTATTTTTCGGGCAATTGTCTCAGGTAGGGTATCATTTTTGCAGGACAAGATGACGGTTAGATTAGTACCATTTTGGGTTAAATACATCTTTTTGATCGCCTGCTATTACACTTTTCGTGAGGGAAGAGGGAAAAAAATGGCTATTTTGGCATAGTTTTTTTTTTATTTTTTTTTACAGCATTCGCCTGGGGGGCCATCTCATGTAATATTTTTATAGAGCAGGTTGTTACGGACGTGGCGATACCCAATGTGTCTAACATTTTTATTTTTGGAAAGTTTTACACATTAGATGCATTTTTGAACAGAATAAAATCTTTTTTTGTGTTGCTATTTTCTGAGAGCCATATTTTTTAAATTTTTTGGACGATTGTCTCAGGTAGGGTATCATTTTTGCAGGACAAGATGACGGTTTGATTGATACCAATTTGGGTTAAATACACCTTTTTGATCGCCTGCTATTACACTTTTTGTGAGGGAAGAGGGAAAAAAATGGCTATTTTGGCATAGTTTTTTATTTATTTTTTTTACAGAATTCGCCTGGGGGGCCATCTCATGTAATATTTTTATAGAGCAGGTTGTTACGGACGTGGTGATACTCAATATGTCTAACATTTTTATTTTTGGAAAGTTTTACACATTAGATGCATTTGTGAACAGAATAAAATCTTTTTTTTGTGTTGCTATTTTCTGAGAGCCATTTTTTTTTATTTTTCAGGCGATTGTCTTAGTTAGGGTCTCATTTTTTGCGGGACAAGATTACGGTTTGATTGGTACCATTTTGGGGTACATACGCTTTTTTGATCGCCTGCTATTACACTTTTTGTAAGGGAAGGTGACCAAAAAATGTCTGTTTTGGCACAGTTTTTTTTTTTTTTTTTACTGCGTTCACCTGGCGGGGTGGATGACATGATATTTTTATAGAGCCGGTCGATACGGACGCGGCGATACCTAATATGTATACCTTTCTTTTTTCACCTTTTTTTTACCATTTTTTTTAAACTTTTTTTGAAAATGGCTTATTTTTTTTAACTTTTATTATTATTATTTATTTATTTTTACTTTATTTTTTAACTTTTCATTTTCCACTTTATTTAACTTTTGGGGGTCTGATCCTCTTTACAATGCATTACAATACTTTTGTATTGTAATGCATTGGCTGTAAGTGTATTACTCAGTGTAATACACTTACAGCCTGCTTCCTGTGCGATCCAGGGGGCTGGATCGCACAGGAACACAGGGATAGCAGCCACGATGCCTAAGGAAGGCATCGGGCTGCTATCCAAGCCATCGGGTCCCCGTCACAGCAGCACGGGACCCGATGGCCCCGCTCGCCATCCTGAATAGCGGCGGACCATGCCGCACGCCTCATGTGCCGCGGTCAGCGCTGACCACGGCACATGAAGGGTTAATGCGCCGGCATCGGTGTTTTCACCGATGCTGGCGCATTCAGCAGGGGTCCGGCTATTGGGCACAGCCGGACCCCTGTCGCTCGTCCATCCTGGGGCTCCCTGACACCCCTTTTCTGCAGCGCAATCTTTAGACGGCGCTGCAGACTGGGGACTCGCGCCGCCCGCCGTCTAAAGACAGTGGGCGGTCGGCATCGGGTTAAACAATTGATCACCGTAATCATGCTGCACAAAACCCAAGATGGGGACAGTGAGTATCCCCTGGAAAGAATCACTGTGACAGCAAGTGTGGCTAAGATACGCTTACTAGTGAAAAAAAGGGGACCACAAGAAAAGGCTCAATTGTAACATGAACCACACATATGGGTCCTGGTCTCTCGGGAACAGCAATAAATCAGAAGGCTGGTAGATGCACAGCAGTCCTTCGATGAGCCCAGAGAGGGATTGTTTATCAACACACTGGTGATTGTTGTTAGTACAACAGCACAATCAATAGATCACAACATTAAGAGGCTCGACGCGTTTCTAAAGCCGTATTAATGGCATATCATCAGGAGCCAAACTGACTGGATAAGCCCTAACATAAAAATTGATCAGCGAGCACTAACATCCATTGCACACCATGGGTGCGATGTGTGCAATGGAAAAGCCTATCCGGCACTGTGGCGGCCATAGCACGCGCCGCACGCCGAGTGATTAAATGGGTGAAGACATACCCACAGAGGAATGGCTAATGGGCGGGACAGCCAATCTGTAAGAAGCAGGGATGTATCTGGTGCCCGCCCACTGTATGGTGCTAATAGCCCCAAGGTGACAGACAGATGGGTAAGTAAACAATGAATAATACGTGGCCATCTCTATTCTTAGGGGAAAAGAATACATTCTCAGCCATAGGGAAAAAACCTAAGTAAATACCCTGATGTAGTTATAAGGACTGTGAGCATAATAATGTTGAATAATAGCCACATAGGAGAGAAAGCATCACAAATTATAAGGTTGAAGCACAGAGAAGCTGGTATCCCATATAAGCTGTGTGAATGGTACCCAAGACACAGGGGTCACTTACAAAAAAACAGCTAAATGACATATAGTCATTAAGACCATGTGGTTTCATAGTACGTAAGGTGAAAATCCACTGCGTCTCTTTGCGTAAAAGCAAGTTATCAATGTCCCCTCCACGTTGTGAAATCCTGACGTGCTCAAGTCGTCTTCTGAATTCCCTTTTTTACTTACCCACATATTGCATCTTGCAAATGCAAGTTGCCACATAGATCACTCCCATAGTTTTGCAGTTAATAAAAGAGCGAATGTTGTAGCTCCTGCCAGTGACCGAACAAGTGACAGCATTACCACGCTTGATTGCAGGATAAGCCACGCACCCACTACACCTAAACTTGCCCATTGGTTTATTATTGGCAAGCCAAGTTTGCTTCTTAGGTGTAGTATAGAGACTTTGGACAAGTTTGTTACGGATGTTGCCCCCTCGTCTGTAGGTGATTGAGGGATGATCACCCACTAGGTGTCCTACATCCGGATCAGATCAGAAGAATTTGGCATACCTCCCTATGTACAACATCGAAGGTACATATGACACGTGGTTTGGGATCTTGAATTACGTCACGTTCTTTGGGGTTAAGGAGACATTCCCTGTTGCATGCCGCTACATGTTGGTAAGCCTTAGAGAGACATGCCGGAGGGTATCCACGTTCTCTGAATCTGCGGTGAAGATCATCCACAGCCCGTTTGAAATCTGGCCATTCCGAGAAGTTTCTGCGTGCTTGCAGGTATTGCCCTTTCGGAATGCCTTTTTTAAGGGCCTGCGGGTGACTGCTATTCCATGCCAACAGCGTATTAGTAGCCGTGGGCTTCCTAAACATCTTGGTGACCAATTTCTGTGAAGGCCGTGACCAATACTGATAGTGACATCCAGGAAGGTGAAGTGGGAATCACTCACATCACAGGTAAAAAATAGACCGAGATGGTTGATGTTCAATATGAAGACGAACTCTAGGAACGAGGACCGGGTACCCTTCCAGAGTATAAATACATCGTCGATGTACCTCATCCATAATAATATGGATTAGTTCCATCGTTCCATACTTTCACAGAAGACAAAATCCCTCTCCCACCAGCCCAGGTAGAGGTTGGCAAAGGTGGGGGAACATGGGTTCCCCATTGCCACCCCCCTGAGCTGGGGACACATGCGGCTGTCAAAAAGGAAGGTATTATGGGTCAATATAAACTGCAGAAGCTGTGTAACAAATTCATTGTGCTGCTTAAGATGTAAGCCTCTTTCACTGAGGAAGGCTCCGACAGCCTCACATCTCAACCACGTGTCCTTGTAAATGGTAGATTAAATAACAGTATACAATGTCAATCAGCTGCTTCTAAGGCTACCGGGATATTGTCATGTATTAGAAGAGGCATGGACTCGCTGGGCAGGGATGTAATAGGACCACTTTACTAAGCATTGGTGCGGCCTCATCTGGAATATGCAGTTCAGCTCTGGGCACCAGTCCATAGAAAGGACGTACTGCAGATAGAAAAAGTACAGAGGAGAGCGACAAAACTAATAAGGGGCATGGAGGTTCTTAGTTATGTAGAAAGATTAAAAAAAATAATTTATTTAGTCTTGAGAAGACACGTCCTAGGGGGACATGATTAACCTATACAAATATATCAATGGGCCGTATAAAAAATATGCTGAAAGACTGTTCCATGTAAAATGCCCTCAAAAGACAAGCGGGGCACTCCCTCCGACTGGAGAGGAAAAAGTTCAGAAGTTCCAGAAGCGTCAAAGCTTCTTCAATGTAAGAACTGTGACTCTGTGGAATAGACTTCCTCAGGACGTTGTCACAGCAGGAACAGTGGACAGGCTTAAAAAGGGTTTAGATAAATTTTTGAAAGTAAATGACATTAATGCTTATGAAAATGTGTAGAAATTTGAGTCTCACTTCCTTCTGGTATTCGCATCCCCACCTTTCACATTAACTATGTAACTGACCAAATAAATGAAATGTGAACTCAGCTTAACCGGGTGTATTGCCCAGGAGCCTGTTGACTTAAAATGTTCGGTGCCTGAGAATCTGCATAGAATACAAAGTTATATTGCATATTCTTTCTCTGTTCACATGAGTTTCATCTACTCTACTGTGGGTTTGGAGTGGTGTATGGTTTTTTGCTTGGGACTTGGGAGGTAAATTTTTCATAAATCGTTTTATTGTTTTTAAATTTTCTAATTTTATATATAAGAACTAGAGATGAGCGAGCATGCTCGTCCGAGCTTGGTGCTCGTTCGAGCATTAGGGTACTCGTAAATGCTCGCTGCTCGGACGAGTATCTCGCCATGCTCGAGGAAATGGCAACTTCCGCATCGTGCTTTTTTGGCGCCTAAAAACACAGCCAATCACAAGCCAGGAGACTCTGCGTACCACCCAGCATCACGTGGGGCCCTTACATGTCGATAGCAGGGGTTGGCTGGCCTGATCAGGTGACCTTGAAATATACTACCGACTGGCCGCGGTGCTCAGCTCAGATGCCGTCTGGATGTCGTTAGGGATAGAGCTGCTGCCTTTCAGGGACAGTGTTAGGGCCTGCATTTAGTTGTCTGTTAGGCAGGGATCACCCACAAACAACCCAACAGCCCTTCTAAGGGCTAGAAGACATTTTTTTTTTTTTGTCACTTGGCTGGCTGGCACTAGTAGTGCAGCTATCGCCATAACTAACCCTGTTTTTTTTTTTATTGTTCTATCTCAGTGATACAAATCCATTGCACACAGCAGTGTGGAACCATTCTGTGTGTCACAGTTCAGCACTGACTCACTCCAATCCATATATACTGTCCAGGTGACACTTTCTGCATGTCACAGAATACAACCAAGTCATTTGCTACCAATATCATCTACAGCTTGATCCAGAAAACTCTCTGTGCGACATTTGTCTGGGTCGCAGACTAAATATTCACCGTTAACAGGGTGTCAGTCAGTCCTACCATAGTTCCTGCACGTCACGTTCCCAAAAAAACAAAATATAAAAAAAAAATGATTTTTTCAGTTGTTTTAGCTCAGTGATACAAATCCATTTTACTCAGCTGAGTGTAACCTTTCTGTGTGTCACAGTTCAGTACACTAGCTCCCATCCGTATATACTGTCCAGGTGACACTTTCTGTACGTCACAGAATACAACCAAGTCATTTGCTACCAATAACGTATACAGCTTGATCCTAAAAATCTCTGTGCGACATTTGTCTGGGTCGCAGACTAAATAGCCACCGTTAACAGGGTGTCAGTCAGTTCTACCATAGTTCCTGCACGTCACGTTCCCAAAAAAACAAAATATAAAAAAAAAATTAGTTTTTCAGTTGTTTTAGTTCAGTGATACAAATCCATTTTACTCAGCTGTGTGTAACCTTTCTGTGTGTCACAGTTCAGCACATTCGCTCCCATCCGTATATACTGTCCAGGTGACACTTTCTGTACGTCACAGAATACAACCAAGTCATTTGCTACCAATATCATCTACCGCTTGATCCATAAAATTCTCTGTGTGACATTTGTCTGGGTCGGAGACTAAATAGCCACCGTTAACAGGGTGTCAGTGAGTTCTACCATAGTTCTTGCACGTCACGTTCCCAAAAAACAAAATAAAAAAAAAAATTATTTTTTCAGTTGTTTTAGCTCAGTGATACAAATCCATTTTACTCAGCTGCGTGTAACCTTTCTGTGTGTCACAGTTCAGTACACTAGCTCCCATCCGTATATACTGTCCAGGTGACACTTTCTGTACGTCACAGAATACAACCAAGTCATTTGCTACCAATTCATCTACCGCTTGATCCAGAAAACTCTCTGTGCGACATTTGTCTGGGTCGCAGACTAAATAGCCACCGTTAACAGGGTGTCAGTCAGTTCTACCATAGTTCCTGCACGTCACGTTCCCAAAAAAACAAAATATTAAAAAAAAATAGTTTTTCAGTTGTTTTAGCTCAGTGATACAAATCCATTTTACTCAGCTGTGTGTAACCTTTCTGTGTGTCACAGTTCAGCACATTCGCTCCGATCCGTATATACTGTCCAGGTGACACTTTCTGTACGTCACAGAATACAACCAAGTCATTTGCTACCAATATCATCTACCGCTTGATCCAGAAAATTCTCTGTGCGACATTTGTCTGGGTCGCAGACTAAATAGCCACCGTTAACAGGGTGTCAGTCAGTTCTACCATAGTTCTTGCACGTCACGTTCCCAAAAAAGCAAAATTTAAAAAAAAATATAAAAAAACAAATATAAAAAAAAAATAGTTTTTCAGTTGTTTTAGCTCAGTGATACAAATCCATTTTACTCAGCTGTGTGTAACCTTTCTGTGTGTTACAGTTCAGCACACTTGCTCCAAACGTATATACTGTCCAGGTGACACTTTCTGTACGTCACTTAATTCTACCAGACTGAACAAGTTTGTGGGTTTCAGTACACCAGGCCCGTTTAATTTTTTTTTATATCATACACTTATATACAAACAATGTTGAACCCCAGGGCTAAGGGTCGAGTTCGAGGGCGTGGGCGTGGGCATTCAATTACTGCAGGGGGCAGAGGCCGTGGTCCTGGGCAGGGTGAGACAGTATCTGCTGATGAGGGAGCTGTGGAACGCCACAGAGTTACACTCCCTAGCTTCATGTCTCAACTTACAGGGACACGTGGTAGAGGACTGTTGAAACCACAACAGTGCGAACAGCTGATCTCGTGGATTGCGGACAATGCTTCAAGTAATTTGTCCACCAGACAGTCTTCTACGCAGTCCACCCACGTTACCCAAGGGAGCACTCCTCTGGCTCCTCCACCTCAACCTCCTTCCCCCCAGTCTGCCCCCTCCCAGGAAAATTTGGAATGTGATCCGGCATACTCCCGGAAACTGTTTTCTGGACCCTTCCTAGAGTCACAAACCACTTCTCAGGTTGCTGCTGACCTCGTTCCCAATGCCCAAGTTTTCCAACTGATGCAGTCTGTGGGTGATGATGATGACAATGTTGAGTTAGTGGAAGAAGTTTGTAAAGAGGTGTCAGACGATGAGGAGACACGGGAGGGAGCAGACTGAGGAATCGGAGGATGATGAGGTGACTGACCCAAGCTGGGTTGATATGCCGAGTGAAGACAGTGCTTCTGAGGCGGAGGCGAGTGCTGCACCAGAACAGGTTGTAAGAGGCAGTGGTGTGGCCAGAGGGAGAAGCAGGGCCAGAGCTGGTGCATCATCAGCAACTGTTTCACGTAGTGAAGCTCCCATGGCGAGGCCTAGATGTTCGCAAGTCTGGAGGTTTTTTAAAGAAAGTGAGGATGACCGACGGACTGTGGTGTGCAACCTTTGCCACACCAGGATCAGCAGGGGTGCCACCACTACTAGCCTAACCACCACCAGCATGAGCAGGCATATGAGTGCTAAACACCCCCACTCAATGGAACCAAGGCCGTTCACCACCTCCTGCGGGTCACACCACTGCTCCTTCCCCTGTGTCACTCGCTGCCTCTGCTAGTCAACCCCCTGCATCACTAGCTGCCTCTGCTAGTCAACCCCCTGCCCAGGACCCCGGCACGAGCGCCTCCCGCTGGAAAACCACACCTTCGCCTCAACGATCCTCCACAGTGTCCACCAACGTGTCCCAGCTGTCTTTACAGCAGACGCTGGAGCGCAAGAGGAAATACACTTCCACCCACCCACATGCTCAAGCCCTCAACGTCCACATCTCCAAATTGCTTAGCCTGGAGATGCTGCCCCAGCCGCCACTATTTTTCCCGATGTGCCATCACAGCCCTACACCAGCACGTGTCAGAGAACATCATCCGTGCCCTGACCAACTCTGTTTCTGAGAAGGTCCACCTAACCAGGGACACGTGGACAAGTGCTGCCGGGCATGGACACTATATCTCACTGACGGCACATTGGGTTATCTTGGTGGAGGCTGGGACCGAGAATGACCCAGGGGCTGCTCATGTACTGCCCACACCAAAGATTGCGGGGGCCTTCCTCGGTCACGGTCTCTCAGACCTACTATGCCTCCTCCTCTTCTGACCCCTCCTCCTCCTCCTCCTCCACCGAATTACCATCCATGGGCACGGCGCCTTCAGTCGGTAGCTCCAGGCGCAGCAGCAGTGCCGTGGGTAAGCGCCAGCAGGCGGTGCTCAAACTGCTGAGCTTAGGTGACAAAAGGCACACCGCCCAAGAGCTGTTACAGGGCATCACGGCGCAGACCGATCTGTGGCTGGCACCGCTGAACCTTAAGCAAGGCATGGTTGTGTGTGACAACGGGCGTAACCTGGTGGCGGATCTGCAACTCGGCAGACTGACACATGTGCCATGCCTGGCCCACGTGTTAAATCTAATAGTTCAGCGGTTCCTCAAGACATACCCCAATCTGTCTGATTTGCTCACCAAGGTGCGCCGCATCTGTGCATTTCCGCAAGTCGAACACAGATGCTGCCACTCTCAGGGCAGTGCAGCGCCGCCTACAACTGCCCACTCACTGACTGTTGTGCGACGTGCCCACGTGATGGAATTCCACATTAAACATGTTATCCAGAGTTTACCAGCAGCGCAGAGCGATTGTAGACTGCCAGATGTCATCTTCCACCAGAACTGGTAGTCAGGTCAGTCAGATTCCTCAAGTCTACAATGAGGAGTGGACGTGGATGTCTGATATCTGCCAGGTGTTGAGCAACTTTGAGGAGTCAACACAGATGGTCAGCGGCGATGCCGCCATTATCAGCCTCACCATCCCGCTGCTTTGCCTGTTGAAAAATTCACTGCTCAGCATCAAGTCGGATGCTTTGCGCTTGTCACAAGAGACGGTGGAGGAAGATACGTCGCTTGATAGCCAGAGCACCTTCTGTTCTGTTTCTCAGCACGTATCGGAGGAGGGGGATGAGGATGAGGAGGAAGAGGAGGAGAATGTCGGCGAGACAGTAGAGGGTACCAGTGCTCAGTCCTTAACTCTTGAGCGTGTATGGGCTGAAGAGGAGGACTTGGAGGAGGAGGAGGAGGAAATGGAGAGTCAGGCCAGTGAGGAGAGGGAATTCTTACGTGTTGGGACTCTGGCGCACATGGCAGACTTCATGTTAGGCTGCCTATTCCGTGACCCTCGCGTTAGAAGAATTTTTTCAAACACCGATTACTGGGTGTTCACTCTCCTGGACCCACGGTACAAGCAGAACCTTTCCACTCTCATCTCTGCAGAGGAAAGGAGTATGAGAGTGAATAGATATCAACAGGCCCTGGTGCACAAGCTGAAACAATTCTTCCCATCTGACGCCGCTAGCGGCAGAGGGCATGGTTCTGTGAGCCAAGTAGCGGGGGAGAGGAGGCGAGCAGGCAGCTTGACCAGCACTGGCATGGGAACGCTCTCCAAGGCCTTTGGCACTTTTATGTCACCCCAGCAAGACACTCTTACCTGTCCCCAGTCTAGGCAGAGTAGGGGGGAGCTGTACAGAAAGATGGTGAGGGAGTACCTAGCTGACCATACCAACGTCCGTAGCGATCACTCTGCTCCATACAACTACTGGGTTTCAAAGCTGGACATGTGGCCTGAACTGGCGCTGTACGCCTTGGAGGTGCTTGCCTGCCCTGCCGCTAGCTTACTGTCAGAGCGGGTATTCAGTGCAGCTGGTGGCGTCATCACCGATAAGCGTACACGCCTGTCAACTGACAGCGCTGACAGGCTGACGCTTATTAAATGAACAAAGCCTGGATTTCACCGGAATTCAAATCTCCTCCGGGGGAAAGCAGCTAAAGATTTAAATAACTTATGTATCAGATTCCTCTTCTCTACTCCTCCTCCTACTCCTCCTCCTCCTACATATCGTCTTTGCCTAACGCTGACCCAAAAAACGCCATTTTTTAGAGGTCCAACTGGCACTCTTTTAGCACAATTTTTCAGGAGGGCCCCCTTCAGGCCCTTTATTCAAACAATTTTTCCAGAGGTCCACCTACAGGCCCTCTCTCCAAAAAATTTTTCCGGAGGTCCACCTACAGGCCCTCTCTTCAAACAATTTTTCCGGAGGTCCACCTACAGGCCCTCTGTCCAAACAATTTTTCCGGAGGCCTACCTACAGGCCCTCTCTCCAATTCCAGTTTCCAGTTTTATTTGCGCAAACTGCATACATTTTTATTTTTGGGATAGGTGTGAAAAACAATATTACTTGCGAATCTATATTGCCCAACATTGGATACGGTAGCAAGTAGAAGACCAAACACATGCTGCCCACAGGGTTCCGCAAATTCCTGGTCCACCCGCAAATTCCTTGTCCACAATGTCAAGGAGGTCGTGGTTCTGTTGATGAGCAACAAGTCCTTCTGTACTGAAATCGCCGACAAAGTCTCCATCTAAGAACCTACAGACCATGGTGGAGAGAGCGGCACAGCTCGCCATCAAAGTGACGAACCCCTAAGCCAGACTGCGCAGAGAAGATAACGAATAAATATCTCTGTGGTTATTTTTGCTAAATAAAAGTTAAATAAACCCCCCAAAAAATTCATCTGTTCCTGTGCCTGATCCACCCAAGTTGAATCTGTCCCATCCTGAGAAATTCCCCCCCAAGGAGTCCCGACTGTAACTTGCTTCCCATACAACTACTTCACCCCCCGACACCTGTGTCTCGCCATTGTCCACCACCTCCTCAGACAACACTGGTAAATCCCCACTGTCAGCACACGGAAACAGCAAAAGGTCTTGCGAATTGGGGCAGAGAATGTTCTGGGCTAGCACATCAGCGAAGGGGTGACTATGGGGTTCCAGGGAGTACGTGACCACATGCAATATCCATTTAAAAGTCATGCCACACTTGATGTAGCTCATAATTGACAATTATACCGGTTGATGCTAAATTTTTAAGTTGGGGTCCTGCGTCATCATTCTAACTACACCCGGCTGTTGTCACCACCACACACGCTAGCCCAGGGGGCACTCCTCTGGCTCTTCCAGTGAAACCTCCTTCCCCCCAGCCTGCCACCCCACCTACAGGCCCTCTCTCCAAACAATTTACTTCTTTGTCCTATCTTTCTCTCTCTCTCTCTCCAAACTATTTTTCTGAATAGCTGCCATATACGGTATTAAACTGAGTAGTATACATAGAGGACATACCACACTTGATCAATCTCATAATTTACGACTGTACCGATTGATGCTAAATTTTTAAGTTGGGGTCCTGCGTCGTCATTCTAACTACACCCGGCTGTTGTCACCACCACACACGCTAGCCCAGGGGGCACTCCTCTGGCTCTTCCAGCTCAACCTCCTTGCCCCAGCCTGCCCCCCACCTACAGGCCCTCTCTCCAAACAATTTACCCGGATAGGGGACGTATTAGATATTGTACTGATGTTTTTTTTGTTTCTTCTTTTAATTGCCTCCTGACCTGTGATAGGCAGAGCATGGACACTTCCCCTTAGCTGCAGTGGGAAAGACACTCCCCTGGCCAGAGCAAGCTCTTTTTCCATTTTCCGTGGTCGAAAAATCCATAAAATATAAGGTCCCAAGATAGGGGATGTACACGGTATTAAACTGAGAAGAATCGATACTGCACCGGCTGATGCTAGAGTATTTCCAAATGCATTCCGGCTGTTGTCACCACCACACACGCTAGCCCAGGGGGCACTCCTCTGGCTCTTCCAGCAAAACCTCCTTCCCCCCAGCCTGCCACCCCACCTACAGGCCCTCTCTCCAAACAATTTACTTCTTTGTCCTATCTTTCTCTCTCTCTCTCTCCAAACTATTTTTCCGGATAGCTGCCATATACGGTATTAAACTGAGTAGTATACATAGAAGACATACCACACTTGATCAATCTCATAATTTACGACTGTACCGGTTGATGCTAAATTTTTAAGTTGGGGTCCTGCGTCGTCATTCTAACTACACCCGGCTGTTGTCACCACCACACACGCTAGCCCAGGGGGCACTCCTCTGGCTCTTCCAGCGAAACCTCCTTGCCCCAGCCTGCCCCCCACCTACAGGCCTACTCTACAAACAATTTACCCGGATAGGGGACGTATTAGATGTTGTACTGATGTTTTTTTTTGTTCTTCTTTTAATTGCCTCCTGACCTGTGATAGACAGAGCATGGACACGTCCCCTTAGCTGCAGTGGGAAAGACACTTCCCTGGCCAGAGCAAGCTCTTTTTCCATTTTCCGTGGTCGAAAAATCCATAAAATATAAGGTCCCAAGATAAGGGACGTATACGGTATTAAACTGAGAAGAATTGATACCGCACCGGTTGATGCAACAGTTTTCTAAATCCATTCCGGCTGTTGTCACCACCACACACGCTAGCCCAGGGGGCACTCCTCTGGCTCTTCCAGCGAAACCTCCTTCCCCCCCACCTACATGCCCTCTCTCCAAACAATTTTCCCGGGTAGGGGGACGTATTAGATATTGTACTGATTCTGAATTGCCTCCTGCAATAGACGGGAATCAAACCCATATCAACTGCTTGGGAAGTAGCTATGCTCACCACTATACCACCAGCAGGCACAGCAACTGATAAGAACAGATACTAAACTTGATTTCAGCTGCAGTGCCAGCATGAGCAGTGGTGTCACCTGCAGGCAGTGATGGACCTTCGTTGCACCTAGTTGGGTGCTTCCCTAACATGTGATGGGTATTTGCCTCGCCTTTCTTGGTCTGGGTGAGCACAATTGCCATGAGGATAACCACCAGGCTGTTGCCTGAGAATTTGGGGTAATGGTGGGATTAAGCAGCCTCAGAGGCATCCATGCATGCTGCCCCTGCTGTTTCCTGTCCATTTCCGTGGTGTTTCCATCATTTTCTGAGGTTTCCATGTTTTCACCCAGCCTTCCCTAGGCAGAGCCTTGGTCCCCTGCAAAAAATGCTCGAGTCTCCCATTGACTTCAATGGGGTTCGTTACTCGAAACGAGCACCCGAGCATCGGGAAAAGTTCGACTCGAATAACGAGCACCCGAGCATTTTAGTGCTCGCTCATCTCTAATAAGAACATATTTTTTAGAATTGACAATTTATTTATACCCATTGGGGCTAAGGAAAGCAGAGAATACCTGATCTAAACTCGTGGCTTGAAATGTGCGCTCTGGAACTCTCAGTGTGCAGCAAAATCTCATATATTCATAATTTCTCCTCAGGGCAGTTTTAATGTATTGATAGGGCCAATGCAGAGCCTCATGTGTGGGTGGTGTGCCCTTATTTTAATTTTAATTTGATGGGGTATTTCTATCTTGCATGAGATTGGAATACTCATATGTGGCGGTCAGGGGTGGTCTCACTGCCCAGGGTTACTGAAACAGCTCAGCAGAGATTTGCTACACTGTTTCTGTAATGCCAGACAAACCTGGCTGCTGCATGCAACAAATATTCCCATATGAGCCATAATAGTGAGATAGGAATACCTCTTTAAACAAATAAACTCTTAGTGGGGATTTAAAACCAGTCTGCAGAATTTATAGTTAAAATGTAAAGTCTGTCCTATATAATGTTAAAAAACCTGCCTATTGAAGATAAAATAGGTCAGTAAAACCCCACACTGTGAGCAGAGTTCTTCTTTACCTGTGAATGTTACTATTTTCCAGATACCTTCTTCTTCATCGATACTGTGGTTTATTTAAGCCATTTCTCAACTTTTCAACAGCATGCACTTTTTCTTCTAAATTCAATGTTTTGATCTTTCCTCTATTTTTTTGCTACATCTATATTGATTGGAAACCCATTGTTTGGGTCAGGAACTATAGAAAGAGCACTGATTAGATAACAAGCATTTCTTCGGTTTCTCATAGCCAAAATTGTAATTCTACAGTTAATATGATTCTGTAAAAGAATGCATGAAAGATATAAACTGTGAATTCATAAGAAATGTCACTTGCTGTTTGAAGAAAGATTCAAGAAATGGCATTTTAATAAGCTACAGTATGGACTAGGAAGAAAGTTATCTGGAGGACAGTAACATTCACAGACAGAACTGATCTCATAGCAGTATGGAGTTCATCGACCTCCGCTTTAACCTCAGTGGGCTTTTTACTAAAAAATGTATTTCTTTAGCTGTCCAATGTCAATTTGTAACTGCATCCTGATTAAATCAGTGCACACTCGCCTGCACAGAAGCAAAAGCAGCCAAGCCAACATTATCAGAACACACCTCTTGGAGAGACCAGTCATTCTACTCAACACAAATTCAGACTCCATCCCCTGTATATGAAATGATGCTGCGGTCCTGTCATTTTGACACATCAGGACATGCAGCAGCTGTTGTCTTCTAAGTTTCCAAGTATATTTTTGTCTATAGAATGCAAATACAGATAAAAATTGCTCTGCTGCCAGGGAACCCATTGCCAGTTGCGCATTTGCCCTATCATAACATGGATTCAACAGCCTGACACAGCTTCACCTGCTACTCTGTTTTTCTCTTACCTTCAGACCAGAAAACAGGCATATTGAAGGAGTAGATTTACTTCATTCCCTACAATACGCCTTCCAGGTCATTCCCTAAGTATTATTATTCACATTCCCATTTTTGAGGCCCATACTCTAAGACTCTTCCACACATCACTTCAGTAAGTGGCATTTATCATGTAGAGAAAATTAATACATGGCACTTATTAATGTATTGTAATTATCCATATTGCCTCCTTTCCAGCAGATTATACACTGCTTGTTTCCATGGTTACAGACTACCTTGCAATCCATCAGTGGTGGCCATGCTTGCACAATATTGGAAAAAGCATCAGCCTCTCTGGTGGCCGGGACCATAGGAGCACACATAAGCTAGTGCCTTTTCCTATAGTGTGCAAGCACAGCCACCGCTGATCAATTGCAGGGTGGTCTGTAACCATGGAAACGAGCAGGGTATAATGTGATGGAAAAATGAATCCAGCCAGCAAAGGAAGCAATATGGAGAATCACAATACATTAGTAAGTGTCTCGTATTAACTTTCTCTACATGATAAATGCCACTTACTGAAGTAAGACAACCCCTTTAACATCCCCATAGACAACTGTATTTCCCCATGTACCTCTCAGTTTCTATAACCTCTCTTGGCCATTTTAATTCTGCTGCATATAAAGACAGTGGTATACTTTAGCTGGTCTTCTGCTTGCTCTGCCTGCTACATGACATTACCTTTCAGAAACTCAGAATTTACAAGTCTTATTTTCCCCAGTCTCTTCCCTCTCCTGTCCCAACCTGGCTGCCAAACACTACACAATACTTCCAAAACTACCCTGGATGAAGCAGTGTCCCCTATGCTCAGAAAGTTCTGACATAGACAACAGCAACCCTGACACATACCTAAAACTCACTTTCTTCAGCGGTGCTCCAGGTGGGGCAAACATCTATGGAGAACATCCCAAACTCCAGATTTCCTCAATTACAAATGTATGGTGAAGTTCTATAACCCTGCTTTTCACCTTGCCAGACAAGCTTATTTGCCACTCACTTCTCTTTATTATCCAACTCTAAAATGACTCGTTTCACTCAGTGATACAACGCAAGTGGACAAAGATCGCTGTGATGAAGGCAATTTTTTTCAAAGATAAAATTGAAAACATCTTGCATGGAATTATCTCACAGTCTCTCAGGTAGCATTGATTCCTATTCCTTCCAGATGCAGAAGAAGTAGTCTCTAGTACTCATGACCTTTTTTCCTCATTGTGCAGTCACTTTCCCCAGCTGACACTACTCACCTAGCTACATTATTAGTACAACCAGAGAGTGATATAGTGGCTCACCACCTTGTAAAAGATGGATCAGAGGTGCACTATCGATGGTTTACCCTAAACCGTAGAGCAAAAACTCATTTTATAAGAAATCAATCTGATAGACACACTCTCATTTGGAAATAGTGATATTTTTATTTTATATAAAAAAAGGGGGGGGGGGTACTTATTTACCCTGATTAAAATAATAAAAATATACAAATAGACAATAATAAAAATGAAAAGTTAAAAACGTGCCCAGCGCTGGGTTAGTGGTGCATAATTAACAATGGTCAATAATTCATATGTAGCATGATCAAAAACCAAACTACTGTAGGTAATACAATAATACAATTAAAAAAGACCTTCTTTTTGGTGAGATTAAATGTCTCTGTATGTCTTAGATAGCACTGTAGATATCTCCAATAGCACACTATATGTGGTTATTTCTTAGATCCGGACGGATAGGGGTTAATGTCTTATGTAATATTTAGAATAGCTTGAATACTATTATATGGTCATAATAGACCTAGTAGTCCTTGAGTGTTTATTCCCGAGTATAGTTTGAGTAGTTCCTTATATTAAATCAGTTCTCTATATTTATACTTGTATATCTTGACACATTTTGATACATCGATTTTGAGATGAATCGATATATTTGTTTTGAGATAAATTAAAATATATCTAAATATCCTTTTGGAGGATAACCTATAGGTATTGTTGCAGGACAACTTGTAGGTATATTGTAACTAGAGATGAGCGAGCATACTCGTCCGAGCTTGGTGCTCGTTCGAGTATTAGGGTACTCGCAAGTGCTTGCTGCTCGGACGAGTATCTCGCCATACTCGAGGAAATGGCAACTTCCGCATCGTAATTTGGCGCCTATAAACACAGCCAATCACAAGCCAGGAGACTCTACGGTACACCCAGCATCACGTGGGGCCCTTACATGTCGATAGCAGGGGTTGGCTGGCCTGATCAAGTGACCCTGGAATATACTAGTGACTGGCCACGGTGCTCGGCTCAGATGCCGTCTGGATGTCGTTAGGGATAGAGCTGCTGCCTTTCAGGGACAGTGTTAGGGCCGGCATTTAGTTCTCTGTTAGGCAGGAATCACCCACAAAGAACCCAACAGCCCTTCTAAGGGCTAGAAGAAATTTTTTTTTTGTCTCCTGGCTTGGCTGGCTGGCTGGCAATAGTAGTGCAGCTATCGCCATATCTAACCCTGTTTTTTTTTTTATTGTTCTATCTCAGTGATACAAATCCATTGCACACAGCAGTGTGGAAGCATTCTGTGTGTCACAGTTAAGCACACTCACTCCAATCCATATATACCGTCAAGGTGACACTTTCTGTACGTCACAGAATACAACCAAGTCGTTTCTGCACGTCACGTTCCCAAAAAAACAAAATTTAAAACAAAATTATTTTTTCAGTTGTTTTAGATCAGTGATACAAATCCATTTTACTCAGCTGCGTGTAACCTTTCTGTGTGTCACAGTTCAGCACACTCGCTCCGATCCATATATACTGTCCAGGTGACACTTTCTGTACGTCACAGAATACAACCAAGTCATTTGCTACCAATAACATCTACAGCTTGATCCCAAAAACTCTCTGTGCGACATTTGTCTGGGTCGCAGTCTAAATAGCCACCGTTAACAGGGTGTCAGTCAGTTCTACGATAGTTCCTGCACGTCACGTTCCCAAAAAAACTAAATTAAAAAAATATATAAAAAACAAAATATTAAAAAAAAATAGTTTTTTTGTTGTTTTAGCTCAGTGATACAAATCCATTTTACTCAGCTGCGTGTAACCTTTCTGTGTGTCACAGTTCAGCACACTCGCTCCGATCCATATATACTGTCCAGGTGACACTTTCTGTACATCACAGAATACAACCAAGTCATTTGCTACCAATATCATCTACAGCTTGATCTAGAAAACTCTCTTTGCGACATTTGTCTGGGTCGCAGTCTAAATAAGCACTGTTAACAGGGTGTGAGTTAGGTCTCCGATAGTTTCTGCACGTCACGTTCCCAAAAAAACAACATTTTAAAAAAAATATAAAAAACTAAATATAAAAAAATTCGTTTTTTTTTTTTGTTTTAGCTCAGTGATACCAATCCATTTTACTCAGCTGCGTGTAACCTTTCTGTGTGTCACAGTTCAGCACACTCGCACCAATCCGTATATACTGTCCAGGTGACGCTTTCTGTACGTCAGAGAATACAACCAAGTCATTTGCTACCAATAACATCTACAGCTTGATCCAGAAAACTCTCTGTGCGACATTTGTCTGGGTCGCAGTCTAAATAGCCACCGTTAACAGGGTGTCAGTCAGTTCTACGATAGTTTCTGCACGTCACGTTCCCAAAAAAACAAAATTTAAAAACAAAATTAGTTTTTCAGTTGTTTTAGCTCAGTGATACAAATCCATTTTACTCAGCTGCGTGTAACCTTTCTGTGTGTCACAGTTCAGCACACTCGCTCCAATCCGTATATACTGTCCAGCTGACGCTTTCTGTACGTCAGAGAATACAACCAAGTCATTTGCTACCAATAACATCTACAGCTTCATCCCAAAAACTCTCTGTGCAACATTTGTCTGGGTCGCAGTCTAAATAGCCACCGTTAACAGGGTGTCAGTCAGTTCTACGATAGTTCCTGCACGTCACGTTCCCAAAAAAACAACATTTAAAAAAAAATATAAAAAACTAAATATAAAAAAAATTAGTTTTTTTGTTGCTTTAGCTCAGTGATACAAATCCATTTTACTCAGCTGCGTGTAACCTTTCTGTGTGTCACAGTTAAGCACACTCGCTCCGATCCCTATATACTGTCCAGGTGACACTTTCTGTACATCACAGAATACAACCAAGTCATTTGCTACCAATATCATCTACAGCTTGATCCAGAAAACTCTCTGTGCGACATTTGTCTGGGTCCCAGTCTAAATAAGCACCGTTAACAGGGTGTGAGTTAGGTCTCCGATAGTTTCTGCACGTCACGTTCCCATAAAAACGACATTTTAAAAAAAAATATAAAAAACTAAATATAAAAAAAAAATTGTTTTTTTTTTTGTTTTAGCTCAGTGATACAAATCCATTTTACTCAGCTGTGTGTAACCTTTCTGTGTGTCACAGTTCAGCACACTCGCTGCAATCTGTATAATCTGTCCAGGTGACGCTTTCTGTACGTCAGAGAATACAACCAAGTCATTTGCTACCAATAACATCTACAGCTTGATCCCAAAAACTCTCTGTGCGACATTTGTCTGGCTCGCAGTCTAAATAGCCACCGTTAACAGGGTGTCAGTCAGTTCTACGATAGTTCCTGCACGTCACGTTCCCAAAAAAACATTTTAAAAAAAATATAAAAAACTAAATATAAAAAAAAATTCGTTTTTTTTTTGTTTTAGCTCAGTGATACAAATCCATTTTACTCAGCTGTGTGTAACCTTTCTGTGTGTCACAGTTCAGCACACTCGCTCCAATCCGTATATACTGTCCAGGTGACGCTTTCTGTACGTCAGAGAATACAACCAAGTCATTTGCTACCAATAACATCTACAGCTTGATCCAGAAAACTCTCTGTGCGACATTTGTCTGGGTCGCAGTCTAAATAGCCACCGTTAACAGGGTGTCAGTCAATTCTACGATAGTTTCTGCACGTCACGTTCCCAAAAAAACAAAATTAAAAAAAAAATTTGTTTTTCAGTTGTTTTAGCTCAGTGATACAAATCCATTTTACTAAGCTGCGTGTAACCTTTCTGTGTGTCACAGTTCAGCACACTCGCTCCAATCCGTATATACTGTCCAGCTGACGCTTTCTGTACGTCAGAGAATACAACCAAGTCATTTGCTACCAATAACATCTACAGCTTGATCCAGAAAACTCTCTGTGCGACATTTGTCTGGGTCGCAGTCTAAATAGCCACCGTTAACAGGGTGTCAGTCAGGTCTACGATAGTTCCTGCACGTCACGTTCCCAAAAAAACAAAATAAAAAAAAATTAGTTTTTCAGTTGTTTTAGCTCAGTGATACAAATCCATTTTACTCAGCTGCGTCTAACCTTTCTGTGTGTCACAGTTCAGCACACTCGCTCCAATCCGTATAATCTGTACAGGTGATACTTTCTGAACGTCACTTAATTCTACTAGACTGAACAAGTTTGTGGGTTTCAGTACACCAGGCCCGTTTAAATTTTATTTTTATATCATACACTTATATACAAAAAATGTTGAACCCCAGGGCTAAGGGTCGAGGACGAGGGCGTGGGCGTGGGGATTTAATTACTGCAGGGGGCAGAGGCCGTGGTCCTGGGCAGGGTGAGACAGTACCTGCTGATGAGGGAGCTGTGGGACACGTGGTAGAGGACTGTTGAAACCACACCAGTGCGAACAGCCGATCTCGTGGATTGCGGACAATGCTTCAAGTAATTTGTCCACCAGTCAGTCTTCCACGCAGTCCACCCACGTTACCCAAGGGAGCACTCCTATGGCTCCTCTACCTCAACCTCCTATCCCCCAGTCTGCTCCCTCCCAGGAAAATTTGGAATGCGATCCGGCATACTCTCAGGAACTGTTTTCTGGACCCTTCCCAGAGTCACAAACCACTTCTTAGGTTGCTGCTGACCTCGTTCCCGATGCCCAAGTTTTCCAACTGTCGCAGTCTGTGGGTGATGATGATGACAATGTTGACTTAGTGGAAGAAGTTTGTAAAGAGGTGTCAGACGATTAGGAGACACAGTTGTCAGACAGTGGTGAAGTTGTTGTAAGGGGAGGAATTCCGAGGGGGGAGCAGACTGAGGAATCGGAGGATGACGAGGTGACTGACCCAAGCTGGGTTGATATGCCGAGTGAAGACAGTGCTTCTGAGGCGGAGGCGAGTGCTGCACCAGAACAGGTTGTAAGGGGCAGTGGTGTGGCCAGAGGGAGAAGCAGGGCCAGAGCTGGTGCATCAGCAGCAACTGTTTCACGTAGTGAAGCTCCCGTGGCGAGGCCTAGATGTTCGCAAGTCTGGAGGTTCTTTAAAGAAAGTGAGGATGACCGACGGACTGTGGTGTGCAACCTGTGCCACACCAGGATCAGCAGGGGTGCCACCACTACTAGCCTAACCACCACAAGCATGCGCAGGCATATGAGTGCTAAACACCCCACTCAATGGAACCAAGGCCGTTCACCACCTCCTGCGGGTCACACCACTGTTCCTTCCCCTGTGTAACTCGCTGCCTCTGCTAGTAAACCCCCTGCATCACTCGCTGCCTCTGCTAGTCAACCCCCTGCCCACGACCCCGGCACGAGCGCCTCCCGCCGGAAAACCACACCTTCGCCTCCACGATCCTCCACAGTGTCCATCAACGTGTCCCAGCGCAGCGTACAGCAGACGCTGGAGCGCAAGAGGAAATACAGTTCCACCCACCCACATGCCCAAGCCCTCAACGTCCACATCTCCAAATTGCTTAGCCTGGAGATGCTGCCCTATAGGCTGGTAGAGACCGAGGCCTTTCGCAATCTCATGGCGGTTGCTGCCCCTCGGTATTCGGTCCCAAGCCGCCACTATTTTTCCCGATGTGCTGTCCCAGCCCTACACCAGCACGTGTCACAGAACATCATCCGTGCCCTGACCAACGCTGTTTCTAAGAAGGTCCACCTAACCACGGACACGTGGACAAGTGCTGCCGGGCAGGGACACTATATCTCACTGATGGCACATTGGGTTAACTTGGTGGAGGCTGGGACCGAGAATGACGCTGGGGCCGCTTATGTACTGCCAACACCGAGGATTACGGGGCCTACCTCGGTCACGGTCTCTCAGACGTACTATGCCTCCTCCTCCTCCTCCTCCGACCTCTCCTATTCCTCCACCGAATTACCATCCGTGGGCACGGCGCCTTCAGTCGGTAGCTCTAGGCGCAGCAGCAGTGCCGTGGGTAAGCGCCAGCAGGCGGTGCTCAAACTGCTGAGCTTAGGTGACAAAAGGCACACCGCCCAAGAGCTGTTACAGGGCATCACGGTGCAGACCGATGTGTGGCTGGCACCGCTGAACCTCAAGCCAGGCATGGTTGTGTGTGACAACGGGCGTAACCTGGTGGCGGCTCTGCAACTTGGCAGACTGACACATGTGCCATGCCTGGCCCACAAGTTAAATCTAGTTCAGCGGTTCCTCAAGACATACCCCAATCTGTCTGATTTGCTCACCAAAGTGCGCCGCATCTGTGCGCATTTCCGCAAGTCGACCACAGATGCTGCCACTCTCAGGGCAGCCCAGCGCCGCCTACAACTGCCCGCTCACCGACTGTTGTGCGACGTGCCCACGAGATGGAATTCGACATTAAACATGTTATCCAGAGTTTACCAGCAGCGCAGAGCGATTGTAGACTGCCAGATATCAACTTCCACCAGAACTGGTAGTCAGGTCAGTCAGATTTCTCAAGTCTACAATGAGGAGTGGACGTGGATGTCTGATATCTGCCAGGTGTTGAGCAACTTTGAGGAGTCAACACAGATGGTCAGCGGCGATGCCGCTATTATCAGCCTCACCATCCTGCTGCTTTGCCTGTTTAAAAACTCACTGCTCAGCATCAAGTCGGATGCTTTGCGCTTGTCACAAGAGACGGTGGAGGAAGATACGTCACTTGATAGCCAGAGCACCCTCCGGTCAGTTTTTCAGCGCGTATCGGAGGAGGGGGATGAGGATGAGGAGGAAGAGGAGGAGAATGTCGGCGAGACAGTAGAGGGTACCAGTGCTCAGTCCTTAACTCTTGAGTGTGTATGGGCTGAAGAGGAGGATTTGGAGGAGGAGGAGGAGGAAATGGAGAGGGAATTCTTACGTGTTGGGACTCTGGCGCACATGGCAGACTTCATGTTAGGCTGCCTATCCCATGACCCTCGCGTTAGAAGAATTTTTTCAAACACCGATTACTAGGTGTTCACTCTCCTGGACCCACGGTACAAGCAGAACCTTTCCACTCTCATCCCTGCAGAGGAATGGAGTATGAGAGTGAATAGATATCAACAGGCCCTGGTGCACAACCTTGGAGGTGCTGGCCTGCCCTGCTGCTAGCGTGCTGTCAGGGCGGGTATTCAGTGCAGCTGGTGGCGTCATCACCGATAAGCGTACACGCCTGTCAACTGACAGCGCTGACAGGCTGATGCTTATTAAAATGAACAAAGCATGGATTTCACCGGTATTAAAATCTCCTCCAGGGGAAAGAAGCTAAAGATTTAAATAACTTATGTATCCGATTCCTCTTCTTTACTCCTCCTCCTCTTCCATATCATCTTTGCCTAACGGTGACCAAAAAAACGCCATTTTTCAGAGGTCCAACTGGCACTCTTTTACCACAATTTTTCAGGAGGGCCCCCTACAGGCCCTCTGTCCAAACAATTTTTCCGGAGGTCCACCTACAGGCCCTCTGTCCAAACAATTTTTATGGAAGTCCACCTACAGGCCCTCTGTCCAAACAACTTTTCCGGAGGTCCACCTACAGGCCCTCTATTCAAACAATTTTTCCAGAGGTCCACCTACAGGCCCTCTCTCCAAAAATTTTTTCCAGAGGTCCACCTACAGGCCCTCTCTTCAAACAATTTTTCCGGAGGTCCACCTACAGGCCCTCTCTTCAAACAATTTTTCCGGAGGTCCACCTACAGGCCCTCTGTCCAAACAATTTTTCTGGAGTTCCACCTACAGGCCCTCTCTCCAAACAATTTTTCCGGAGGTCCACCTACAGGCCCTCTCTCCAAACAATTTTTCCGGAGGTCCACCTACAGGCCCTCTCTCCAGTTCCAGTTTCCATTTTTATTTGCGCAAAATGCATACATTTTTATTTTTGGGATAGGAGTGAAAAATAATATTACTTGCGTATCTATATTGCTCAACATTGGATAAGGTAGCAAGTAGAAGACCAAACACATGCTGCCCACAGGGTTCCCCAAATTCCTGGTCCACCCGCAAATTCCTTGTCCACAATGTCAAGGAGGTCGAGGTTCTGTTGATGAGCAACAAGTCCTTCTGTACTGAAATCGCCGACAACGTCCCCATCTAAGAACCTACAGACCATTGTGGAGAGAGCGGCACAGCTCGCCATCAAAGTGACGAACCCCAACGCCAGACTGCGCAGAGAAGATAACGAATAAATATCTCTGTGGTTATTTTTGCTAAATAAAAGTTAAATAAACCCCCCAAAAAATTCATCTGTTCCTGTGCCTGATCCGCCCAAGTTGAATCTGTCCCATCATGAGAAAGTCCCCACTGTAACTTGCTCCCCATACAACTACCTCACCCCCCGACACCTGTGTCTTGCCATTGTCCACCACCTCCTCAGACAACACTGGTAAATCCCCACTGTCAGCACACGGAAACAGCAAAAGGTCTTGCGAATTAGGGCAGATAATGTTCTGGGCTAGCACATAAGGGAAGGGGTGAATATGGGGTTCCAGGGAGTACATGACCACATGCAATATCCATTTAAAAGTCATGCCACACTTAATGTAGCTCATAATTGACAATTGTACCGGTTGATGCTAAATTTTTAAGTTGGGGTCCTGCGTCGTCATTCTAACTACATCCGGCTGTTGTCACCACCACACACGCTAGCCCCAGGGGGCACTCCCCTGGCTCTTCCAGCTCAACCTCCTTCCCCCCAGCCTGCCCCCCACCTACAGGCCCTCTCTCCAGTTCCAGTTTCCATTTTTATTTGCGCAAACTGCATACATTTTTATTTTTGGGATAGGTGTGAAAAATAATATTACTTGCGTATCTATATTGCCCAACATTGGATACGGTAGCAAGTAGAAGACCAAACACATGCTGCCCACAGGGTTCCGCAAATTCCTGGTCCACCCGCAAATTCCTTGTCCACAATGTCAAGGAGGTCGAGGTTCTGTTGATGAGCAACAAGTCCTTCTGTACTGAAATCGCCGACAACGTCTCCATCTAAGAACCTACAGACCATTGTGGAGAGAGCGGCACAGCTCGCCATCAAAGTGACGAACCCCAACGCCAGACTGCGCAGAGAAGATAACGAATAAATATCTCTGTGGTTATTTTTGCTAAATAAAAGTTAAATAAACCCCCCAAAAAATTCATCTGTTCCTGTGCCTGATCCACCCAAGTTGAATCTGTCCCATCATGAGAAAGTCCCCCCAAGGAGTCCCCACTGTAACTTGCTTCCCATACAACTACCTCACCCCCCAACACCTGTGTCTCGCCATTGTCCACCACCTCCTCAGACAACACTGGTAAGTCAACACTGTCAGCACACGGAAACAGCAAAAGGTCTTGCGAATTGGGGCAGAGAATGTTCTGGGCTAGCACATCAGAGAAGGGGTTGACTATGGGGTTCCAGGGAGTTACGTGACCACATGCAATCTCCATCTAAAAAGTCATGTCACACTTGGATCAATCTCATAATTTACGACTGTACCGGTTGATGCTAAATTTTTAAGTTGGGTCCTTGCGTCGTCATTCTAACTACATCCGGCTGTTTGTCACCACCACACAGCTAGCCCAGGGGGCACTCTCTGGCTCTTCCAGCTCAACCTCCTTCCCCCAGCCTGCCCCCCCACCTACAGGCCTCTCTCCAAACCAATTTACGTCTTTGTCCTATCTTTCTCTCTCTCTAAACCATTTTTTCCGGATAGCTGCCATATACGGTTTTAAACTGAGTAGTTATACATACCACACTTTGATCAATCTCATAATTTACGACTGTACCGGTTGATGCTAAATTTTTAAGTTGGGGTTCTGTGTCGTCATTCTAAATACATCCGGCTGTTATCACCACCAACACGCTAGCCCGGGGCACTCCCCTGCGAAACCTCCTTCCCCCCACCTACAGGCCCCTCTCTCCAAACTATTTACCCGGATAGGGGACGTATTAGATATTGTACTGATGTTTTTTGTTTTTCTTCTTTTAATTGCCCTCCTGACCTGTGATAGGCAGAGCATGGACACGTCCCCTTAGCTGCAGTGGGAAAGATACTTCCCTGGCCAGAGCAAGCTCTTTTTCCATTTT
>ONZH01002975.1:0-54148 GCA_900303285.1 Rhinella marina
CCTCTTGAGCTAGAAGCTCCAAACTTTGTTGGATGTTGGTACTAGATGTATATACATCCGGTTTGAGTGCCCAGCTCTTCCTGCCGAGAAATGCAAAAGTAGGCCTATTCTTTGCCCGGCTGCGAGTGCTTAATCGCGTTCCTTGCTGTTTTCCTCTCGGTGACTTAAATGTAGTGAAATTTATGGGTTCCTCTTGAGCTAGAAACTCCAAAACTTTGTTGTACATGTAGGCCCACTAGATGTATCTATACCCCGGAGTTTGAGTGCCCAGCTCTTTCCTGGGCCGAGAAAAATGCAAAAGTACCTGCTGCTATTCTTTGCCGTGCGAGTGCTTAATCGCGGTTCCTTGCTGTTTTCCTCTCGGTGACTTAAATGTAGTGAAATTTATGGTTCCTCTTGAGCTAGAAACTCAAAACTTTGTTGTACATGTAGGCCCACTAGATGTATCTATACCCCGGAGTTTGAGTGCCCAGCTCTTTCCTGGGCCGAGAAAAATGCAAAAGTACCGGGCCTATTCTTTGCCCGGCTGCGAGTGCTTAATCGCGGTTACTTGCTGTTTTCCTCTCGGTGACCTGAATGTAGTGAAATTTCTGGGTTCCTCTTGAGCTAGAAACTCCAAAACTTTGTTGTACATGTAGGCCGACTAGATGTATATATACCCCGGAGTTTGAGTGCCCAGCTCTTTCCTGGGCCGAGAAAAATGCAAAAGTACCTGGCCTATTCTTTGCCCGGCTGCGAGTGCTTAATCGCGGTTTCTTGCTGTTTTCCTCTCGGTGACCTAAATGTAGTGAAATTTCTGGGTTCCTCTTGAGCTAGAAACTCCAAAACTTTGTTGTACATGTAGGCCGACTAGATGTATCTATACCCCGGAGTTTGAGTGCCCAGCTCTTTCCTGGGCCGAGAAAATGCAAAAGTACCTGGTCTATTCTTTGCCTGGCTGCGAATGCTTAATCGCTTTACTTGCTGTTTTCCTCTCGGTGACCTAAATGTAGTGAAATTTCTGGGTTCCTCTTGAGCTAGAAACTCCAAAACTTTGTTGTACATGTAGGCCTACTAGATGTATATACACCCCGGAGTTTGAGTGCCCAGCTCTTTCCTGGGCCGAGAAAAATGCAAAAGTACCGGGCCTATTCTTTGCTCGGCTGCGAGTACTTAATCGCGGTTACTTGCTGTTTTCCTCTCGGTGACCTGAATGTAGTGAAATTTCTGGGTTCCCCTTGAGCTAGAAACTCCAAAACTTTGTTGTACATGTAGGACCACTATTTGTATCTATACCCCGGAGTTTGAGTGCCCAGCTCTTTCCTGGGCCGAGAATAATGCCAAAGTACCTGGCCTATTCTTTGCCCGGCTGCGAGTGCTTAATCGCGGTTACTTGCTGTTTTCCTCTCGGTGACCTGAATGTAGTGAAATTTCTGGGTTCCTCTTGAGCTAGAAACTCAAAAACTTTGTTGTACATGTAGGCCCACTAAATCTATCTATACCCCGGATTTGGAGTGCCCAGCTCTTTCCTGGTCCGAGAAAAATGCAAAAGTACCTGGCCTATTCTTTGCCCGGCTGTGAGTGCTTAATCGCGGTTACTTGCTGTTTTCCTTCCGGTGACCTGAATGTAGTGAAATTTCTGGGTTCCTCTTGAGCTAGAAACTCTAAAACTTTGTTTTTCACGTAGGCTCACTAGATCTATCTATACTTCGGATTTGGTGTGCCCAGCTCTTTCCTGGGCCGAGAAAAATGCAAAAGTACCTGGCCTATTCTTTGCAAGGCTACGAGTCCTTAATCGCTGTTACTTGCTGTTTTCCTCTCGGTGACCGGAATGTAGTGAAATTTCTGAGTTCCCCTTGGGCTAGAAACTCCAAAACTTTGTTGTACATGTAGGCCCACTAGATGTATCTATACCCCGGAGTTTGAGTGCCCAGCTCTTTCCTGGGCCGAGAAAAATGCAAAAGTACCGGACATATTCTTTGTCCGGCTGCGAGTGCTTAATCGCGGTTACTTGCTGTTTTCCTCTCTGTGATCTGAATTTAGTGAAATTTCTGGGTTCCTCTTGAGCTAGAAACTCCAAAACTTTGTTGTACATGTAGGCCCACTAGATGTATACATACCCCGGAGTTTGAGTGCCCAGCTCTTTCCTGGGCCGAGAAAAATGCAAAAGTACCTGGCCTATTCTTTACCCGGCTGCGAGTGCTTAATCGCGGTTTCTTGCTGTTTTCCTCTCGGTGACCTAAATGTAGTGAAATTTCTGGGTTATCCCTTGAGCTAGAAACTCCAAAACTTTGTTGTACATGTAGGCCGACTAGATGTATCTATACCCCGGAGTTTGAGTGCCCAGCTCTTTCCTGGGCCGAGAAAATGCAAAAGTACCTGGTCTATTCTTTGCCTGGCTGCGAATGCTTAATCGCTGTTACTTGCTGTTTTCCTCTCGGTGACCTGAATGTAGTGAAATTTCTGGGTTTCTCTTGAGCTAGAAGCTCCAAAACTTTGTTGGACATGTAGGCCTACTAGATGTATATACACCCCGGAGTTTGAGTGCCCAGCTCTTTCCTGGGCCGAGAAAAATGCAAAAGTACCTGGCCTATTCTTTGCCCGGCTGCGAGTGCTTAATCGCGGTTTACTTGCTGTTTTCCTCTCGGTGACCGGAATGTAGTGAAATTTCTGGGTTCCCCTTGAGCTAGAAACTCCAAAACTTTGTTGTACATGTAGGCCCACTAGATGTATCTATACCCCGGAGTTTGAGTGCCCAGCTCTTTCCTGGGCCGAGAAAAATGCAAAAGTACCTGGCCTATTCTTTGCCTGGCTGCGAGTGCTTAATCGCGGTTCCTTGCTGTTTTCCTCTCGGTGACTTAAATGTAGTGAAATTTCTGGGTTCCTCTTGAGCTAGAAACTCCAAAACTTTGTTGTACATGTAGGCCCACTAGATGTATCTATACCCCGGAGTTTGAGTGCCCAGCTCTTTCCTGGGCCAAGAAAAATGCAAAAGTACCTGGCCTATTCTTTGCACGACTGCGAGTGCTTAATCGCGGTTACTTGCTGTTTTCCTCTCTGTGACCTAAATGTAGGTAAATTTCTGGGTTCCTCTTGAGCTAGAAACTCTAAAACTTTGTTTTTCATGTAGGCTCACTAGATCTATCTAGTCTAGCCTTCATGAGTCTAGCCTCTTGAGCTAGAAACTCAAAAACATCTAACATCTAGCATCTAGTCTAGCCTCTTGAGCTAGAAACTCAAAAATTTTTTTATACATGTAGGCCCACTAGATCTATCTATACCCTGGATTTGGAGTGCCCAGCTCTTTCCTGGGCCGAGAAAAATGCAAAAGTACTTGGTCTAAACTTTGCCCGGCTGCGAGTGCTTAATTGCGATTACTTGCTGTTTTCCTCTCGATGACCTGAATGTTGGTAAATTTCTGGGTTCCTCTTGAGCTAGAAACTCCAAAACTTTGTTGTACATGTAGGCCCACTAGATCTATCTATACCCCGGATTTGGAGTGCCCAGCTCTTTACTGGTCCGAGAAAAATGCAAAAGTACCTGGCCTATTCTTTGCCCAGCTGCGAGTGCTTGCTGGTTTCCCTTTCTGTGACCTGAACGTAGTTAAATTTCTGGGTTCCTCTTGAGCTAGAAACTCTAAAACTTTGTTGCACATGTAGGTCCACTAGATCTATCTATACCCCGGATTTGTAGTGCCCAATTTTTTCCTGGGCCAAGAAAAATGCAAAAGTACCTGGCCTATTCTTTGCCCGGCTGCGATTGCTTAATCGCTGTTACTTGCTGTTTAGCTCTTGGTGTCCTGAATGTAGGTAAATTTCTGGGTTCCTCTTGAGCTAGAAACTCCAAAACTTTGTTGTACATGTAGGCCTACTAGATTTATCTATACCCCGCATTTGGTGTGCCCAGCTCTTTCCTGGGCCGAGAAAAATGCAAAAGGTTCTGGCCTATTCTTTGCCCGGCTGCGAGTGCTTAATCGCTGTTACTTGCTGTTTAGCTCTTGGAGACCTGTTTGTAGGTGAATTTCTGGGTTCTTCTTGAGCTAGAAACTCCAAAACTTTGTTGTACATGTAGGACTTTTTTAATAAATAAATAAATATCACATTTCCTACAACAAAACCAACAGTCTTTACTATACAACCCTACCCGACCAGTCTCCCACCCCCACAACGCCTTAAAAGTAACATGTACACGCTTTCCTTCCAGTCATACCTATATTTTACATTTTTACATAAATCAAATTATATACAAATTTACAAAATATACAAATTTATAAAACATATACATATGCACATATATATTTATATTCACATATATATTTCCATATATATTCCTAAACCTAATTGTGTCTAATACTGTCTATCCCTTCAATAACCCTCCATCAACCCCATCCCACACTGCACTGCAATTAATAAACTGGTCTATTCTTTGCCCGGCTGAGAGTGCTTGTTTGCGGTTACTTGCTGTTTTATTTTCAGAGACCTGTTTGTAGGTGATGTTCTGGGTTCCTCTTGAGCTACAAACTCCAAAACTTTGCTGTATATGTAGACCCACTAGGTCTATCTATACCCCGGATTTGGAGTGCTCAGCTCTTTCCTGGGCCGAGAAAAATGCTAAAGTACCTGGCCTATTTGCCCGGCTGCGAGTGCTTTTTCGCGGTTACTTGCCGTTTTCCTCTCGGAGATCTGTTTGTAGGTGATTTTCTGGGTTCCTCTTGAGCTAGAAACTCCAAAACTTTGTTGTACATGTAGGACGTTTTTAATAAATAAATAAATAAATATCACATTTCCTACAATAAAACCAACGATCTTTACTATACAACCCTACCCGACCAGTCTCCCACCCCCACAACACCTTAAAAGTAACATGCACACGCTTTACTTCCATTCCACGCTTTATTTCCAGTCATACCTATATTTTACATTTTTACATAAATCAAAATATATACAAATTTACAAAATATACAAATTTACAAAACATATACACATATATATTTATATTCACATATATTTTTCCATATATATTCCTAAACCTAATTCTGTTTAATACTGTCTATCCCTTCACCAACGCCATCCCACAATGAACTGCAACCAAGAAACCGGTATTTCACAAATTTCGAAGGTTTGTACAGTCCAAAGTTACTCCCCAGTAAGGACTTAGGTCCACCGGCTTGTGTGTTTTTTTTTTATTTTTAATTTTTTTAAATTTTTATTTATTTTTTTTTATTCACAATACAAAATAAAGTATCAAACATAAATCTATTCAAAATATGTACACCCCTTCCCCCCACCCAACCTAACTAAATCCCACACTAACATAGTAAATTTTTTTAAATAGTAAACAATAAACAAAAAATAAACTATAAACTTAACCCCTTAAGGCCGAAGCTACTTTTACACTTAATGCCGAAGCCACTTGTTTTAAATCTGCCATGTGTCACTTTATTAATTCATAACTTTGGAATTCTTTCACCGATTCCAAAATTATTTTTTCGTGACACATTGTACTCCACGACAGTGGTAAATTTGAGTCAATATAAATCACCTTTATTTATAAAAAAAATCCTAAATTTACAGAAAAATTGGAAAAATGTGTAATTTTCAAACTTTGAATTTCTCTGCAATTAAGGCAGATAGTGAACCCTCACAAAATAGTTATTACTTTACATTTCCCATATGTCTACTTTATGTTGCCATCATTTTGTAGATGTAATTTTTTTTTGGGGGGATGTTAGAAGGCTTGGAATTTTAGAAGCAATTTTTAAGAAATTTTCCAAAACCATTTTTTTAAGCACCAGTTCAGTTCTGAAGTCACTTTGTGGTGCTAACATAATAGAAATCACCATAAATTACCCCATTTTAGAAACTACACCCCTCAAGGTTTTCAAAACTAAATTTACAAACTTTGTCAACCCTTTATGTATTCCACAAGATTTAAAAGAAAATGGAGATGACATTTCAAAATTTCACTTTTTTTGCAGATTTTCCATTTTAATCCATTTTTTCCTGTAACACATCAAGTGTTAATAGCAAAAAAAAACCCTCAAAAACTATTACCCTGATTCTGCGATTTACAGAAATACCCCACATGTGATTGTAAACTACTGTATGGGTGCATGGCCAAGCGCAGAAGGAAAGGTGCGCCAGATGGTTTTTGGAGGGCGAATTTTACTGGACTGGTTTTTAGACATCATGTCTCATTTGAAGCCTCCCCAATGCACCCCTACAGTAGAAACAACCAAAAAGTGCCCATATTTTGGAAACTAAGGGATAAGGTGACAGTGTTATTGATACTATTTTGGGGTACATATGATTTTTGATCACTTTATATTACACTTTTTGTTAGGCAAGGTAAACAAAAATGGCTGTTCTGGCTTTATTTTTTTTTACTGTGTTCACCTTAGGGGTTAACTAATGTGATATTTTTGTAGAGCAGGTTGTTATGGACGTGGCGATACCTAACATGTATAGTTTTTTTTATTTATTTAAGTTTTACACAATAATATCATTTTTGAAACAACAAAATCGTGTTTTAGTGTCTCCGTTGTCTGAGAGCTGTAGCTTTTTTATTTTTTGGGCAATTGTCTCAGGTAGGGGCTCATTTTTTGCGGGAAGAGGTGACGGTTAGATTGGTACTATTTTGAGGGGCATATGCCTTTTTGATCGCTTGGTATTACACTTTTTGTGATGTAAAGTGACAAAAAATTGCTTTTTTGACCGTTTTTATTTTAGTTTTTTTACTGTGTTCACCTGAGGGGTTAACTAATGTGATATTTTTGTAGAGTAGGTTGTTACGGACGTGGCAATACCTAACATGTATAGTTTTTTTTTATTTAAGTTTTACACAATATCATTTTTGAAACTAAAAAATCATGTGTCACGAATCAGCAGGTGTGGACCCACTGTGCCTCGTGCCCTATCTCCTCTAAGGGCATTGTCTAAGTGAAACCCCTCGTTCTTCACAATTCCCCCTGATGGTGGGGATAGACTTTCCGAGGGGAACACCAGGTCGCTCCCTCCTGAAGAGGGTCGGGACACGAGGCAGCTGGTCCAGGGGGACCAGGAGATACCAGCGATGGTACCTGTAGTACAGCGGTAGTCAACAGGCCGGGTCGAATCCAGGAGAGGTAATGCAGGACCGAGGAATGAGGCAGAAGCAGAGTCAGACAGGCATGGGTCAGGGCAGGCGGCACAGGTACGTAGTCAGGCAATCTGGGTCGGCAACGGGAAGGTCAATGCAGGCAGGCGAGGATCAGGTGGGTAGCGGAGTCGAATATCAAGGCACGGGTCAGAACACAGGAACACGAGCAGGAACAGGTATAACCAGAATGCAGGGTAGGACCTTGACACTGAGGCATCTTGGGAGAGGGCTGAGCAAACTAAATAGGTCCAGGGTTGGTCAATCAGGACACATGACCAACCCACATGACCTAGCATGGTCACATGATCGAACCAGCTTCAGCCCAGAGAGAGTGAGTAATACAGGGCAGTATGGAAGCTCTGGAGCGGATCATCGTGCAACAGCACTACACAGCCAGAGCTCAGGACTGCAGCGGTGAATGGAAAGTACAACCAGCAGCTCACCGCTGAACACGACGCCCAAAACGGCAGCGGTAAGCAGGGGTACAGCGGCGCACAGCAGCCGCTCTTACATCATGTTTTAGTGTCTCCATTGTCTGAGAGCTGTAGTTTTTTATTTTTTGGGCAATTGTAGGGGCTCATTTTTTGTGGGAATTTTTTGACGGTTAGATTGGTACTAGTTTGAGGGGCATACGCCTTTTTGATCACTTGGTATTACACTTTTTGTGATGTAAATTGACAAAAGATGGCTTTCTTGACCGTTTTTATTTTTTACGGTGTTCACCTGAGGGGTTGGGTCATGTGATATTTTTATAGAGCGGGTTTTTACGGACGCGGTGATACCTAATATGTTAAGGTATTTTATTTTCTTCATTTTTAATCAATTAAAATGTGCTTATATGGGGAAAAATGGGATTTTTTTTTACTTTTGTATTTTTTTTTACACTTTTTTTTTACACTTTTTTGGCTCAGACCCACTTGGTTCTTGAAGATCCAGTGGGTCTGGTGTTTTACAATACACTGCAGTACACTGTATAGTGTACTGCAGTGTATTTTCATTCATAGTAAGCTTTACCATGGCAAGCCGGACAAAAGCGTCCGGTTGACATGGCAACCATCGGAGGCATCCGGTTGCCATGGCAACAATCGGAAGCGTCCGGTTGCCATGGCAACCATTGGGACGCTGCTCTGCTGTGGCTCCCTCCCTCTGCTGTGGCTCCCTCCCTCTCTCCTCCCCACACCATCGGTGCGCTGCCAGAGCACCGCAGCGCCCGATGGGAGAGGGAGGGAGCCCTGTTAATCCTTTCCATACTGTGGTCCCTACGGACTGCGGCATGGAAGGGGTTAAACGGCCGACATCGCAGCGATGTCGGACGTTTGAAGCAGAGTGTCAGCTGTATGCTGACACTCTGCTTCAACCGCTCGGCCATCCTGAATACCGCTCGCCATCCTGACATCGAGGAGGGGGGGATGAATTAAATATTAAATTATGTCGGGAAAGGTGTGGGGGGGAGACGGGGGTGACTGCACACATTTTATGAGGATCTGATCCCCGCAGTCTCGGACTGAGCCTTTCAACCAGCACACGCGTATCCTGTGATTGGCTAGTCTGAACAGACTAGCCAACCACAGCGATCGCTGGCCCGGGACCGCCCCCATTGGTCCCAGGCTGGTTAGCTGAAACCCCTGGCTGTAAGTAACATCCGGGGTCTCAGTGCTGTCACCATGTCAGCAGACATGGTGACAGTTTAATGCCATGACGTGTATACTCGTCATGGAGCGCTAAATAGCAGTGCTCCATGACGAGTATAAGCGTCATTGGGCGGCAAGGGGTTAATAAACATAACGAATAATCAACCTAATAAACATAAGTAGTAATCAGAATACACCACAATACTTTTTCAGCTATGGTTCAGTAACCTGTAAACCTTTCCATCCTCTTCTATATTCTAAAACAGAAAACTATTTGTGTCAAATTAGTCCATCACCAGGAAGGGAGTATTACTCGGTTAAGGTACCCCAAAACAAAAGCCTCTCCACAAGCGAGAAGCCTTGAGGTCCCCCACCTTTCATACTATAAAGACCGTACCTTTACCAGATCACCAAAAATGCACCTATATACCACATCCACTGGGAGGATTTGGCATCTCGTCGACACTAAACACCGCGCACACCAAATATGATACCTTACCACTGCATTAACTAAAAATAAAGTGTGACGGTCCCTCCCACCAAGATCTTTGAATGCTCCATAGGCCCATTCCGGATAGGACAAAGCAGCTAGCCTTGGCCAACCGATGGAAGACCCCGCCCTTTTATAAACCTCTATATTAAAGAGACAGTGAAGTAAGAAATGGTCCATGCTTTCCAGCATGCCACCACACTCCTCCCGGGGACAACCCCTTTCCTCGGAGTTTCTACACTTCACATTGTCCCTCACATACAGCTTACCATGGAAGCACCGCCAAGTCACGTCCCAAACCTTCTTAGGGATGCTAATTGAATTTAACAAAAACAACCCTCCCTCCAGATCCTGACTTGGGCAATCCCTCAAGGCCAGCGGAGCCTGATAAAAGGAGTCCAGGACCCTCCTGTCAAGGGATGACCTCAACATGGTCTCCACCTCCCCCTTTTCCAAACTCCACCGCCTCATGATCTTCAGAACTGGGGCAACATAAGCCGGGAGATATCCATGTGATGTACGTAGGTCTTTCACACGCCCTCCTGTCTCCCATTCCTGGAAGAAATGCCTAAATCATTCTCTGCAGGAAAATACCCATAAAGGAGCCCTCTCTTTCCAGAGGTTTGCAATATTGATTTTCAAAAAGGTATTCGTTAAGAATACCACTGGGTTGACCATATCCAACATCCTAGTCTCCTTGTACGGTAAGTGACCTCTCTCTTGATTAGGTTCAGCCTGTTTCCCCACAACATTTGGAAAAAGAGGCTGTAGACCGTCGCCCAGAGAGATCCTGGCAAGACACAAACACTGCCTAAGTACAATAGTACAGGAATCAGGTAAGCTTTGCACAAGTGAACCCTTTCCCTTAGACACAAAGACCATCCCTTCCAGTGATCCACCTTTTGGGCAACTTCTTTTAGTCTGCCTTCCCAGTTTTTTTGATGATAATCCTCATGCTGACCGAAATCAATACCCAGAATCTTTACTGTCTTCTGGGGCTCTGGAAGAGTGCCCTGGAAATCGAAAACCGGATCTCCTTCCCCCAGCCAGAGAGTTTCACATTTTTCACGGTTGATCTGAGACCCAGAAACCTCTGAGTAGTGCTCCACTTCCGACATCACCCACCCCACCTCCCTTTCCCAGGAGGCAAAGATAGTGACATCATCCGTGTACACTATAACCCTCAGAGACTGCCCCCCGACCACCAGTTCATCCCCACCCCTGCCAACGGTCCACAATCTACCCTTCTGATGAAGGGATCAATCGCGAACACGTACAGCAAAGGGCTTAAGGGACATCCCTGGCGGACGCCAGAAGCCGCCTCGAAAGAATGACCCAGCCAACCGTTTACCAACAGGAAACTCTCCGCCCCCCTGTACAAGGTCTTCAACCATTCTACAAACTTCCCAGGCAGACAGTACCACATAGTTACATAGTTACATAGTTAATATGGTTGAAAAAAGACACATGTCCATCAAGTTCAACCAAGGGTGGGGGTAGGAGTGATTAAGGGGAGGGGGACGGGTAACCTTAAGACATGACTCTACATTTTTTAATATGTGGTGACCTTCTTTTTCTCTAAGAATTTATCTAAGCCTGTTTTGAAGCCCTCAGCTGTCTTTGCTGTGACCAGCTCCTGCGGTAGACTGTTCCATAGATTCACAGTTCTTATAGTAAAGAAGGCTTGTCGCCCATGGAGTCTGAACCTTTGCTTCTCCAGGTGGAGGCAGTGCCCCCTTTTGAGGGGATTTTACCTGGAACAGTTTTTCACCATATTTTTTGTATGGGCCATTTACATACTTATACAGGTTGATCATGTCCCCCCTTATACATCTCTTCTCAAGACTAAACAAGTTTAACTCCTTCAATCTTTCTTCATAGCTAAGATGCTCTATGCCACTTATCAGTTTAGTTGCCCGTCTCTGCACCCTTTCCAGCTCCAGGACATCCTTCCTATAAACCGGAGCCCAGAACTGAACAGCATATTCCAGATGAGGCCGTACTAATGCTTTATACAGTGGTAATATGACATCCCTGTCCCGCGAGTCCATGCCTCTTTTAATACATGACAATATTCTGCTGGCCTTAGAAGCAGCCGATTGACATTGCATGCTATTCTGCAGTCTATGGTCTACAAGGACACCCAGATCCTTCTCTACAAGTGACTCTCCCAGTGTTACTCCCCCTAGGACATAGGAGGCATGCAAGTTGTTAGTACCCAGATGCATAACTTTACATTTATCCACATTGAACCTCATCTGCCAAGAGGATGCCCAAACACTCAGTGTGTCCAAGTCAGCTTGTAACTTCTGCACATCTTCCATAGACTGGACTCTACTACAAAGCTTAGTGTCATCTGCAAAAATTGAAACAGTGCTGTTGATTCCTCCCTCTATATCATTAATAAATAAATTAAATAAGAGTGGACCCAGCACTGAACCTTGGGGTACACCACTTATAACTGGGGACCATTCAGAGTAGGAATCATTCACCACCACTCGCTGAGTATGCTCCTTCAGCCAGTTCTCAATCCAGTTACAGAGTAGATTTTCTAATCCAACCGACCTTAATTTACCCGTCAGACGTCTATGAGGGACCGTGTCAAACGCTTTTGCAAAGTCCAAATACACAATATCCACAGCCGCCCCTCTATCCAGACTTCTACTCACTTCTTCATAAAAACCAATCAGGTTAGTCTGACAGCTTCTGTCCTTAGTAAAACCATGCTGGTTATCACTTATAATACTATTATCCAAAACATATTCCTGTATATAGTCCCTTATTAGACCCTCAAAAAGTTTCCCCACAATGGACGTTAAGCTCACCGGTCTATAATTCCCCGGGGATGACCTAGAGCCCTTCTTGAAGATGGGCACCACATTTGCTTTACGCCAGTCCCTCAGCACTATGCCAGTCACCAGAGAATCTTTGAATATTATATACAAGGGCAAAGAAATTACTGGACTAAGTTCCTTAAGAACTCTTGGGTGTAACCCATCCGGTCCTGGAGCCTTATTCATGTTTACTTTGTTTAACTTAGCTTTGACCATATCTATATTGAACTAGTTAAGTATATTACATGATGTATCACCAGCACTTACTCTACCGGTAGCAGCTCCCACCTCTTCATGTGTATATACAGAACTAAAGAACTCATTCAGTAGCTCTGCCTTTTCCTGATCCCCAGTAATCAATTCTCCATCACTATTATTAAGGGGTCCTACATGCTCTGACCTAGGTTTTTTTGCATTTATATATTTGAAGAATATTTTGGGATTGGTTTTGCTATCCCTGGCCACCAGCCTTTCATTTTGAACTTTTGCTGCTTTTATAGTCCTTTTACAATCTTTATTAACCCTTTTGTAGTTATTAAAGGCTATAGCAGACCCCTCTGATTTGTATATTTTAAATGCCCTTTGTTTTTCATGTATTGCCCTTTTAACATCCGCATTAAGCCATGCAGGGTTTAAATTTAAGCGTTTGTATTTGTTCCCCCTAGGAATAAATTCTGCAGTATAGTTACCCAGTGTAGATTTGAAGGTCTCCCATTTATCATCTGTGTTACTACTTGACAACAGCTGCTCCCAGTCTATGTCCTGGAGTGCGGCCCATAACCCTGGGAAATTGGCCTTTTTAAAATTAAATGTTTTTGATCTCCCAGCATGTTTATGCTTTTTACACTTTAGGATAAAAGTAACTATATTGTGGTCACTATTACCAAGGTTTTCCCGAACAATTACCTCCTCAACTATCTCTGCATTGTTAGATATAACCAGATCCAACAATGCATCACTTCTTGTTGGTTCTTCTACAAACTGACCCAGAAAATTATCCTGCAATAAGTTAAGAAAATTTCTCTCCTTTGCAGTTGAAGCCGATCCATGACCCCAGTCAATACCAGGGAAGTTAAAATCTCCCATTATCACTACTGTACCTCCCTGGGCAGCCAGCTCTAATTGTCTATGCAGCTGATCCTCTATCTCCTCAGTGATGTTTGGGGGTCTATAAATTACACCAAAAATGATTCTTTCATTGTTAGTCTCCCCTTGTAATTCCACCCACACGGATTCTGCATTCACACAATCATCACCCACTATTGTCTCCTTCATACTCGCTTTTATACTACTTCTGACATACAGACATACTCCTCCTCCTTTCCTATTGTCCCTATCCCTCCGAAACAGAGTATAACCCTGGAGATTGACAGTCCAGTCATGCGAAGAGAGTCCAGCCATGTCTCAGCCACTCCAACTATATCAATTTCCTCCTCCAGTACCATGACCTCAAGCTCAGCCATTTTGCCTGCTAGACTTCTGGCATTTGTGAACATACACTTTAAATTACCATGTGTTTTTGTACATTTAGGTTTAGAAATGTAATTTATTGATGTTTTCTGACTAGACATGTTTTTTCTGCTGATTTGTAACACATGGATCTCCTTATCCACTGCTGTTATCCTCCCCCCATGGTCCACTTCTCCACCCACCACTCTGTTCTGACCACTCTCTAACCTATCTACCACTGCATGCTTTGCTTTATTTTCTGCTTGTCCTCCCCCACATCCCTAGTTTAAAAACTCAGCCACCCCCTCTAGGATTCTCTCCCCCAGCACAGCAGCCCCTCTTCCATTCAGGTGCAATTTATCCGCAGAATACAATTTGTACCCCAATGAAAAATCAGCCCAGTGCTCTAAGAACCCGAACCCTTCTCCCTTACACCAAGACTTGAGCCATGCATTCAACTCCCTCAGCTCCCGTTGTCTGTCCTGCGATGCGCATGGCACAGGCAGTATTCCTGAGAATACAACCTTGGAGGTCCATCCCCTGTCTTGACCTACCTGCTTTACCATTCCCCCCACTACTAGATGGACTGTTCCCCCGGCTGTTAGGGAGACCAGTATCCACTAGGGTTGCCATTTCTGAGACTGACACCATCGCATCATCACCTAACTTGGCAATTTTGCTGGGTGCACAGAAGCAGGACTGGCCTTCCTTTTCCTAGACCCCTTGCCACTCCCTCTATTCGGGTTAACCCAGCTCCTTACATGGGCCTCCTGATTTTCCTCTCCACTCTCCATAACAGACCCCATAACTGCCTGTTCTGTGAGAAGCAGGCCCCTCTCAAGATCTCTTGTTTCCCTCAGTGTTGCAATATGCTTCTCCAGATCTCTAATGTGAGCTTCCAGATTGGCAACATGCTCACATCTACCACAGCAGTATTCACCCAGGAACTGCTGCTCCTGTTGTTCATACATGTGGCAGACTGTGCACTGTTGAAAACATTCAATCTTGCTATCCATCCCAGTTACAAAACAGCAATCAATTAACAAGAATAAAGTACTTACTGCAAACTTTTTACAACTTCTTTACAACTCTTATAACTCTACTGGTCACTTAGCTCAGTCACTTGTCTCAGGAGCAGCCTCAGTCAAGAGCAAGGCTCAGTCTGAGTTCAACTAATACTTTTATACACCTGAGATTAATTAACCACACCCACAGGCAATCAGCAGACTAGAGGGGAAAAAAAGTGCAAAAAAGCAGTTTAAACTTGTGTCTGTTCAGATTCTATTTGCTAATGTATGCTACACCAAACAAAACAGATTTTAGCTGTATATAATCTTTCTACAAACACAAATCACTCTCTACACAAACAACAAACTCTTATAACTCTACTGGTCACTTAGCTCAGTCACTTGTCTCAGGAGCAGACTCAGTCAAGAGCAAGGCTCAGTCTGAGTTCAACTGATACTTTTATACACCTGAGATTAATTAACCACACCCACAGGCAATCAGCAGACTAGAGGGGAAAAAAAAGTGCAAAAAAGCAGTTTAAACTTGTGTCTGTTCAGATTCTATTTGCTAATGTATGCTACACCAAACAAAACAGATTTTAGCTGTATATAATCTTTCTACAAACACAAATCACTCTCTACACAAACAACAAACTCTTATAACTCTACTGGTCACTTAGCTCAGTCACTTGTCTCAGGAGCAGCCTCAGTCAAGAGCAAGGACTGAGGACTGAACAATAGAACAGACCACAGGTACTCATGGTTTACTCGGTCAAAAGCTTTAGCCTGGTCCAAGGATAACAGGAAACCCTTCCAAAGGCCCGCCCTACCCCGCTCCACGGCCTCCCGGACACTGAGAACGGCATCAAAAGTGCTCCGGCCAGGAACCGAGCAGTACTGAGCCTCCAAAAGGAGCCCCGGCGCAAATTTCGCCAACCTGCAGAAAAGTATCGTTGCCAAGATCTTCCTGTCCACATTGAGAAGCGATATGGTTCTGCAATTCTCAATACGGGAAGGATCTTTACCTTTTGACAGAATAATCAGAGCTGACTCACCCATCGACCTTGGCAGAGTGCCCGAGGAAAGACACTCATTGAACACCTCAGTCAAGAGTGGAACCAACTGTTCCTTAAAAGTCTTATACCATTCAGATGTTAAGCCATCCGGACCTGGCGATTTATTGGGCCTAAGCCCATCAATGGCCAGTCTCACTTCCTCTTCCCTGATAGGTTCTCCCAAAACATCAAGAGAGGGGTCCATTCCTGCACTGGGAACAGCCTCAGCCAAGAAAGCTGAAAAACTGTCTCAATCTAGTTCTTTCCGACCCAAAAGGTGAGAGTAGAAAGACCTGACGACCTCCAGGATCCCTGATTCAGAGATCCTGTACTGTCTATCAGGCCTGCCACAAACTTATTTCCTACTGCCATCTTACAATTCTTGAAAGGGTCAGGTGAGCGGTGCTTCCCGAAATCCCTCTCAACAACCAAAGAGGCGTATCTATCATACTGACACCTCTTGAGTAGGGACTTCACACGAGAGATATCCTCGTGGCTACCTCCCGTCGAAACAAGATTTTCAAGTTTCTTCCTCAGTCCTTGGTACAGATGATATCTGTCCCAACTCCTGAGGTTAGAAAGCATACGGAAAAACCTGGCCATCCTTTTTTAAATAACTCCCACCACTCTGACTTACTGTTGCATAGGCTCACCAGTGGTACCTGGCTCTGAAGAAATTCCTTGAAAGATTGTCTTATACTCACATCTTCCAGGAGAGACGAATTCAACTTCCACATACCTCTGCCCATGCGGGGAGTCTCTGCAACATTCAAAGAAAAAATAATCATACAGTGATCGGAGAACTCCACTTCCTCCACCTCTAAGGCAGAGAAAACAGTGTCCCCCTTCAAATAAAACCTATCTATCCTAGACCTATGATTGCCCCGATGCAAGGTGAAAACCACTTGGTCTGGCTGATGTCGAATGTGAACATCCACCAGACGAGCTTCCTCAACTATTCTACTTAATGCAACGCCATCTGAATCCAGCCCACCTTTGGAGCCTCCCCTGTCACAGACCCTAGTTACATTATTAAAGTCTCCTCCAAAGATCACCTGTCGGCTGGTAAAAAGGAAAGGAGACATTTGCGATCCCACTTGCTCTGCGGACCATAGATATTAATAAGTCTTAGCTCCTGTCCCCTCATGAGGACATCTAAAATCAGGCACCTTCCCATTTCTAATTCAATAATCCTTCTACATTCCACCCTTTTAGCGGTTTTAAAAAGCACCGCTACCCAGCTATGCATCTCAGCCGCAAGAGACCAGAATGACGGACCAAGCCGCCATTCACTCTTTGCTTTAGATATTAATGCACTGCTTGTAAGCTAGGTCTCTTGCAAAAACAAAATTTCAGCTTCAACTCGGCTGAAAAAATCAAAGGCTGCAAAACGAGCTGCATTTGACTTAAGGCTAGCAACATTATTACTTGCTAGCGTCAACGGGGCGGGTTCCGCCATCATAAATGATTGAATTAGATAGCCTTCTTTTTCCCACCTACATTAACATCAGACCCTTCACTCTCATTCTCCTTCTGCCTTTTCAAGCATACTGACACATCCATCTCACTCTATTTGTCCCCAGGATCTGGTATGACCCCCCCCACCAGGAGGCAGTTTGCCCCCCCCGGGGGAAGGGGTCCGGCATCCCGCCAGGAGGCCCCCTCGCCCTCCGGCACCACTCCCACCTCCTCCTCAGCTGAACCAGCCGGGGAGGCATCGCTTAGGATCTGGTACCAGTTGGAAAGATCCACCAGAGGGGCTCCGATCGATCCTTCCTCCGGCACCTGGTCTAGGGTGACGAATCCCACTCCAGAGAGAGTATTTTGCCCTCTCTTTTTTTCTTTTTCTTACTCCGTTTGTTCCTCCTCATCTCCAACCACTCCTTGCACTCATCCATGCTTTCGACGTATGAAGAGACACCAGCAGCGGGGATATCCACCTTCACAGGTTGAATTTCAGCCTCCCTGCTATCGTCACTATAACCTGGGTCACTACAACCCGGATCCACAGTCAAGGGGCCGGCTGAAGGATCAGCTGCCATCTGCTCCCTATCCTTACGACGTTGTTCCTGCCGTCTTATCTTGGATGGTGCCAACCTCTTGCTTTTTACAGGATCCTGCCTGCTTCTTCCAGTGCCAGCTTTCCCAGCACTTGTCCCCTCACCAACATGCTCAGTCCCGGCAGCGGGCCCCTCACAAACCACAGGCTCCGCCTCGCAGCTTGTACCCGCCCGGTTTGGGTCCCAGCCCTGAGTCTTATTGGCAAAGGCAAGCGGACAGTGACTAAACGGGTGGCCTAATTCTCCACACAGGTTACACCGGATCCTCCTACAGGATGTGGCAAGATAACCAACGTCCCCACACTTCACACATTTGCGGATAACGCATTGCGCACTGAAGTGTGTGGGACTACCACACCTAAAGCAAAGCTTCGGCTGCCCCTGGTAAAAGATAATAATTCTATCTCTACCTATGAAGGCAGAGGAGGGAATATGAGCAACAGAATTGCCCAGGGCCCTCAGGTCAGCTAAAGGTCCAGGCCCCAGACCAGATACCGTGATCATCCAGAAGTTAAAACTGTCACTCTCTTAATCGTCGTCTGGCGGGTTATTGCCTGAACAGCAAAATCCCGCCATGCCGGGCTGTTCTTTGTCATTTCATATCTGGACCAAAAAAGTTCCAGACCCTCTGGTCTGACAAAACTGACATCAAACATGGCGGTACTGTAGGGATTTATGAACGCAAAGATATCATTCGCTGTGAAACCCATCTGCAGGAGAAGCTCCACAATGACACTCCTAGAGGGCGCTGCTTCCTTGCCCCTCCAATACAGATGGGCTACATTCCTACGGCCCCCATCCCCGGCTGTAGGAAGAGTCCAAATGATCTCTTCCCCTTTTCCCTCTCGGAAGGCTCTAAAACCATGTCTTTCCGTCCAAAAAGACTTATCAACCGGTTCACCCTCTACGAAGATGGATTCTTTCCCCATCTGCAAGGACTCCAAGGGGCGCCGTTGCAAGTAACCCTCACCAGATCCTTTGGGCAAAATCCCCCCTGCCCCCTGTGCCGCAACTTTCGCATATGATTTTCTCACCCCCACAATCACTGACTCCACACTCACTGACCCACCTCCCCTTCTACTTCAGTATCCGCTACATATTCCACCTCCAAATCCACAATCTCCTCTTCCATTGCCATTTGTTTTTCCACTTCCACAATCCCATTCTCAGTCTCATTCTCATTTGCATCCTCATTTGCATTGTCATTCCCGTCCTCCTTTGCACCCACATTCACAGCCTCTTTTGCCACTGCATTTGCAACTTGCATTTGCAACTTGCATCCATATTTTTTTTTTATCATTTTTTCATCTGCTTTTACACGTCCTTTACCATTCCCTGCTACATTCTCACCCCTTAGACTGGTCGGGTTCCTTATAACAGTCTTCAGTCTCTTCACCTCCTCCTCAGACTGAACTGTACCAGCGATCCGACCGTCCAAACCACCTTCCACAATTTTGGCCACACCAGATACAAAAGTTTTTTGAGCCGCAAGGCCAGGAGCTTCCCCTTTGCCTGCAGGAAACCCACTGGCCTTACCTCCTTTTTTTGTAGGCTAAGCACCCACCATACCTAGAACCTTTTCCTCTCTACTGTCTGGTTTCTCAACCAAGTACTTTACCATGCCTCTCCTACCATCACAGACAGGGGAGGCACCAACCGCCACCATCTTGGAATCAATCTTCCGTGCTTTTTTTTCTGGTTCCACTCCAGGGACCAGGCCGGGTTCAGCCTCGGGTTAAAAGGGAACACATTTTAATACAGTTTCTTCCCTGACCACAGTACTTTTCTTTTTCTTTACTTTTTCATCAGGGGGATTCCAATTTCTTTATTTCCCCCATAAGTCTACCACCTGACCCACTCTCCTCCCCTCCAGAAGACTGGGTCCCCACTGATCCCCCTGACCACCTGAGAGGGAGACATCACCACTTCCAAGTATGGAAGATAGACTTGATGATGTCTGACTTGATGATGTCTGATCCCCGGTTTGCAACCCTGACAAGCCTATTTGTTTGTTTTCCTTCCTCTTGGAGCAAAGTCTATTTGAGATTTCAATACCTCGTATTCTCTATGCAATTTTATGTGTTCATTCTTTATTTCCTCATATAATTTCAGTAATATGCCACTCTTGAGGAAAACACATCCACAGATTCCCCCGGGTTTAGCAAAGCCCAGTTAGTAGTAATCTTAACAGCTTTTATATTCATATTAGAACACTGCATACCACCAACATTTTGCGTACTCACTTTGACCGCCTCTACAGGTCTACTGCTTGCAGCTACTTGTCCATCTGCTTGTCCAGCAGCGGCTTGACCCTCTGTGATGGTTAGGCTTTTTGTTCCCTGTCTCGTTGCCAGAAAAGCCTCTTCTCCCCTGGAATCTTCAGAGACAGGGACAGGCCTTGCAGAAATCCTTCCAGTGTCCTGTTTACCCGGATGCTGGAAAACAGGCATTACTGACACAGGGCCAGCTTTGGGCTTTGAAAGAACCCTATGCTGGCACTCCTTTAAAAACTCTGTTGAAGAACTTTGTGACCAACCTGGAGAAGCAGGGGATACAGCCATCTTCACTGTGCTTCTTAGCACGCGGCCATGCTTCCCCGCAGCTCCTTCACTCACCATGGCTTTCACACACGCCGGCTATAGTGCTCTACCAGCTTGCCTCTCCGATACAGCAGAGGCAGACTCCATTTCTTCCTCCTCCTCCCCGATCAGTGCCGGGGCATCATGCTCCGGGTTCCTGTACTTGCGTACGGTTCTCCCACTGCTCCTGGTGTGCGATCCCACCTGTTGCTTCAGCGGCGGCGTGCGCTGGGACACATGGTCGCTCTCCTCCTTCCTCTGCTCCACGTGGCGGCCCAGCGGCTGCTCATGCTGAAGCGCACGCCGGGCGCCCGAAGGCTGGGAATCCATGCCGGGAGAGAGCATTGACCCCGGGGGAAAGGGTAGCGCTTCCCGCGACTCACGATCACAGCCTCCCGGTACTCAGATGAGCGTAGCACACGAGCAGACAAACGACACGCTCATTAGATCTGTCACACCACGGATTTGGAGTGCCCAGCTCTTTCCTGGACCGAGAAAAAATGCAAAAGTGCCTGGCCTATTCTTTGCCCGGCTGCTAGTGCTTTTTCGCGGATACTTGCTGTTTTCCTCTCAGAGACCTGTTTGTAGGTGAATTTCTGGGTTCCTCTTGAGCTAGAAACTCCAAAACTTTGTTGTACATGTAGGCCAACTAGATCTATCTATACCCCAGATTTGGAGAGCCCAGCTCTTTCCTGGGCCGAGAAAAATGCAAAAGTACCTGACTTATTCTTTGACCGGCTGCGAGTGCTTTTTCGCGGTTATTTGCGGTGTTCCATTCAGAGACCTGCTTGGCGGTGAATTTCTGGCTTTCTCTTGAGCTAGACACTCCAAAACTCTGTTGTACATGTAGGTCCACTAGATGTACCTGCATCCCGGTATTGGAGTGCCCAGCTCTTTCCTGGGCCAAGAAAAATGCAAGAGTACCCGGCCTATTCTTTGCCTGGCTGCGAGTGTTTTTTCGCGGTTAATTGCGGTGTTCCTCTTGGAGACCTGTTTGGCAGTGAATTTCTGGCTTCCTCTTGAGCTAGAATCTCCCAAACTCTGTTATACATGTAGGCCCACTAGATGTACCTGCACCCTGGATTTGGAATGCTCAGCTTTCTCCTGGGCCGACAAAAATGCAAGAGTACCCGGCCTATTCTTTGGCTGGCTGCGAGTGCTTTTTCGCGGTTACTTGCTATGTTCCTCTCGGAGACCTGTTTAGCAGTGAATTTCTGGCTTCCTCTTGAGCTAGAAACTCCAAAACTCTGTTGTACATGTAGGCCCACTAGATATACCTGCACCCCGGATTTGGAGTGCCCACCTCTTTCCTGGGGCGAGAAAAATGCAAGAGTACACGTCCTATTCTTTGGCCGGCTGCGAGTGCTTTTTCGCGGTTACTTGCTATGTTCCTCTCGGAGACCTGTTTGGCTATGAATTTCTGGCTTCCTCTTGAGCTAGAAACTCCAAAACTCTGTTGTACATATAGGCTCACTAGATGTACCTGCACCCCAGATTTGGAGTGCCCAGTTCTTTGCTGGGCCGAGAAAAATGCAAGAGTACCCGGCCTATTCTTTGCCTGGCTGCGAGTGCTTTTTGGCGGTTATTTGCTATGTTCCTCTCGGAGACCTGTTTGGCGGTGAATTTCTGGCTTCCTCTTGAGCTAGAAACTCCAAAACTCTGTTGTACATGTCGGCCCACTAGATGTACCTACACCCCGGATTTGGAGTGCCCAGCTCTTGCCTGGGCCAAGAAAAATGCAAAAGTACCCGACCTATTCTTTGCCCGGCTGTGAGCGCTTTCTCTTGGTCAGTTGCTATGTTCCTCTCGGAGACCTGTTTGGCTGTGAATTTCTGGATTCCCCTTGAGCTAGAAATGTGAAAACTTTCTTGAACATGTAGGCCCACTAGCTCTACCTATACCCAGGATTTGGAGTGCCCAGCTCATTCTTGGACTGAGAAAAATTAAAGAGAAAAATTAAGAGAACCCAGCCTATTCTCTGCCTGCTTACGAATGTTCTCTCGTGCTCAATTGCTGTGTTCCTCTCTGAGGCGTGTTTGGCGGTGAATTTCTGGGTTCCCCTTGATCTAGAAATGTGAAAACTTTGTTGTATATGTAGGCCCACTAGCTCTACCTATACCCCGGATTTGGAGTGCCCAGCTCTTTCCTGAACTGAGAAAAATGCAAAAGTTCCCCGCCTATTCTCTGCCCGATTGCGAGCCATTTCTCGCTGTCAATTGCTGTGTTTCTCTCGAAGACCTGTTTGGCGGTGAATTTCTGGGTTGACCTAGATGAGCGAGTCATCTAAAATTCACTTCGGCGAATGTTTGACTGACAAGATTCATTCTTAATACAAATTTATTCAGTCGAATTTATGTTAAAAAATAATTTTCCTACACAAATTACTAACATACAGTCAGCGTTGTTAAAGAAGAACTCTCGCAAAATTTTTTATTCCATGTCCTGCTAGAAATGTACATGATGTTATCTGTAGCAATCTCATTTTCTTACTATTGGCTATATTTTTGAGTTATATCTCCTTGATGTTTTGAAAAAGAATACACACAATGGGCTAAAGTGCTTGAACATTGCTGAACCAGTAAAAACAGCGTTGCTAAAATACAGCAAAGACATAGTTATGCAAACATTTTAGTGCAATCAATTTTACATTTGCAAGCATAAAAGGCTCAGATATACATTATAGTCTCTCCTCGTTGCTCCTTGGCATGATAAAACACTGGAACACAGTCTAAAATTCAATTGTAATCCACGTGACATAATTTTGTAATCCAAACAGGTAACGTGTAATTTACATTGAAGGGGGCTCCCAAATAACCTGAGAAGGGGGGGGGGAGGAAAATAGGCGTGCTTAGGTGCAACTTGGAATTTTCTGCAGAATGGGTGGGAGTCCTGACAGCCATGTCCATCTGGGTGAGAGTCAAACAGTGGCAATACAAACTAAACAAACAAAACAAGTGCCAACTAGCTCTCACCCGTCAGGTACAGTCCATGGTGTGGCTCCCATAGCTCCTGAGGTGTCCTTTAAATCACCCAGCCAGTAGAAGGGTTCCTCAGATGAGGGACTTGAAGTCCTCCCCACTTGAGCTGCTACTGAAGGACATCAGAGGACGCTCCTGCCTCTTGTAGGCCCCGTTGGCTGCCGTGGTGGAGCTCCACTGCCCTCTTCTCCCGGAATTCGGACTTGACCGGGTCTGGGTTGTGGTCACGCTGGTGAGTGCTATAGCCACTTGTGCTTTTACTTTTCCGGATTCTCCTGCCGGGACTGCAGGGGTAAGGACGTATGGCTGTAGCAGTTGCATCCAGGGAAGAAGCCCCAGCTCCTCTGGCTGATGCTGGCTTCATCTTCCACGATAGTTGGTAGTGGTGGATCACCGTGGATTGGAATGTAAATGATGACGTTGCAAGCTGACCCAGCTGAAAGGACTGTGGTGGTGGTGGTGGCAGTCCAGGGTTCAGAGGCTCCGGCTGTGGCTTCTCCCTGAAACGGAGGACGCCATCTGGTGACTCCTGAAGGCAGCGCCCGTGTCCTGGTGGTTCATCTGGCTACACTTCTGGTTCCGATGTAGGTACCAGGAGCTTAGAAAGTAGGGTACCAAAGGGGCCTTTCAGGGACACCATGGGGCTATACTCCACCTGAACCCCCCCAAATACAGGCTGTGACGGGGTTGGGGCAGGTATGGCCACATTTAACTGACCTATGGCCCACGGAGTACTCCTTGCCATACTCGTCGTCCGTCAGGAAGCCATAGCCTCGCTCCTCCAAAAACCACAGGATGGTTCCCTTTCCGCGCTCCAATGTAGGATCTCCCGGCCTAGGATGGTCCAGTACCTGGATCACCCAGTCCTCCACCGCATTCTTGTAGTCCCAAAGGGTCTGCGCATGGGCCGTCACCGATGCTGGCACAATCGGGTTCTGCCATATGGAAGGTGTTGATCTACTCCTGGGCGGTGGAGTGGACGCTCCAGCCGCCTCTGCCGCACCAGCCACCTCAAGAAGAGCCGCCTCACAATGTGCAGCAACCTCAGCAGCCGGCAAGGAGAATATGGACACTGAAGCTGGTGAGTCTCTCTTGCACATTTGTGATACCCTGATGTCTGGAGCGGGCGGTGGTTCGGGTAATTCATCCCCAAAAGGCCATCACGTTCCACTTTGGACATAGTTCTAAAGAACTATGTCCAAAGTGGAACGTGATGGCCTTTTGGGGATGAATTACCCGAACCACCGCCCGCTCCAGACATCAGGGTATCACAAATGTGCAAGAGAGACTCACCAGCTTCAGTGTCCATATTCTCCTTGCCGGCTGCTGAGGTTGCTGCACATTGTGAGGCTAAAGCCATGCTTGCTGTACTGTTCAGTGTTCAGTGCTGGTCTAAACTGGTTCAGAGGAGGGCGGAGTACTGAGGGAGGAGTCTTCACTCCCTATGCGTGCAAATAGTTCCCAGTGGGCCTGGCTGGTTTTTAATAGTTCTGAGGGGGGGGGCGTATCTTCACTTTCCCGCTCTTGAGGAGGCATATCGTAATTTTCCCGCTTCACGAAGAATGCGTACGTTGCGTACATAGCGTACGTATCAAATGCTTGCGTCTTTATTAATAGTGGTAAAAGCCAAACAAGTAGTACATGGACCGTCTATGCGTTTCGGACCCCTACATCACGGTCCTTATTCATGACACACCACAGAGTCAATGAAACACAGTATTTAACCCTGCTGTTCTGTTCGGTTCTACTATACACATATAATGTTCTGGTCATTTTTGACCAGGCCTATTAAAGTCTGGATTTTTAACTAATTTAAGTGTTTTATTTGAATTTCTTTTGCATTATTATACTGTATGTGAACATGGTTGTTCATAAACAAATGAAAAATGAAATCAAAAACGTAATTTTTAATTTTTTTGTGTCAAAAAATGTTACATGGCCTTATTGCATTATTCATGCATATTGCACATTTGCACAAAAAAATCTTTATAAAACTATAAACTATAACTAATAACATCAAACTGTATGTAAATATATTTAAAAAAAATAAATAAAAAGTCTATTTTTTTCTATACAAAATGTGAAATAAGGTTCAAGGTGCTAAATTTACTGGTTGCATTCGTCACAAGTATAATTTACATGTCTTTTGCATAAGTACTTAGCACATTTGCAACATATCACATTTGATTTGTGATTACTTGATGTTGGACAGAAGGCACATTGTTTCCGCTTTAGGCTGTTTGCACTGCTGGTGGAGGCCATGGGTATCGTCGCAGTGCTAGTGGAAGCCCTTGGTTCACTTTCTTTGGATCCTGTGGACAATGGCTGCAGCTCCATCATCTCTGGGTGTTACTTTTCTTTGTTTTATATATGGGCTAACCAGTGATTTTCACAACTCCTCTAAAAAAATTCTTCTTTTATATAGTTTATTTTTGTTCCAATTTCGGTCTATTTCACGCCATAACACAAATGCATTGTTACACTGACATATACATATGACATACATAGAAATAGCACTTAGAGCTCTAAGTCTTTCCCCCTCCTGTAGTCAGGTAGATCTCCACACAGTGGTATAGTATTGAGGACCTGCAGGTTATGTGGTCAGGTCCTTCATCCCTCTCTTATGTGTGCAGGAAGCTGCTGGCAAGTCCTTCTCCTCTGTTCCTCTTCTGCTACATATATGTAAAGATGAGTTTTCAGAGCTGTCTCATGTGTGCTCTCTCTCTATGTTCTCTCAAGTTGTATTGAAAGTGAAGTAACTGTATAGAATAGTGTTGTACTTGTCTACTGATAAGCTAAAACACCCCCTTTAGCAGCCCAAAGTAAAACAAACACATTTTGTCAGACAGAATTTATTAGTGCTCTTTTCAGGTCATCATTAGATAATAGAACCAGCTAATACAAGGAACCAGCTAAGGCTACTTTCACACTAGCGTTTTAAAATTCTGGCATTGAATTCCGTCATACTCAATACCGGAATAAAACGCTTCAGTTTTGTCCCCATTCTTCGTCAATGGGGACAAAACTGAACTGAAGACAACGGAATGCTCCTGAAAGCATTCCGTACCGTCTTCAGACCGGACAACAAACCGCAGCATGCTGCGGTTTGCTCTCCGGTCCAGGCATCCGCACCAAGATGGATCCGGAATGACCCCCAATGCAAGTCAATGGGGGTGGATCCGTCTGGTGTGACCACAATGGTAACCGGATCCGCCCTCCATTGACTTTCAATGGAGTTCATGACAGATCCGGCTACACATACACACATACAGACATAGACATACACATAAACATACACACACATATACACAGACAAATACACATACATACTTACATGCACCCTGGTAGGTCTTCAGAGCGTCGGAGGGACAGGATGGCGCGCACAGGTGACAATTCCACCAGGCGCCCAGCAGAGGGCGCTGTGGGGAATCTTCACCTGTGCGAGCCATCCTGTCCCTCCGACGCTCTGAAGACCTGCCAGGAGCATGTAAGTATGTATGTGTATTTGTCTGTGTATATGTGTGTGTATGTTTATGTGTATGTATGTACTGTGTGACATGTGTGGGGCCGGAGCGCGGTTCCGGCTCCACACATGTCACTGCGGCAGGCCTGATCCGGCAGCAGCCTTCACCTGCCAGATCAGGCCTGCCGCTAGTGTGAAAGTCTCTTAAGACAAATAATTCACATTTACCATGTGAAAGGTTGACAACTGAATTGAACCATTTCTATAAGAACAGCACATAACTATACTGGAAAGGAATCCATCTACAGTCATGGCCAAAAGTTTTGAGAATGACACAAATATTATATTTTCACATGATCTGCTGCCCTCTGGTTTTTATGTGTGTTTGTCAGATGTTTTTATCACATACAGAAATATAATTGTAATCATATTATGAGTAACAAAAGCTTATACTGACAGTTAGAATGAGTTAATGCAGCAAGTCAATATTTGCAGTGTTGACCCTTCTTCTTCAGGACCTCTGCAATTCTCCCTGGCATGCTCTCAATCAACTTCTGGACCAAATCCTGACTGATAGCAGTCCATTCTTGCACAATCAATGCTTGCATTTTGTCAGAATTTGTAGGTTTTTGTTTGTCCACCCGTCTCTTGATGATTGACCACAAGTTCTCAATGGGATTAAGATCTGGGGAGTTTCCAGGCCATGGACCCCAAATCTCTATGTTTTGTTCCCTGAGCCATTTAGTTATCACCTTTGCTTTATGGCAAGGTGCTCCATCATGCTGGAAAAGGCATTGTTGATCGCCAAACTGCTCTTGGACGGTTGGGAGAAGTTGCTCTCGGAAGACATTCTGGTACCATTCTTTATTCATGGCTGTGTTTTTAGGCAAGACTGTGAGAGAGCCGATTCCCTTGGCTGAGAAGCAACCCCACACATGAATGGTTTCAGGATGCTTTACAGTTGGCATGAGACAAGACTGGTGGTAGCGCTCACCTCGTCTTCTACGAATAAGCTGTTTTCCAGATGTCCCAAACAATTGAAAAGGGGATTCATCAGAGAAAATGACTTTACCCCAGTCCTCAGCAGTCCACTCCCTGTACCTTTTGCAGAATATCAGTCTGTCCCTGATGTTTTTCTGGAGAGAAGTGGCTTCTTTGCTGCCCTCCTTGAGACCAGGCCTTGCTCCAAGAGTCTCCGCCTCACAGTGCGTGCAGATGCACTCACACCTGCCTGCTGCCATTTCTGAACAAGCTCTGCACTGCTGGTAGCCGGATCCCGCAGCTGAAACACTTTTAAGAGACGGTCCTGGCGCTTGCTGGTCTTTCTTGGGCGCCCTGGAGCCTTTTTGGCAACAATGGAACCTCTCTCCTTGAAGTTCTTGATGATGCGATAGATTGTTGACTGAGGTGCAATCTTTCTAGCTGCGATACTCTTCCCTGTTAGGCCATTTTTGTGCAGTGCAATGATGACTGCACGTGTTTCTTTAGAGATAACCATGGTTAACAGAAGAGAAACAATGATGCCAAGCACCAGCCTCCTTTTAAAGTGTCCAGTGGTGTCATTCTTACTTAATCGTGACAGATTGATCTTCAGCCCTGTCCTCATCAACACCCACACCTGTGTTAATGGAGCAATCACTGAAACTATGTTAGCTGGTCCTTTTAAGGCAGCGCTGCAATGATGTTAAAATGTGTTTTGGGGGATAAAGTTCATTTTCTAGGCAAATATTGACTTTGCAAGTAATTGCTGTTAAGCTGATCACTCTTTATAACATTCTGGAGTATATGCAAATTGCCATTATAAAAACTGAAGCACTAGACTTTGTAAAAATTAATATTTGTATAATTCTCAAAACTTTTGGCCATGACTGTACAGTATCATAATTGAAATTCAAATGTATGTATGTGTAACTCTGCATGGACCAAAAGGACCTAGATAAATTGATAGTGAATTGATTGATAGTAGTAGATGAACTATATAGACTAGAGTTGAGCGAACATGCTCGTAACGAGCACTGTACTGCTTGGATCCCCATGCAAACAGTACAAGTGTAAAAAAAGATGTGGAGCAAAAAGTAAACAAAAATAAATAAATAAAAACTGCTATTAGTAAGAACCCCTCAAATGAGGAAAAGTCAATGAACCACAAGTTTCAGAACCGCATAATGAATATTTTAAAAAATATCAAATTCGGTCATTTTTGACCAAACAGAACAGCAGGGTTAAAACATAGTAGTCCCAATCACACCCAGGAATCAGGATCACGTGATCCCTGTGATAGAAGGGACCTGTTTTACATAGAAAAAACAGACATGAAGTGCATACCCTTCGCCTATATTGCAAAATTAAATCATGTTTTTTACTCAGACCAGATGGGAAGCAAGTTCCCATCTCAAACATCAAATATGCTTCCCCGCTCAAGAGTTTCTGTTTGTGGTCGCCTCCCCTGACTGGGAAGGTAACCCTTTCTATACCTTGAGCTACAAAAGCCGCAGTATCCCCTGTGTGAACTGTAGCAAAGTGAAAGCTCACCGCAGAGACATTATGTTCCCTGTAGTGAGGAATATCTGATAAATGTTTGCGAATCCTTGCCTTTATTTGTTTAGTGGTGCATTCCACATATTGAAGGGAACATGTTCTACATGTAATCAGATAAACTGCAAACTCAGTGTTACAATTTAAATACGGTCTAATGGTATAACCTTTGGCAGTAGCTATAGAGGTGAATTTTTGGCCTGTTTGCATATGATTGCAGCATATACATTTTTTACTGCCACATTTGTAACTGCCCCTGCATGTTAACCACACTGGTTGTTTGACAGTTTTATCCTGAAACAAACTAGGACTGATTTTACTCCCCAGCATAGGAGCCTTGCGTGATGCATATTTAACCCCCGCTGCAACCACATCCTTCCACTCACTGTCATAATTGAGTACTGGTAAATGTCGCTATATTATATTACATATAGCTCGGTACTCCTGACTGAAACTAGTAACAAAAGTGGTCACATTGTTATTTCTTTTGGCATTTATACCCCTTATTTAGTTTTTTTCTTTATGTGTTTCTTGAGGACAAGGAAACAATAGAGATTGCCTGTTAAGAGATAACGCCCATTGTTTGGCGCTGTCAATAGCATGGGCCATATAGTTTCTTCTTAACAGTCTAACCTTGAGTTTTTCCGCTTCTAATAAAAAAGTGGATACATTAGAAAAATTGCGCCTAGCCCTTATTTCCCCCCTGGGTATATTTCTAGTGACATGTGATGGGTGGCAGGATGTGGAAAGGAGTATGATGTTACCTGCAGTGTTTTTTCTCTCAGTGGATGTTACAATCCTGGATTCTATGTAATCCCCCAGAAGATGCAAGTAGAAAAAATCCATTGAATCTGTTCCTCCATGCACATCAAAGCATTGATTCAAAAAATCACTAAATGCTGTTATATCCGTTAATTCGCCTTTCCATATAATCAATATATCGTCAATATAACGACCATACCATTTGATGTGCTGGAAGAACGGACTAGTATCGACATAGATATACTGTTTTTCCCACCAAGCCATAAAAATGTTTGCTATGGACGGTGAGAATTTGGCCCCCATAGATTCTCCTTGAGACCTGGAGATAAAAATCCTCATTGAACATAAAAAAAAATGTCTTAATTAAGAATCAATTACTGTACAAATATAATCCTGAAGTTCCAAGGTATAGTTGGTATAACAGGCCAAAAACCAACATAAAGCTTGAATTGCCATCTGGTGGGGGATATTTGTATATAGTGATACTACATCAGCAGTGATCCATATATATTCATTACTCCATGGGAACGCATCAAAAGACTGTAAAACTGAACGGGTATCTTTTAAGAAACCTGGTATATGAGGGACCAAAGGTTGAAGGAGGGAATCCACCCATTCAGATAAACTGTCTGAAAATGAGCCAATGCCCGCTACAATTGGCCTCATTGGGGGTGGAAAACCATCCTTATGAACCTTTGGTAAGGCATGAAAGATGGAAATTACAGGATGTTCTACAAAAATATATTCTATGTCCTTTTTGCTTAAAATGCCTAAAGAAAAACCTTGATTCAAAATATCCTACAGTTTCTGTTGGTAGAGAGGGAGCGGGTTGCTACTGAGATTAGAATAAACAGTATTGTCACTCAGCATGTTTAATATTTGTTGTTTATAGATAAAAGTATCCAAAAGCACTACCGCTCCCCCAATTATGATGTCAGGTCTATTTTCAAGTTCCCTCAATGCCTGATATTCTTCAGATGACATATTTGTTTTTATTCATCATATTTTCACCCCGATTTTGTTTTTTGATGTCATCTTGAAGAGCACATAAATCTCGGTCTACCAAATCCTGGAAACGATCCAGAGCAGGTGACCTAGATTGAATAGGGTAAAAATCTCGATTAAAGGTTTTAAAACCTCTTGAGTTATTTGTTAAATTGTCTACCTGCTCATGGTGCATTTCCTGGAGAGAACCAATGTGAACTGACTCCACAAAATCAAAGCATCCCAAAGGGATGTCTATTTTGGCCTCTTATGTTTTCCTGTTCAGCCAAGAAAACCGGAATTAGACTTACCAGTAATTCTGTTTCCTTGAATCCACCATGACGGCCACATGGAGATTGACCTCTGACCTATGTAGGGACAGGAAGCACAGAGAGTTTAAATTGCCCCCAAAATGGCTCTATGGACATCTAGGGAATGGTATTTTTCTTCAGTCGCGTTTTTGGGATTTGAGCAAAAGGAGGGTAATACAATATCCTGATCTCTATGGAAGTCTATAACTACTTTTGGCAGAAAAGGCGGATCCAGTCTAAGAGTGACTCTATTGTCAGACATTAAGAGGTAAGGTTCTCTAGAGAACAGAGCTTGGATTTCACCAAATCGTCTTGCTGAGGTTATTGCTATCAGAAAGGCCACTTTTAAAGATAGGAATTTTGGAGAAGCCGAATCTAGGGGTTCAAAGGGAGGCCCCGTTAACCCTGAAAGCACAATGTTCAGATCCCACTGTGGAATCCAAGAAGAGATGGATGGTCTGATTCTAGAGGCTGCAGTCATGAACCTTTTAATCCAACGATGGTCCGCTAAGGGTGTGTCAAAAAAGGTGCTGAGGGCGGATATTTGGACCCTAAGGGTACTAGGTTTTAACTCCAGATCAAGACCATTTTGTAGAAAATCTAATATTTTTTGGATGTTAGGGTAGGATGTGTCTGGCTTGGGTTCTCCTAACCAGGAGCAAAATCTTCTCCATATTTTTAAGTAGATCTTATCCGTCACTTTTTTCCTGCTACATTTTAGTGTATGGATTACTTTTTTCTTAAAGGCCCTGGCATCTCAAGTATTCGACCTCAGGATCCAGGCCATCAGCTTGAAGATTTTTGGATCTGGATGAGAGACTGGTCCCTGTATTAGAAGATCTTTCTGAAAAGGGAGTTGCCAAGGACTTCTGATTGATAGTTGTCTTAGAATCGAGAACCAGATCCTTTTTGGCCAGTAAGGTGTTATGAGAATTAGTGAGACCCGATCTTGTAAGATCTTCTGTATTACCCGAGGTATCAGAGGTATTGGAAGAAATGCGTATGCCAAGGGCCATTCCCATTTTATTGAGAATACGTCCACCGTAAAAGGATGTTCTCTTGGATTTAGGGAGCAAAATAGCTTGACCTGCACATTTTTCCTTGTTGAGAATAGGTCTATGGAGGGAAGACCCCATTCCTCTGATATTTTCTTGAAGATGATGGGATTTAAGGACCATTCTAATGGATCTAGAAGATTCCTGCTGAGGAAATCTGCTTCTTGATTTTGTGATCCCCTTAGATGAACCGCCGAAATGGAGAGAGAACTCCTTTCTGCCCAGCTTAGAATCTTTCTGGCAAGATTGTTCAGAGTGGTTGATCTTGTCCCACCCTGATGTTTTAGGTAGGCGACCGTTGTTATGTTGTCTGAGAAGATTCTGATATATTGATTTTTTATCAGATATGAGGCTTCTCTTAGGGTGTACCACACTGCGGATAGTTCTCTGAAATTTGAAGAATAATCGCTCTCTTCTTTGGGAAAGGTACCTTGAAATAAATGAGAGCCCACTTTTGCGCCCCAACCGGTCTTGCTGGCGTCTGTAATCACCTGGATTGCTGGCTCTTTTAGCCATGAGATACCTCTCTTCAAATTCCTTTTTTGTCGCCACCAGTTTAGGGCCTGTTTTACCTGAAAGGGAATGAAAACTGACCTGTCTAGGGTAGTTTGTTTTCTGTTCCAGGATCCTAAAGATCCATCTCTGTAGGACTCGTGTATGTGCCTGACACCAGGCTACCGATTCTATGCATGACATGAGAAGGCCCAGCAGGCTCATCGCTGCAAGGATTGAACAGGAGCTTTGTCCTTGAAATTTTCTTACTTTGTTCTGAAGAGATTCTATCTTGTTTTGAGGTAAGAAGGAATACTGAAGGTCTGAGTCCAGAAGAGTGCCTAGAATCAGTCTTTTTGTTGAAGGAAGGAGAAATGACTTTTTCCAATTTATCATCCATCCTAGTTTTTGGATGTTTTGTAGAAAGAGATTTGTGTTTGTGACTGCAATCTCCTGGGTTTTTCCGATTAGAAGAAAATCGTCTAAGTATGGAATAATAACAATACTTTTTTCTCTGAAGGAAGCTATCATTTCTACCACTATTTTCGTGAACACTCTTGGTGTGGAGGAAATGCCAAAGGGGAGACATGTGAATTGAAAATGATTTACTCTGCCTCCTTTATCTCTGATTGCAAATCTTTGGTATTTTTGGGAGGCCTCTGAGATGGGTACATGATAATAGGCCTCTTTCAGATCTATTGATGTCATGAAGGCTGTTTTTCCTATGAGTGGAATAATTGATTAGACCGATTCCATCTTGAACCGTCTATACTTTATTGATTTGTTTAGGTGCTTTAGGTTTATGATCATGTGGGCTTAACCGTCGGGTTTCTTTACCAAGAACGTCGGGAACTGGTACCCGAGATATCACTCCTGAGTTTAATAATTTTTTTTTTATCTCTATCCAGAGATTTTTCACGATTTTTTGATTTTGTGTAGTTACTTGAAAACATCTTGGGGGACATCTGGAGAATTCGATCTTGTAACCCTGTCCTATGATATTTAGGACCCAGGGGTTGGAAGTTATCTCCTGCCACTGGGGAAAGAAAGTTCCCCAGACGACCCCCCACCCTGGCGTCATTGTTTATCTGATGACTTATTTGAGGTGTTTTGAAGGAAACCTCTGCCTCTTCTGCCTTTTGGATAACTCCAGCGGTCCGATTTTCCTTTTCTCCTGTAGGGTCTGGAATAATAACTCTGGGGACGAAAAAAACGTTTCTTGGTTTCCTTGTCTTCCGGGAAGCCCTTCTTTTTATCTGCAGCTTTTTCAAGTATTTTATCCAGTATGGGCCCAAAAACATACTCCCCCCAAAAAGGGATAGAGCAGAGTTTTGACTTTGAAACTTTGTCTCCTGACCAGGATTTGACCCATAAGGCATGTCTGGCTGAATTAGAGAGGGCGCTATCGCGAGCTGTGAATCTGACTGATTCAGCAGAGGCGTCTGCTAGAAAGGCTTTGGCGGATTTTAGGAGCGAGATAGAGGCTAAGATCGCTTCTCTTGGAGTTTTATTTTTAATATGATCCTCTAATTCATTTAGCCAAATAAACATTGACCTTGCTACTGAAGTGGCTGCAATATTTGTTTTGATAGTATAAGTGGAAGTCTCCCATGCTTTCCATAATAAGGCATCGGCCTTCGTTCCATGGGGTCACGTAATTGAGATGAATCCTCAAATGGAAGCGAGGTTTTCTTGACCACTTTTGCAACCTGGATATCTATTTTAGGCATGTTATCGAAGATTTTAGATTCTGAGGAGTCAAAAAGGAGACGGTTTTTGAACTCCTTAGGTATCCCCAATCTGCGTTCTGAGTCTAACCATTCATCTAAGACCATTTCTTGGACGTATTCATGAATGGGAAAAACCATGGATTTTTTGGATTTTAATCCTCCAAACATCTCGTCCTGTACAGAGCGAGGTTTTGGGGTATCTTCTATTCCCATAGTGGATCTTACGGCTTTAAGTAATCCTTCCATGTCGACAGAGGTAAAGTAGTATTTCTTGTCCTCGTCTGTAATTTCACCTTCTGAGCAAAACTCTTCCTCTCCCAGAGGTCTTGTAGATAAAGTGTCTTCCTCTAACTCCTCAGACTCTGAGGATGACACCGCCGATAATCTAGGTTTTTTAGGAGGTACTGCTGAAGAAGCAGACGATCCCAAGGAAGCTAGGGAGGATTTAATTTCTTCCTCAATTAAATTTTTAATCTCCGCTAAAATGGAGGGTTGCTCTTCTTTTAATGTATTTGCAATGCAGGATTTGCATAATTTTTTTTTTATATTCTTCAGGAAGACGCTTGGTGCATAGAGCACATTTAGAAGTCTTCATTTTTGATTTAGACTCTTTGGCCTATTTAACAAAAAGAAGAGCAACCCCAAATGAGTACATAGTAAGACATACTTTTAGAAAAAAAAAAAGATATCTCCCACACAGGGAACTCACAACAGTGGTGCCCATATCAGAGGAATCCATGGGGGGAGCGTCCGTTGCTGACATGCCTATGATGCCGAGGGAATGCCTACAGAAGTGCCATGCCTGCTCCCAGGTCGGCGTTTATGAGACACGCTGAACGCGCGCTTCCTGGTCTCGTAGCTCCGCCGCCATGCCTCCGGTCACGTGACCCGCTTCAGTCACGTGGGACGCCAGTAAACGCGCGCTGACTCGCACGTCAGCACATCCAGCGTTCCCGGCCTACCGAGTCGCTTCCCCAGGAAGGAGATCGTGCAGGTAAGGTAGCAGGTTCCTGGACCAGCCGGAGCGAGTACCTAGCTGCCACCCCCGTCCTGCTTTGGCGCATGGCCGCTGGAGGAACAGTGGGGAAAATAAGGCTCATATATTTTTAAGATGAAGGGAGGAGGGTAACCCAGGCTACCGACCCCTTTAAGCCTGGAACAAAAAAATAATAAAAGAACTTCACCTCCACGAGTGAGGACTTCTCTGTGCCCATGCCCCCATGTAGGGACAGGAAAAACACTGAGGAAAGTGGGTGGGTGGGGGCAATTTAAACTCTCTGTGCTTCCTTTCCCTACATAGGTCAGGGGTCAATCTCCATGTGGCCGTCATCGTGGATGGAAATGGAAATCCCCCTTTACCTTTCTCTTTTCCATTTGGATGTGGCCAGATCCGGGCCCTGTCTGAGCTTCCTCTGCTGGATGTGCAGGTGAGCGCTGCAGTTTGTTTGCCTTTTGCTATAGCGTACGTATCGTATGTAGCGTTAGCATTCACAATTTTACGAAAATTTACGAATAATACGAAGCGAATCTGAAAAAATCTGAATTTGCTTTGGAGTAGAAAATTTGTAAGATTCGATACGAATCTACAAAGCGGTGAATAGATTCGCTCATCTCTATCTGAGACATATAGTACTCTTCTGAATTGATGGCAGCGCCAAGAGACTGGTTCCATAACCCTCCTATTTTTCTACAAATAACTTAGAGAATGGGGGAAACTATATATTTCATAATTCAGTCGTATAAACATTGTTAAGATAATGATCCTACCTAAGGTTCTTTATATGTTGCAATCCCTTACAAAAGATATAGTAAACTAATTTTTCGTTAAACAGAAAAATATCATACTCAAATTAATTTGGAAGGTTGATTGCAATAGGATTACCTACCAAACCATTATTAAACCTAAGAGGTGGACTGGTTGTCCCTGACCCTGAAAAATATTACATTGCATCAAATGTTTCGAAGATTATGGAATGGTTTGTCAATCCATTAGAAAACTTTGAATAGACCTAGAATCAAAAACTTATAGGGGGTCATTTAGTAAACAGAAATATGCCTATATTATGTGTATTTCTGACGCAGATTCAACGCAATCTGCGACTTTTCCCTGCTCACGCAAGGCCTAAAAAAGTGGGCTTGGGCCACAGGCCAGTCTCATTTACCATTTTCTACATCTGTTTTACCGCTTTGGAAAACAAAACATAATCCTATTGCTTTTAAAAACATTTGGAACCCATTGTCTTTAGCCTGCTTTAAAGTATGTTCTAAACTTAATAAACGTTAGCGCTGCCTCCGGAAAATAGTTTTGATACCCTGCTTTGTGTCTTTATATCTCACACACTTCAGAGAATTAAAAGAAAGTTATGGTGTGTACAAAACCGGGGCTGTTACCAATGGGCTTCTTCTATAGTGGTGATTCTTTGATTCCTCTAGAAAAATTGAATGCAATCTTCTCCTCATCACCCTTTACCCTTGCAGGATAACAGGCTGAACTGGATGGACAGATGTCTTTTTTCAGCCTTATAAACTATATTACTATGTTAGAGAACTTAACATAGTAATATAGGGGAACCCAGGGGATTTTTTCCCTCTCCCCCCTTTTCCTTGTTCTTTATTATTTGGTGCAGTTTCTACACATTTTCTTTTGTTTCTTAACTTCTCTATACTCATTTTAAATATTTATGGGGCCATTTATCAAACTGGTGTAAAGAAGAAATGTCTTAGTTGCCCACATAAACCAATCAGATGCCACTTTTCATTTTCCCAAGGAGCTATGAAAAATGAAAGGTGAAATCTGATTGTTTGCTATGGGCAACTAAGGCTACTTTCACATATGCGCCTTCCCTTTCCACTATTGAGATTCGTCATAGACTGTATATAGACTGTATATAACTACAAAAAAAAGTTATAGGGGTCAGAATATGGCAAAAAAGAATCAAGGTTTTTATTTTTTTCAGTATAAAGACGAAAGAAAAACTATACATATGTGCTATTGCCAAAATCGTACTGACCTGATGAATTAGAGCAAAGTTTTACTGTATAAGAATGATGTGAAATCAAAACCCATAAAACTGTTGCAGAATTCTGTTTTTTTCCAATTTCACCCCATTTGGAATTTTTTCCCACCTCCACACTATATTGTTGCAATACAGTATTAAATGGTGGAATTAGAAAGTTCAACTTGTCCCACAAAAAACACACCCCACACACGTCCGTATGTAATTGCTGATCCATAAAACACGGACACTGACCATGTGTGTTCCGCATTTTGCACATGGCCGGCTCTATTATAGAAATGCCTTTTCTTGTTTGTGGCCCTGGAAAGGCAAGGAGTGAAAAACGTACACACAAAAACAAAAAAAACCTCTTGGGCTGAAAGGGTTAAATGACAGTGTACTAGTCTATCATGAAGTCTCTGCCCTCCTATATGTGATCATAGGGCCAGTTACGAATAAAATCTTTCAAGTCAGGATCCATTTTTATTTCACCTCAGAGCCTCTGCAGTTACCAGCCAGTGATGTATAAACAGGAACAGAGTGGGAACTTAAAGTGGCCCCATGTTTTAGGAAGGTCCAGCAATACTTTAAAGGGTTTTTGTTACCAGAATTAACCCCTTTACACTGGCTGACATTAGCAATGTGCTAATGTCAGCAGAATCTAACTCCTCTATTGTTAGGTTTATTGATGCCCCCCTTCCTGCAGAATTCTTACTTTTTTAATATGCAAATTTGCCTTTAGGAGCAGGGGGGCATTGCTCCTGCTCCTAGAGGCTCCCTTCTCCTACCTCATTCCACTCCCCACCGTCCTTGATTGACAGGGCAAGGCTAGAGTTCGTCTCCTGCTGCCAGCCCTATGTGCTGGGTAAGCTGCACGGCGCAGGCTCAAGATTTACCTGGCACATTGGGCTGGCAGAAGAAGACGAACGCTGGCCCTGTCAGTCAAGGATGGCGGAGAGTGGAATGAGGAAGGAGAACTGAGCCTCTAGGAGCAGGAGGAACGCCCACCCTGCTCCTAGAGGCTATTTTGCATATTACAAAAGTATGAATTCTGCAGGAAGGGGGGCATCAATAAAAATAACAGCAGAGTTAGATTCTGCTGACATTAGTACATTGCTAATGTCAGCCAGTATAATGCGGTTAAGGGCCCTTGCAGACGAGCGTGAGACACGCACGTCTCCCGCATCGCGGGCCCTGTCCTGAACTTTCGGCACTGAACGGGGTCGCATAGCATTATACTGGGTTATTATGCTATGTAACCCTTACAGTTCTGGAATGTGTTGGATAATACTAACCAGAACTGTAAGGGTTACATAGCATCATAACTCAGTATAATGCTATGCGACCCCGTTGAGTGCCGGGAGTTCAGGGCAGGGCCTGCGATGCGGGAGACGTGTGTGTGTCATGCTCGTCTGCAAGGGGCCTATTTCTGGTGACAGAACCCCTTTAAAGAAGCCCAAAATACCACACCATTAGAACAAAATACCATGGCACAGCGCAAAACACTGCTGCCCCCACTACAGTATTCAAACGTATGATTGTCTTGACAATGGCAATATAATTAAAGTCAGAAGGGGACCTATGGTCTCCAGCCTGATGCTTCTAGCATTAATTAATGCTGAGAGCATCAGATTTTTATAACCCAGAGAAAATGCGTAACAAATTGTGAGGTCTTTTTTCTCTTGTATCTAAAAATGTATCTAAATTTTATGAAAAGTCTTCAATCAATAAATTCCTTGAGGGGTATCGTTTCCAAAATAGGGTCACTTTTAGGGGGTTTTCACTATAAGGGTATCACAGTATTATGAAATGTGACATGGTGCCTGAAACCATTCAAGCAAAATCATCTCTCGCTACTTCCCTTTTGAGCCCTTAAAAAAGTTTACAACTACATATTGGGAGTTTCTGTGCACTGCAGAATCAGGGTAATTATTGAGGTTTGTGTTACAGATAAAATAGATCACAATAGAAAATCTGACCACAAAAAAATGTAAATTTTACCTCAATGTTCCCTTAAAGGGGATGTCTCGCTTCAGCAAGTGGCATTTATCAAGTACAGAAAGTTAATACAAGGCACTTACTAATGTATTGTTATTATCCATATTGCTTCCTTTGCTGGCTTTATTATTTTTTCTATCACACAATACTCTGCTCATTTTCATAATTACAACCACCCTGCAATCCATCAGTGGTAGCCATGCTTACTATAGAAAAATGTGTTGGCCTCTCACATAGGCTAGTGCTTTTTCCTAAAGTGTACAAGCATGGCCACCGCTGCTATATTACAGGGTGGTAGTGACTATGGAAACAAAAAGTATATAATGTGATAGAAAAATATAGACAACTACAATACATTAGTATTTGCCTTGTATTAACTTTATCTACATTATACATGTAATTTGTTGAAGTGAGACAACCACTTTAATTTTTGTGGACTAGGGTTAAAGTTTGAAAAATCAGTTTTGAATAACTTGAGGGTTGTAGTTTCTAAACTGTCATTCATTGGTGGTTTCTATTATGTAAGGGTTTGTTAACACATTTATTTGATCAGTTATTTCCATCAGTTATTGTGAGCCAAAACCAGGAGTGGAGGCTACACAGACATAAGGTATAATGAAAAGATTTGCACCTGTTCAGTGTTTTTAACCCGCACCTGGTTTTGGCTCACAATAACTGATAAAAATAACTGATCAAATAACTGATGTGTGAACAAGGACTAAGTCCCTCAAAATCACTTCATAACTGAATTGGTCCTTTAAAAAGTTGTTTTTAAAAGTAATATTGAAATTGTAATCTAATATATAAAGCTGAGTGTGTGTGTGTGTGTGTGTGTGTATATATCCGCTAAAGGAATCTGCACCGTCGCAGCTACAATCTCGAAATTTGGCACACAGGTACATGAGGTGTCCAGGAAGGTTTTAGAAAAGGTCTCAGCTCTCCAGGACGTACCGTTCCTGAGATATTCCCAAAAAATGCATTAGCCAATAGAAGCCTGGTCACATGACCCTTATCAGCCAATAGAAGCTCCCAGGCAGTTAGTCTCCACACACACACCAGGTTTCTATAACAACCTAGCCAGTTCACTGCTGTAGGTCTGCTTTAAAGGGGCAGAGTGCTGTGGATCACACTGGGGTATTCTGGTTAAATATAACTTACGTTTTAGACTTACTCATCATCAATCATTACCTCATATAATGTGAATTTCATATATTTACCGTTCAGTAGTAATAAAAGATGTTTTCTTTCCTCTTTCCTCCGAAATTACTATGGCATCGGCCTGTAATTCAGGCGACCTTCAAAAGAAGGACTTAAAAGCCCCACCCCCAGGTCACACTAAGTCACGCCCCCGACTCAGTCAGGCCACGCCCCTTCCACTCCGCATCTGACCGGGATTGAAAAAATGAAGGTAAAAATCAACTTCTGTCAGCTGCAGGGGTGGGAGGGAGTGTGGCTTTCTCCCTGCAGCTCATGCTCAGACAGCACAGTGATGCGGTCTGAGAGTGAGCTGTTCAAAAGTACATCCATGTGTCCATCCAGGCCCTGCACATGACAGAGGACAGGTAGTCTGAAAGCCAGAATGTCCAGCCTTCCCCTAACGTGAATCCGTGCCACCGGTCCCCATGAAGCCACACCCCTAAACAAGAAGCCACGCCCCCTGTGTCCATCCAGACCCTGCGCATGACAGAGGACAGGGAGTCTGAAAGCCAGAATGTCCAGCCTTCCCCCAATGTGAAGCCATGCCATTGGTCCCCATGAAGCCAACCCCTAAACAAGAGGCCACGCCCCCTGTGTCCATCCAGGCCCTGCGCATGACAGAGGACAGGGAGTCTGAAAGCCAGAATGTCCAGCCTTCCCCCAATGTGAAGCCGTGCCACCGGTCCCCATGAAGCAACACCCCTAAACAAGAGGCCACGCCCCCTGTGTCCATCCAGGCCCTGCGCATGACAGAGGACAGGGAGTCTAAAAGCCAGAATATCCAGCCTTCCCCCAATGTGAAGCCGTGCCACCGGTCCCCATGAAGCCACACCCCTAAACATGAGGCCACGCCCCATGGTTCCATGAAGACAGGGATAAGAAGCTGCCTGAGCGTGAGCTACTGAAAGGGTGGACATCCCTGTGTCTGTCCAGGCACTGCGCCGGACAGTGGACAGGGAGTCTGGGAGTCAGTAGCTCACGCTCAGGCAGCTTCTCCTCTGTGTCTTCACGGAGCCAGGGGGCATGGCCTCATGTTTAGTGGTGTGTCTTCATGGTAACCAAGGGCACTGTTTCATGTTTGGGGGAATGGCCGGTAAGGTCTGGCTTTCTGGAGTGAAGACAGTGGCCACTCTAGCTGCTGTGGAGGTCACAGTTATAAGGGGCGGGCTGCTGTAGAGGTCACTCTCGATATTTTTTTTTACATCACACACACAACCATTAAATGAAATAAATCAAATATACCCGGGCGAAGCCGGGTCCTTCAGCTAGTATATAATATATATGTAATATTGTCTTCTAACATGAAAGATAATAAAATGGAGAAGTTTTAAAAGCATCCTAATATCTAATTGTGAGAGGTACATACCTTATGGGAATAAAAGGTTAAGGAACAAGAAAAAAACAATGTGGATAAACAGAACTATAAAGAAAGCAATAAATGACAAAAAGAAAGCATTTAAATCACTAAAACAGGAGGGGAGTGAGGAAGCATTGAAAAACTATAAGGAAAAAAATAGAATATGTAAAAGACAAATAAGCACAGGCAAACTAGAGACCGAGAGATTAATCGCCAAAGAGAGTAAAACTAACCGTAAAATGTTCTTTAATTATATAAATGGTAAAAAGTATAAACCTGAAGGTGTCAACCCCTTACAGAGTAATGAGGGGGGAGTTGCAGAGAGCGATGAGGAGAAGGCAAAGCTACTAAATATCTTTTTTTCCACTGTATTCAATGAGGAAAATAAACTGTCAGATGAAATGCAGAATATAAAAGTAAATTCCCCATTAAAAGTGCCCTGTCTGACCCAGGAAGAAGTAGAGCTGCGTCTTAAAAAGATTAAAATAGACAAATCGCCAGGACGGGATGGCATACACCCCCGTATCCTAAGAGAATTAAAGGGGTATTCCCATCTCAAGGATCAATGTTTAAAACGTAATACTGGTGGCCATGGTACTTTTTGTAATTAGATGTCATTACACATATATCCCCCATATCCATAAAATCCAATTTTCTTACCCCCTTGTTTACTTTTGGTTCCCCTTGGTTACGTCCCGCTTTTTCACATAATTGCCGCAGGCCGCGCTTGTGCAAAAGGAGCCCTTTTTCACCCAGGCAGCCGCTGCTTGTATCTGGAGCACGCACGTCACCGTGCAGCGCTTGCTCTGTATCAGATGCAGGCAGCCGCGCATGCACGGTAGCTGCCTCCGGCTTCTCCGCTATGTCTGATACAGAGCAGCGATTGCTCTGTATCAGATGCGGGCAGCCGCGCATGCGCGGCGGCTCTTTTGTGTCCGTGGCCGCATATAGAGCCGCGGGCTCTGTATGCGATCACAGACATCGATGAGAAGAGACAGAGAGAAGAGGATCGCGAGCCGGAGACACCTGAATCTACAGAGGTAAGTATAAAAAAAAAAAAAAAAACACTATACTTACCAACGATTTGGGGCCCAAAACAAAGTTATTCTTTTTATATATAATTATGAAAAAATATAAAAAATAAATTATGCCTGCCAAGAAAAAAATTGGCTGGGTACACTAATTGATTTTGGGGACACTAGGGGACACTGGGTGTGGTAGGGGGGCCATAATAATGTGGGTGAGGACATAAATATATTTTCTCTAGGTGGAAAAAATTGAGTGTCACTGATTTTTATTTTTTTTATATGTAGATACTAATTTTGGGGAAATATATTTTCTCTAGGGGGAAATAATGAGAGTTGATATACACTGGGGAGCACATTTTTATTTTGAGGAGCACTGTTTTTTGTTTTTTTTTAATTGTTTTTTAAATTGATATATGGGACATTGGGGGAAGATAAAAGACGTTTTAAGTGACATCACTGTATTTATTATCCCTGTACGGTGACATCACTGTGTTTATTATTAGTGTTGAGCGAGCTGCTGGACGGGAGGAATCACTACAAAGTAGAAGCCTGTGGAGGTAAGTGGTCTGTGTTTGTTTGTTTGTTTTCTATTTTTCAGGATCGTGAATGCTGAAGACTACGTAGGATTCGGTGGATGTCAAACAGGGGTCTGGGGGAGTATTTATTTCAATAAAATATTTTATAAGTGTGTGGGTTTTTTTTTTTACAACACTGCAGTTTTAGTAATCATGGCTATCTACAGACAGCCCTGATTACTAATACTGGGCTTAGTGCTGGCCGGTATGGCCAGCACTAACCCCAACATCTATTACCCCGGCACCCACTGCCACCAAGGGTGTCGGGAAGAGACGGGTACCCGCAGGACCGGACCTTCAAAATTGAGGGTCCGGTTCTGGGGCGGCTGAAGGCTGGTACCATTAGGCTGGGAAGGGCCAATAACCATGTCCCTTCCCACCCTGGTAGTGCCAGGCTGGTTGTATCTGGCTGGAGAAGGAAAAAAGGGGGGGCCCCACGCCATTTTTTTTCCCAAAAATAATTAAATAATTTTAAAAAATGGCGTGGGGTCCCCCCTTTTTTCCTTCGCCAGCCAGAGACAACCAGCAGCGGCAGCCTGGCACTACCAGGGTGGGAAGGGACATGGTTATTGGCCCTTCCCAGCCTAATGGTACCAGCCTGCAACCGCCCCAGGGCCAGACCCTCAATTTAGAAGGTCCGGTCCTGCGGGTACCCGGCTCTTCCTGGCACCCCTGGTGGCGGTGGGTGCCGAGGTAATAGATGTTGGGGTTAGTGCTGGCCTGCCATACCAGCAAGCACTAAGCCCAGTATTAGTAATCAGGGCCGTCTGTAGATAGCCATAATTACTAAAACTGTAGCATTGTAAAAAAAAAAAATACACACACACAAGTATAAAACATTTTATTGAAATAAACACTCCCCCAGACCCCTGTTTGACCATTTTATTAAAAAAAAAAAAAAAGCTGGTCCGACGTAGTCCACCGAATCCGACGTAGTCCTCTGCATTCACGACCCTGAAAAATAGAAAACAAACACACAAACACAGACCACTTACCTCTTCCTGCACTGGGATAATACACACAGCGATGTCACTGTACAGGGATAACAAACACAGCGATGTCACAGTACAGGGATAACAAACACAGTGATGTCACAGTACAGGGATAATAAACACAGTGATGTCTCAGATCAGCGTCTTGTGCCCCCATCAGACCTCAGGTCAGCGTCTTGTGCCCCATCAGACCTCAGACCAGCGTCTTGTGCCCCCCCTCAGACCAGCGTCTTGTGCCCCCCCTCAGACCAGCGTCTTGTGCCCCCCCTCAGACCAGCGTCTTGTGCTGCGTCAGGTCATAGTGCGCACCGGCAGGGAAGACAGTGGAGCGCGGAACCTGATGGCAGCAGCAGAACAGGTAAGTATGCTTTTTTAAAGTGGCTGGGTGGGCTGATCTGAGGGGGGTGCGGGGCCCCCCATGAAATCATTGGAGCCGGGGCCTGGAGCAGTAGCTCCAGATGCTCCAATTATAATCCGGCCCTGGCTGCGCCCCCCTCCAGATGGCGCCCTAGGCGGTCGCCTCCCCCGCCTACCCCTAGTCCCGGCCCTTGGTAGCGGTTCAGGCACAGTGTGAGAGGGAAAGACAGATGTAGCAGAGCTGAGTTAGAAGTTGCTTAGCTATTGGGGGAGGTGAAGACAGATGTAGCGGAGCTTTATGGGTAGCGGTTCAGGCACAGTGTGAGAGAGAAAGACAGATGTAGCAAAGCTGAGTTAGAAGTTGCTTAGCTATTGGGGGATCTGAAGACAGATGTAGCGGAGCTGTATAGGTAGCGGTTCATCCATAGTGTGAGAGAGAAAGACAGATGTAGCAGAGCTGTATGGGTAGTGGTTCAGGCACAGTGTGAGAGAGAAGGACAAATGTAGCAGTGCTGAGTTAGAAGTTGCTTAGCTATTGGGGGAGATGAGGACAGATGTAGCAGTGCTGTATAGTGACATAGTAACATAGTAACATAGTTTACAAGGCCGAAAAAAGACATCTGTCCATCCAGTTCGGCCTGTTTTCCTATAAGTTGATCCAGAGGAAGGCAAAAAAACCTGTGAGGTAGAAGCCAGTTTTCCCCACTTTAGGGAAAAAAATTCCTTCCCGACTCCAATCAGGCAATCAGAATTACTCCCTGGATCAACGACCCCTCTCTAGTAACTATAACCTGTAATATGTATTTTTGGAGGGTAATAATATTACAGGTTATAGTTACTAGAGAGGGGTTGTTGATCCAGGGAGTAATTCTGATTGCCTGATTGGAGTCGGGAAGGAATTTTTTTCCCTAAAGTGGGGAAAACTGGCTTCTACCTCACAGGGTTTTTTTTGCCTTCCTCTGGATCAACTTGTAGGAAAACAGGCCGAACTGGATGGACAGATGTCTTTTTTTCGGCCTTATAAACTATGTTACTATGTTACCCTCCAAAAATACATCCAGGCCCCTCTTAAACTCTTTTAGTGAACTTACCATCACCACCTCCTCAAGCAGAGAGTTCCATAGTCTCACTGCTCTTACCGTGAAGAATCCTCTTCTATGTTTGTGTACAAACCTTCTTTCCTCCAGACGCAGAGGATGGCCCCTCGTCACAGTCACAGTCCTGGGGATAAATAGATCGTGGGAGAGATCTCTGTACTGACCTCTGATATATTTATACATAGTTATTAGATCTCCCCTCAGTCGTCTTTTTTTCTAAAGTGAATAAGCCTAATTTTGATAATCTTTCTGGGTACTGTAGTCCACCCATTCCAGTTATTACTTTAGTTGCCCTCTCCAGCTCTGCTATGTCTGCCTTGTTCACAGGAGCCCAGAACTGTACACAGTACTCCATGTGTGGGTTGACTAGTGATTTGTAAAGTGGCAGGACTATGTTCTCATCACGGGCATCTATGCCTCTTTTGATGCAACCCATTATCTTATTGGCCTTGGCAGCAGCTGTCTGACACTGGTTTCTGCAGCTTAGATTTCTGTTCACTAAAATTCCTAGGTCCTTTTCTATGTCAGAGTTACCCAATATTTTACCATTCAGTATGTACTGGTGACTTGCATTATTCCTTCCCATATGCATAACCTTACATTTGTCAGTGTTAAACCTCATCTGCCACTTCTCTGCCCAAGCCTCCAGTCTATCCAGATCCATCTGCAGCAGTGTACTGTCCTCTTCTGTGTTAATTACTTTACACAGTTTAGTGTCATTTGCAAAAATTGATATTTTACTGTGCAAGCCTTCTACAAGATCATTAATAAATATATTGAAGAGAATAGGGCCCAATACTGACCCCTGTGGTACCCCACTAGTTACAGTGACCCAATCTGAGTATGTACCATTAATAACCACCCTCTGTTTTCTATCACTGAGCCAGTTACTTACCCACATACAGACATTTTCTCCCAGGCCAAGCATTCTCATCTTATATACTAACCTTTTATGTGGTACAGTGTCAAATGCTTTGGAGAAGTCCAGATATACGACATCCATTGATTCGCTGCGGTCCAGTCTAGAACTTACCTCCTCATAGAAACTGATTAAATTGGTTTGACATGACCGATCCCTCATCAAGCCATGCTGATATGGAGTAATTTGCTTATTTTCATTGAGGTACTCCAAGATAGCATCTCTTAGAAAACCCTCAAACAGTTTACCCACAACAGATGTTAAACTTACCGGCCTATAGTTCCCAGGCTCTGTTTTTGGACCCTTTTTGAATATTGGCACCACATTTGCTATGCGCCAATCCTGTGGAACACTCCCTGTCAGTATAGAGTCCTTAAATATCAGAAATAAGGGTCTGGCGATGACATTACTTAATTCTAGGAAGCTGTTGAGCAAAAGAGCTAGAGGGGATTGGTGAGGGATGATATAGCAGACCTGTATATGCATATGCTGGATATGCATCTACATATATATTATCAAAATTAGGGTAATTCACTTTAGAAAAAAGACGACTGAGGGGAGATCTAATAACTATGTATAAATATATCAGAGGTCAGTACAGAGATCTCTCCATCAACAAGAAGATGAAACTGTGGTGACTGACAATTCTCTAACAAAGAAAATTGCGGACATGGAAGATAGGGATAGGCGTTCCAATATTAGACTATTAGGTATACCAGAGAAAATGGAAGGTGTGGATTGTACTAAGTTCTTACAGGACTGGTTGATCAAAGTTATAGGTCAAGAAAATCTGACGAAGGTTTTTACGGTTGAGAGAGCTCATAGAGTACCTTCCAGAAGTATACCGGGTAATAATCCACGCACTATAATTGCGAAAATTGTCATACAGGGACGTCATTATCCATAAAATAAGAGAATTGAAGACTCTGGATCTTAACGGATCCAGAGTGGTTATGTTTCCGGACTATTCAAGGTCTACACAGAAGGAAAGGGAAAAGTTTATTGAGATAAAGAAGCGGCTTTGTCAAGCCGGGATTGTTTATTCTCTACAATACCCTACAAAGATGAGAATAATATACCAGGAGAAGACTTTTTTTTTTTCCTCTCCGCAGGAAATTAGTGGTTGGTTGGAGTCATTAGGAACTTAATATTTGGATTGAGACCGATATTAAAGCTGTGATATCCCTTTGTATAAATGTTATTATATAACTTGGCGCATTAGGTACATAATTTTTTTATTTATATAGTTGGTCTCCTCGGTGGACAGAGTCCACGTATGATATAGAGTAATGGGGAGACTTCAATTGAGGAATCTTCATGCCAAGAGGGAGCCTGTTGTGGGGCAGTTCGGGTTTTTGTTTTCTTCTTCTTTTTGTGACCTGTTATGAATATCTTAACTTGGAATATTAGAGGTTTCGGGGATAAAACGAAGAAATTTGCCATTTTCAGGATTATTGGTCGATATCTCCCTGCTGTTATATGTCTCCTCGAGACTCATATTATGAAGGACAAATTGGCGATGTTTAACAGACGGTGGATTGCATATTAATACCATTCTATGTATAGTAACTATTCAAGAGGGGTGAGCTTGCTCATACACGGTAAAATATTATGTACGACTAAAACCTTAAAAATTGATAAAGAGGGTCGCTATATATTTTTGCATGGGATTCTTGATGGAGTATTGTGCGTCATAGCGTGTGTACAGTATATATACCTCCTCCCTTCTCTTCAGAGGTCTTGTATATATTGCAGGATTTTTTGATTGATAAGGGAGATATTCCATTATATTTATCAGGGGATTTTAATATGGTTATGGATGAGCGCTTGGATAGATTAACCCCTTCAACCCCGGGCCTGTTTTCACCTAACTGCCCAGGCCATTTTTTGCAAATCTGACATGTGTCACTTTATGTGGTAATAACTTTGGAACGCTTTAACTTATCCAGGCCATTCTAAGACTGTTTTCTCATCACATATTGTGCTTCACGACAGTAGTAAATTTTTGGCAAAATATTTCATTTTTATTTATAAAAAAAAATACCAAATTTACAAAAAATTGGGAAAAATTTCCAAATTTCAATTTCTCTACTTTCAAAATACATAGTAATACCTCCAAAAATAGTTATTTTACATTCCCCATATGTCTACTTTATGTTGGCATCATTTTATAAATGTTATTTTACTTTTTTAGGACGTTAGAGGGCTTAGAAGTTTAGAAGCCATTTTTCAAATTTTCACCAAAGTTTCCAAAACCATTTTTTTAAGCATCAATTCACATATAAAGTGATTTTGAGGGGCTTACATAATGAAACCCACCTATAAATTACCCCATTTTAGAAACTACACCCCTCAAATTATAAAAAACTGCTGTTACAAACTTTACAAACAAACCCTTGAGGTGTTCCACAAGAATTAAAGGAAAATGGAGGTGAAATTTCACTTTTTTGGTAGATTATTCACGTTAATAATTTTTTTTCTTGCAACACAGTAAGGGTTAACAGCAAACTAAACTTCAGTATACATTGCTCTGATTCTGAAGTTTACAGAAATACCCCATATGTGGTGGTAAACGTCTCTATGGGTTTGTGGCAGTGGTCAGAAGTAAAGGAGCGCCATATGGATTTTGGAGGCAGATTTTGCTAGAATGGTTTTTAGGCACCATTTTGTAATTGAGAGACCCTGACGTACCCCTACAGTGGAATCCCTCAAAAAGTGACCCCATTTTGGAAACTACACCCTTCAAAGAATATATTAAGGGGGGTTCTGGCCACTTTGACCCCCTAAGCGTTTTATGGAATTTGGAAACACTTGGCTGTGAAAATGAAAAATTTCATTTCTTCCAATAAAATGTTGCTTTAGCCCCCAATTTTTTTATTTTTATAAGGGGTAACAGGAGAAAAGCACCCCATAATTTGTTACCCATTTTCTCCTGAATAAGGCAACACTCCATATGTTGTGGTAAACTGATGTGGGGGCACATGGCAGGACTCAAAACAAAAGGAGCACCATATGGATTTTACAACACAGATTTTGATGGAATGGTTTGCGGGAGCCACTGATTTTTATTTTTTTGAGTTATTGTCTTATGTGGGGGCTCATTTTTTGCGGTATGAGCTGATGTTTTCATTGGTACCATTTTAGGGTACATAAGACTTTTTGATCACTTGGTATTACACTTTTTGTGAGTCAAGGTGAAAAAAAATAGCTGTTTTGGTATGTTTTTTTTTAAAAAAATTTAATTTTTTTTTAAAGCATTCACCAGAGAGGGAAAATCATGTGATATTTTTATGGAGCAGGTTGTTACGGACGCGGCGATACCCAATAGGTCTAACATTTTTATTTTTGGAAAGTTTTACACATTAGATTTATTTTTGAACATAATAAAATCTTTTTTGTGTTGCCATTTTCAGAGAGCCATATTTTTTTTATTTTTCGGGCGATTGTCTCAGGTAGGGTATCATTTTTGCGGGACAAGATGACGGTTTGATTGGTACCATTTTGGGTTAAATACGCCTGTTTGATCGCCTGCTACTACACTTTTTGTGAGGCAAGAGGGAAAAAAATGGTTGTTTTGGAATAGTTTTTACTTTTTGCAGCATTCACCTGGGGGGCCAACTCATGTAATATTTTTATAGAGCAGGTTGTTACGGACGTGGCGATACCAAATATGTCTAACTTTTTTATTTTTGGAAAGTTTGACACATTAGATTTATTTTTGAACAGAATAAAATCTTTTTTTTGTGTTGCTATTTTTGAGAGAGACATATTTTTTTTATTTTCTGGGCGATAAAGTGTGAAGATATAGTTTCTGACCATTCGGAATCCATTTTGTTTCTGGCCTGGGAAACTTAAGATAGTTTCAGTTTTTTTTTCAGAAAATGGGCTGAGAAACTTCAGGTTGTTTTGGGAAGATAGTTTCAGGTTGTTTTGAGAAGATGGCCTGAGAAACTTCAGGTTGTTTTGGGAAGATAGTTTCAGGTTGTTTTGAGAAGATGGCCTGAGAAACATCAGGTTGTTTTGGGATTCTGACTCGCTGTGGACCTGGGAACTGGCCGCTCCAGGGTCTGCGGTGAGAGCAGATGAACAACACATACAGTGACAATTATACAGCGCATGTGCTGGCTACGTTCCACTAGGGAATGGAGCTCTTTGTTTAATGAGTTTATAGCTGTAACCCTTCAGGAAATAAGTCAGAAGCTCATCCTACGGGGGGACGCCTCGTGTAGGAACCTAATCGGTGTTTTCCCGATAGAGCCTCTGCTTTCGTTGAAAGGGCTTCCCAGCTGATGTGTTGCTGTCAGATGAAGTTTACTCAATCAGTGATGTAAGTTTGTTATCCTTTGTATATACTTAACTTGCAAAAGAAGGACATACATTTGCCTGATTATTATTGTTATTATTGCATTAATAAACTTACTTATATAGCTTACCCTTAAATTGGTGTGTGTAGTCTCTCTTTAAAGAGTATCCGAACCTGAAGTCTTGCTCTTATCAGCAAAACATTAGTGGCATAGTCGGCAGGATACTCAGAGAGACATAGAGCTGATTTTTTATAAAATTCCGATAATCCGGAATTTAAAGGGGCAAGTCCAATAATCTGGAAAAAGTGTACATTTAGTGGAAATGATGTCCTTATATTAGAAAAAGATATGTTTATTTGTGTCAGCAGTTGTTTCAGGATGGGAGAAAGCTCCCTACTACATTATAGTCACCAAGTGGTCCTATTGGACTGGATTGTGTGGAAATTGGTTGTCAACATTGCAAGGATCAGATCCAGTAGATGTTGTAAATTGTATGTAGAAAGTGACAGTTGGAAAAAGGAAAGAAGTGTTTGCCCTGAGAAGGACAATAGAGGGTTAACTGGATGGAAGTATGTGGATAGGGGGCAAGGAATATTCTTAAATGAATTATGTAAGCAATTAAACTAGGACTTGAAATGTTGCATTGTTAATTGTCTTTCTTTGGTTTAATACAGATTGCGGAGTAGAAGAAGAGAGTGGAGATAATTCATTTTTGTTTTGTTTCCTATTTCACAATTTGCTCTTATCTTTTAGAAAGAATGTGTTGAACACGAAAAAAAAAGAGGGGAAAACTGTTATGTATATTTTCCATGGTATTTATAATAATTTACTAGGTTGTTTTAATGACTAATAGTTGTATATTATGTGAGATATCCCTTATATAATTATTAAGTCCACGTGGCATCATATTGATTGTGTTATTCTGTTATATGCACTTATGTTTTTTCTTGAATAATTGGATTTGCATCTGTTTGTGTTACTTTCTGTTTGTAGGAGAGAAGATATGAAGAATGTGCATTGTTTGCCAAGAAACGGACAATTGAGTTTACAATATGTTTCTCTCTCTCGTCCAATTCTGAGTGTGGTTATGAATATCTGTATATGAGTTATAGGAAAACTGGATACTTGTATGAAGACAGACAGTGGGGGCTGCCTACCTGTGTGAGATAAGAGGCACAGAGTGCTGTTGAGTGTCTGATGATGCCTTCCAAGGATTGTGATTGACCAGTGAGATAGATGTATTGAAGTTGTGTGTGAAGTTTTTCCATGTGGCCATGAACTGTGTGTGATATATGAATATATGAGGCTGTAGCAATAAATGAAAATGTGAAGGCAATTGTAATGCGCATTGGGAACTTTTTTATTTGGGAGATTTTTAATTTTTGGAACTCAGATATGTTTGTGTGTTGAAATGTTCCCATGGGACCTACGTGTGTTATCTATACTGTCAGTCTTGTTTGTTTTCATGTTTGTATGGTTATGTGTTACAAGTTGATTGTTCAATTAACACCAGGGATCTAACCTCATGCAGTATTAAGGAGACAATGACTGGTGGAGGGAGGATCAAACAGCCCAGCTCGGAGGGGTGGACTTAGATAACACAGAGGGGAGGGAGGAGAAAAGGTGGACAATACAAGGACACAAAGAGAACCCCTTATTCTCCTCCCCTAACTACAAGCTCACCCTGTAAAGAAATACTTTTTTTTTATGACATGTGTTTACTTGTGCATGTCAGGGCGTATAAAAAATGTGATGATATTTTTTGTTTGTTTTTTTTGTTCATTCAAACTCTTTTTAGACCAAAAGACTCCAGAAAAGATACCCTTGAGTCACAAAATGTAGTCCAAATGATCAAGGGTGGATTATTAAAGTGTGAACATGTAGTTTCTGATCTTTTGGACTACATTTGTGAGGAAAAAGCTTTAAATTAATGATGTAACATGTAGAAAGCTGAGTACATTTGCAAACAAAATATCAAAGTGTATGAAGTGCAGGGTAAACTAAAATACAACACTGGGTATTAGCGTTGGGTAGATTTCTGAATAAATGTGATATTAACAGTGTTGAGTTTTCTTATCAACAATCAAAAGGCATAAGATTAAATTGATATTAATAGTTTATATTGCAGAAGAATTCAACAAATGAAAAGATATCAGAACAAATGTGTTTTCCTTTTACAAAACTAGGTGTTATGAGTATACAGACATAATATACCTAACAGGAAGTGATATATGTTACATTGTTATCACGTGACAAAGGCTATCTAAGACCATTGAAAAAATATTGATTGCCATTATTTATTTAATGCGTTAAAAATGAAGATGAAGACCACCATGATGTGTAAATTGCTAAATATATCAGTTTGTTTAGCATTTTTGATTATTTTATTGAGTTCAGCTTAATATACAGGTAACTAGATACGATACAGAGTTTAGACACAGGACCTCTATGGTTCCATTGGGCAATGTTATTTAAAAGCAGTGTTGGACCGACAAAAGTCATAATGAGACATTTGTTTGTTTTGTTGAATCCATTTGACGCAGGGGTGGTGTGAAGTAAATGACGCACATGAAACTTCTAAAACTTACTCCACCCCATCTACGGCTTAAATTGTCATAAACTGAGTTATTTTGGACTGAGTAAAAAACCCATGGACTGAGTTATATGGAACTGACTATATTTTGAAACTGAGTTATTTCTTTTAGAATACATATATGCAACTGTTCATGTTTGTTTTCAATTCTATCTTTCCTAAGTGCAGGATGCATCAGCTGTTTAAACAGAGCCAGGACTGACA
>ONZH01002976.1:0-36245 GCA_900303285.1 Rhinella marina
CAGTTTTGGGACGAGGAGTGTGAAGGTGCAGGCGAAGAGGCGGGGAAGGGGAGGCTGAAGAGAAGGCCCCAAAGTAGAGAGGCAGCAGGCAGAGGCAGATGTGGAGGTGTCCTGGCTGGAGGTCTGGACCGCAGTGGCAGCACACAACAAAGGGGTAAGAGGCAGTGGCAGCAAGACCGGGCGCAGTTTGTATTGCGTTTGCTCTCTCCCACTCAGCTCAGTGCTTGAATTCAAGTGACGCCGGCAATTGCCTGAGGTGGTCAGATTTGCTCTTCTCAGAGGCCCTACTCAGTTTTTGAGTGGCAGAGTGTGCAAACCGCGCTCAGTTTGTCATCCGCACAAACATTAAAATATCTCCACACCACAGAAGTACGAGGCCTCGATGGGGGAGCTTCGCGCGACTGGCCGCTGGCGGGGAACAGCTTCGGCCCTGCTGGCTGTGGGCCTCACTTCTCTGTCTGAACTGTCCGCTCTTGCCTGTGGCCATCCCTCTGCCTGTGGACATCCTCTGCCTGTGGACATGCCTCTGCCTGTGGACATCCCTCTGCCTGTGGACATCCCTCTGCCTGTGGACATCCCTCTGCCTGTGACATCCCCTCTGCCTCTTGCTGCCTTTTTCGGTGCTGCGCAGACCACCACCTCTCCACTGCTTTCCTCGCTGGACATCACCCCTGGCCAAGTGGGGTCGGTCATTTCGTCATCCACCAGCTCCTCTTCCACTTCCTCACTCTGCTCCTCCTCCTGCCCACTGGACATTCCAACAGCCTCCCTTGATGGCAACTGCGTCTCATCATCATCATCGCTCATGATAACAGATGCTGGCTCAGGGTCCACATCAGCAGGAGATGGCGAAAACTCCAGTGTTTGGGCATCACTACAAACAAATTCCTCTGCTAGCTCCTGGGATTCTTCCGGCACATCTGAAAAAGGACCCGAAAAGAGCTCCTGGGAGGGGTCAAGGGTGGGATGACTCTGTTGGCCAGGTGTGGAGGAAGGAGGGTCAGAGTGAGACTGTGTGGATGACTGGCTGGTGGACAACTGTGTGGAAGCGCTATCGGCTATCCATTGCACCACCTGTTCAACCTGCTCAGGCCTCAACAGCGGTGTAACCCGCCCCCTGCTTAACTGTCCCATAAAGGCAGGGATTCTGGATGAGCGGGATCCTGGCTGATCCTCACCAGCACACATTGTATCCCCACTGGCTTCAACAAGGCCCCCAACAGCATTTCCGCGCCCCCGTCCTCGTCCACGTCCACGTCCTATTCCGCTAGCCCCCCTCCGCATTTTATTTTTTTTTTCTTGCAAATCCAATATTTGGGTATATATTTAGGTATGTGAAATAATTTAGCAAGAGAACGCACAGTACAGTGGCCTATTAAAAGGCCTAGATATTGTATATTTCAAAGTACACAGCCGTGTAGTAACTGAACAGACGGTGGGTATTTACACCAGGTATGTGAGATAATTTAACAAGAGAACGCACAGTACAGTGGCCTATTAAATGGCCTAGATATTGTATATTTCAAAGTACACAGCCGTGTAGTAACAGAACAGACGGTGGGTATTTACACCAGGTATGTGAGATAATTTAACAAGAAAACGCACAGTACAGTGGCCTATTAAAATGCCTAGATATTGTATATTTCAAAGTACACAGCCGTGTAGTAACTGAACAGACGGTGGGTATTTACACCAGGTATGTGAGATAATTTAACAAGAGAACGCACAGTACAGTGGCCTATTAAAATGCCTAGATATTGTATATTTCAAAGTACACAGCCGTGTAGTAACTGAACAGACGGTGGGTATTTACACCAGGTATGTGAGATAATTTAACAAGAGAACGCACAGTACAGTGGCCTATTAAAATGCCTAGATATTGTATATTTCAAAGTACACAGCCGTGTAGTAACAGAACAGACGGTGGGTATTTACACCAGGTATGTGAGATAATTTAGCAAGAGAACGCACAGTACAGTGGCCTATTAAAATGCCTAGATATTGTATATTTCAAAGTACACAGCCGTGTAGTAACTGAACAGACGGTGGGTATTTACACCAGGTATGTGAGATAATTTAACAAGAGAACGCACAGTACAGTGGCCTATTAAAATGCCTAGATATTGTATATTTCAAAGTACACAGCCGTGTAGTAACTGAACAGACGGTGGGTATTTACACCAGGTATGTGAGATAATTTAACAAGAGAACGCACAGTACAGTGGCCTATTAAAATGCCTAGATATTGTATATTTCAAAGTACACAGCCGTGTAGTAACTGAACAGACGGTGGGTATTTACACCAGGTATGTGAGATAATTTAACAAGAGAACGCACAGTACAGTGGCCTATTAAAATGCCTAGATATTGTATATTTCAAAGTACACAGCCGTGTAGTAACAGAACAGACGGTGGGTATTTACACCAGGTATGTGAGATAATTTAACAAGAAAACGCACAGTACAGTGGCCTATTAAATGGCCTAGATATTGTATATTTCAAAGTACACAGCCGTGTAGTAACAGAACAGACGGTGGGTATTTTACACCAGGTATGTGAGATAATTTAACAAGAGAACGCACAGTACAGTGGCCTATTAAAATGCCTAGATATTGTATATTTCAAAGTACACAGCCGTGTAGTAACTGAACAGACGGTGGGTATTTACACCAGGTATGTGAGATAATTTAACAAGAAAACGCACAGTACAGTGGCCTATTAAATGGCCTAGATATTGTATATTTCAAAGTACACAGCCGTGTAGTAACTGAACAGACGGTGGGTATTTACACCAGGTATGTGAGATAATTTAACAAGAGAAACGCCACAGTACAGTGGCCTATTAAAATGCCTAGATATTGTATATTTCAAAGTACACAGCCGTGTAGTAACAGAACAGACGGTGGGTATTTACACCAGGTATGTGAGATAATTTAGCAAGAGAACGCACAGTACAGTGGCCTATTAAAATGCCTAGATATTGTATATTTCAAAGTACACAGCCGTGTAGTAACTGAACAGACGGTGGGTATTTACACCAGGTATGTGAGATAATTTAACAAGAGAACGCACAGTACAGTGGCCTATTAAAATGCCTAGATATTGTATATTTCAAAGTACACAGCCGTGTAGTAACTGAACAGACGGTGGGTATTTACACCAGGTATGTGAGATAATTTAACAAGAGAACGCACAGTACAGTGGCCTATTAAAATGCCTAGATATTGTATATTTCAAAGTACACAGCCGTGTAGTAACTGAACAGACGGTGGGTATTTACACCAGGTATGTGAGATAATTTAACAAGAGAACGCACAGTACAGTGGCCTATTAAAATGCCTAGATATTGTATATTTCAAAGTACACAGCCGTGTAGTAACAGAACAGACGGTGGGTATTTACACCAGGTATGTGAGATAATTTAACAAGAGAACGCACAGTACAGTGGCCTATTAAAATGCCTAGATATTGTATATTTCAAAGTACACAGCCGTGTAGTAACTGAACAGACGGTGGGTATTTACACCAGGTATGTGAGATAATTTAACAAGAGAACGCACAGTACAGTGGCCTATTAAAATGCCTAGATATTGTATATTTCAAAGTACACAGCCGTGTAGTAACAGAACAGACGGTGGGTATTTACACCAGGTATGTGAGATAATTTAACAAGAGAACGCACAGTACAGTGGCCTATTAAAATGCCTAGATATTGTATATTTCAAAGTACACAGCCGTGTAGTAACTGAACAGACGGTGGGTATTTACACCAGGTATGTGAGATAATTTAACAAGAGAACGCACAGTTACAGTGGCCTATTAAAATGCCTAGATATTGTATATTTCAAAGTACACAGCCGTGTAGTAACTGAACAGACGGTGGGTATTTACACCAGGTATGTGAGATAATTTAACAAGAGAACGCACAGTACAGTGGCCTATTAAAATGCCTAGATATTGTATATTTCAAAGTACACAGCCGTGTAGTAACAGAACAGACGGTGGGTATTTACACCTGGTATACAAAAAGGGTATTGCAGGCACACAGAACCCAGAACACTAGAGCCAAATAAACTGTATTTAAAAAAATAAAATAAAATTCACAGCCGTATACTGCCAGATCAGATGGTGCATATACACACTAGTTATATAACAGGGTTTTTCAGCCTAAAAGAACGCTGAACAGTAGTGCCAAATATAGTTTGGTATGTAGCAGAGCACCTAATACACCACTAATGCCTCTCTCTGTCCCTACTCCAGCAGCTATCCCTGAATACAGCAGCCGTTCTCTGTAAAGTCTATATTGTAGTAAAGCTATCACTGAAGTCCACTGTAGTAGCCCTGATAAGGGCTTTTAATCACGCTCCTGCCTGTCCAACAGCTAAAATCTGTCTCTCCCTTCTCCAGCCTCTGTCCCTGACTAAGTTCACGCAGCATATGCGTACGAGCAGGAAGAGCTGAGTTTTTATGATTCGAGGTCACATGGTTTTTCCAGCCAATCCATGTAGACGCTGTTTTCGCGCTGCCAGCGTGCTCAGCGTGCCTGTCATACCCCCCCTGCATGTTGATTGGTGGAAAAAGAGCGCCAGGGAAGGTGGGAGGGGAAACGAATTCTAAGTGCGCCATCGCCGTTATACTCGATTGAAATCGAGTATGCCGAATATCGTAGTATTCGATCGAATACCGGCTCGATCGAACACTACTCGCTCATCTCTATTAATTAATAACTATTTTATGAGGTATCGCTAACTGTCTTAGCTGTCATGCACACAACCGTTGTTTGGGTCCGCATCCGAGCCGCAGTTTTTGCAGCTCGGATGCGAACGCATTCACCTCAACGGGGCAAATTGAGATGCAGACAGCACAGTGCTGTCCTTATCCGATGCACTATTCCGTGGCCCGCAAAAAAAAATGGAACGTTTTATTCTTGTCCATTTTGATGGGGTTTGTTCCTCTGGAACTTCTGGTTCACAACTAAGATTTCCAAGAAATAGTCCATTTAGACTTTGTGTGTCCTCCATGGTGGGTGTAGATACATACCGGAATACCATCCACCCCAAGTCAGTTCCCAGCAATACGCCAGTATTGATTGCATTGTTCACTCCCGCGGTCCGAACTCCATGACCTGCACCCCAATCCAGGAATACTCAAGCCAGGGGTATGGCAGGGTTCACCTTGTCAACTCCTTTTGCAACACACGGTGTGCTGTCTGCATTTTTTGTGGACCCATTGAAATGAATGGGTCCGCATCCTATCCGCAAAAAAAACGGAACGGACATGGAAACAAAATACGTTTGTGTGCATGAGGCCTTACTTGCATAAACTTGATTCCAGACAATATTCAGGCTTTCTCTTGGTTCCAGCAGGATTTGGCATAAAATATCAGGCAAACTTGATAACTCTGCTTTCTCTCTCTGCTGTGCTAACCTCGGCTTGGGGCTGGTTACTGGACTTTTGGTCAGTTCTGGTATCCCTTTGGCTGTTGTCCCTCTCCTGACACGCAGTAAGTAAAATAGCAAGGAGTCAGGGGGCTCTATGAGCTACTTCACTTTGGAGAGACTCCTGCCACAGCCAGAGAACTTTTTCCCCTTGCTGCTACATCTTTCATGTCCTCTCAGCTCCACTATCGAGTCTAAACTGGAATAAACTACAACTTCCACCCCTCCTTCTGGTAGGAAGCAAGACTAGCCCACTTCTCCCCAAAGAGGGGAGAATGTAATGGTGAGTTTTATTCTGTCTAGAAATCTCTCTCTCTGCCATATACACTGGTGAACCAGGTACATTACATGAACATAACAATTTCATAACAATATTATCAATGCACAATGTGAAAAACCTGGAAATAAATACACAGATGACATTCATACTAACCTATAGAGACAGTAGTGGAGTGCTGAAATGGTAATACCACTCTGGGGTATTACACTTTCACAGCCAGGGTTTGTCCAGGTAGTATACCCTTACTAGTTCCAGACGCGTTAGGGTGACCTCTGCTCCAGTATCAGTAGTCTGAAAGTTACCTGGTTGCAGATTGTGGCGGATTGCAGGTGATCAACATTTCTGCCCTCTGTCCTAGTGACAAATAGGACAGTCGAAGCTGATCCACTAGATTCCATAGGCATATTAGGTTTTCTATACTGAGGGCAATAACAGCTTAAATGCCCCATTTGGTCGCAGGTAAAACATTTTGGATTCATGGTTTACAACATAGGTATCCACCAGTCTTGCCGCCTGGGTGGCATCCTTGGGCTCCCGGTTCATAATGAATTTGTTGTTCCAAGGGACAAATGTGTAAAAACTGACCTTTCACCATTAAATCCTGCAGTTCCTCAAATGTGGTGAGGGATAATCCATGGACCCACTGCTGAAGTTTAGTCCCCAGGCCATCTACTACATCCGAATAGCTATTGTTGGGTCCGCATTGTAGAGTCCTGAATCATTTGCGATAAACCTCTGGAGTGAGGTTGTACTTCCTGATTAAGACTTGCACATCGATATCCACTTATTATATTGTGCAGGATGTTTTTTATCTTTATTTTTCTGTGATTTTTGTTTAGTTTGGAGTGTACACTTGAAGGAGTGGCACCTTCAAGTGGGAATGTGCTTCTATTTTATCTTGGGAGTAGCATTTTTGTGCACTTTTGCCCCGCCTAACCCACAGATAACCTTGATTACATGGTACATAATGTTCTCCTCCTGTCATTGGTTGCTTGGTGCACACAGAAGTAACTAGGAGCAGCACACTATACATACAGTATGTACAGGGTCTGCTCTCCTGAATGTAGATGCCCAACAGCATAGATAGGTTTAGATTAGGACCTGCCTGACTGCTACCACCTTGGCGCTGGTAGGTGGGCACAGATGTGTTTTGATCAAAATATATTGGCTGAGTCTCAGATTTTATCACATCAGAATGAGGGCTTAGTCCATATATAATGTTTGTATCGTGTTATTTGCATTATTTTCTGTGATTTTTTTTTTACTTGACGTACTATTTTATATAATATATAGCCAGTTAAATTTTGTCTTTTTTATGATACTGTGTGGCATAAGTCACAAATTTGTTCTGAAGGTCTGTACAATTACAGAAATAGCAAATTTATATTTTGCCCTATAAAAATCTTAAAAAAAAAAAAAAAAATTGTATCACCGCTTTCAAAGGGCCTTCATTTTTATGTTTTCATCCACAGAGCTGTGTGAGGGCTTGTTTTTTAGGAAGAATTTACCATTTTTTTTGGAGTTGCAGTGTTTTCAATTTATTTATTTCTTAAAGGGAACCTGTCATCAACTTTATGCTGACTGTACTGAGGGCAGCATAAAATAGTGACAGAAATGCTGATTTCAGCGGTATGTCTCTCTTGAGCTAAAAGTGAGTGGTTGCTGAGAACCAACATCACAAACATTGCATTCCAGGCCTTGAAAAGAGTCATATCTACCTGAGAAGAGTCATGGTTATTCCTAATCTCCTGCTCTCCCCACCCATCTGCTGATGACTGGCAGTTCTCTCCTAGAGAGAAAGGGAGAAAACTAGGTAGAAGCCTGTCAGTCATCATCAGGTGGGCAGGGAAAGCAGGAATTCATGAATAACCATGACTCTTCTCATGAAGATTTGACTCTTTTCCAGGCCTAATCTGCAATGATTGTGATGTTGGTTATCGGCAACCACTTACTTTTAACTTATAAATGACAGACCGCTGATATCAACTCACCTGTCTCTACTTTATTCTGCTGTTAGTATGGGTAGCATAAAGGTGATGACAGGTTCCCTTTAAGATGTACATTGTACTGGATTAATAATATGATCATTTTGATGTATAGGTCATTGCGGTGTGATATGCCACTTACAGTATGTATAGTTTTTTTTTTTTTTTTACTCATAAATGCATATATAATGAATAATAAGCAAGTATTTTTTCACAGTTTTTTTTTCCATTTAACAAAATCTTTTTTAACTTTTTTAGTAAGAGACTTGATCTTCTGATGACCCATATACTTTGGTATTGCAGTGTATTATTTCAGTTACAGTAAAACTGACAGAATGCCTAAAAATTCCTTCAGGGCCTAATAAGTATTGATACATAGCAGGTCCTGAGGTCAGTATTAGGCACTTGGCTGTTATAGTAACCATTTGGCATGCTAAAATTTTGGTGAAAGTGGAAGCCCTCTCTTTAACCTCTTATATGGTGTGGTCATCATTGACTGTGGCATCTAAGGGGTAGAACTGCTGAGATCAGTGTTATCTTTAATGGCACTGAGAGCAGAGTTCAGCTGTATCATACCAAAGTATGCATGTAATAACGTGAGCACAGTTCCTGAACCTACATTATCATAATGCTGTAATAGTTGTTACAGAACGTAACAGTTGTTACAGAGTTCCCATGATGTACTATTATGTCACAGGGTGGAAAGGAGTTTAGTCTCCTATAACATACAGTACAGACCAAAAGTTTGGACACACCTTCTCATTCAAAGAGTTTTCTGTATTTTCATGACTATGAAAATTGTACATTCACACTAAAGGCATCAAAACTATGAATTAACACATGTGGAATTATATACTTAACAAAAAAAGTGTGAAACAACTGAAAATATGTCTTATATTCTAGGTTCTTCAAAGTAGCCACCTTTTGCTTTGATTACTGCTTTGCACACTCTTGGCATTCTCTTGATGAGCTTCAAGAGGTAGTCACCTGAAATGGTTTTCACTTCACAGGTGTGCCCTGTCAGGTTTAATAAGTGGGTTGTTAGTGGGACTGTTAGAATTTGTATTATGGCAAGAAAAAAAGCAGCTAAGTTAAGAAAAACGAGTGGCCATCATTACTTTAAGAAATGAAGGTCAGTCAGTCCGAAAAATTGGAAAAATTTGAAAGTGTCCCCAAGTGCAGTCGCAAAAACCATCAAGCGCTACAAAGAAACTGGCTCACATGAGGACCGCCCCAGGAAAGGAAGACCAACAGTCACCTCTGCTGCGGAGGATAAGTTCATCCGAGTCACCAGCCTCAGAAATCGCAGGTTAACAGCAGCTCAGATTAGAGACCAGGTCAATGCCACACAGAGTTCTAGCAGCAGACACCTCTCTACAACAACTGTTAAGAGGAGACTGTGTGCAGCAGGCCTTCATGGTAAAATAGCTACTAGGAAACCACTGCTAAGGACAGGCAACAAGCAGAAGAGACTTGTTTGGGCTAAAGAACACAAGGAATGGACATTAAACCAGTGGAAATCTGTGCTTTGGTCTGATGAGTCCAAATTTGAGATCTTTTGTTCCAACCACCGTGTCTTTGTGCGATGCAGAAAAGGTGAACGGATGGACTCTACATGCCTGGTTCCCACCGTGAAGCATGGAGGAGGAGGTGTGATGGTGTGGGGGTGCTTTGCTGGTGACACTGTTGGGGATTTATTCAAAATTGAAGGCATACTGAACCAGCATAGCTACCACAGCATCTAGCAGCGGCATGCTATTCCATCCGGTTTGCGTTTAGTTGGACCATCATTTATTTATCAACAAGACAATGACCCCAAACACACCTCCAGGCTGTGTAAGGGCTATTTGACCAAAAAGCGTCACATTGGATAGCGTCACAGCCAAGGAGTTTTTTCTCCCTGGCTGTGACACTTTCCGATGTGATTGGACTGCGGCACAGCCAGGGAGAAGGAGACACCCATTGAGAAACCCGGGCGTCTCCTCCTCCCTGTTCCGATGCTCAGTATTAGCATACCGAGCGGGAGAAATACCGAGAGCCACAGAGGGGCGGAGGAGCGCTATTTTCAAAAACCGGGTGCCAACATCAGCGGGGGGTGCCCTACCAATAAAGGTATTTAGTTACTGAAAGATAAACCCATGAAAGGTCCTCTTTAAAAGGACTTTTGGGGCTCTGAGAGATTCAAACAATGAACCCTGCCTAACAAAATATTTCCTATCCCTACACTATCTGTCCCTCCTGCTGCAGCTCTCCCTGACTAAGACTGAGCCGGGTCACGCGTCACCGGGTGCTATATAGCACCCGATGACGCGTTCCGGCCAGCCAATCACTGTAATGCCAGTAGCCATACGTGCGGGGAGGAGACTCGAGCATCACATACTTGCCCAACACTAATCACTATCCATCTTTAAAGCAGAGAAATTGAAATTTAGAAAATAGCAAATTTTAAGGTAAAGCATATTGACTCAAATTAACCTTTGACATAAAGTACATTGTTTCATGAGAAAAAAAAATCTCAGAATGGCTTAAATAAGTGAAAGCGTTCCAAAGTTACTACCACATAAAGTGACACGTCAGATTGGCAAAATAAGGGTCTGTCAGGAAGTTGAAAAATGGCTGAGTAAATTAGTTTAAGTTAACCCTCTAAAGTGAAATAAAGTAGAGTTGATGACTTTGCATAAGGAAACAAGGGCAAATGTCCACAAATGTCCAGACTTCAAAGTGTCCTGTTCCAATAGCCCTGCTACACTATCATCGCTGCATCTGCAGACTTTGAATCTCCTAGGCTTCAGGCTAATGGAGAAGAGAAGGAAAGTGAAGAACTCAAATCCGTGGAGATGTCAGCTGTAAGTCAGTGAGTCTGCCCTTCACTACTTCTTTTAATTTGCGCCGAAATACCTCATCCCAATCCCTGTCTAGGCATTTTTAGATACCAAGAATGCACAATGTATCCACTGCCTTGAATGTAGTCAAGTTACTTTTCATCTGTATAATCAATTCTATATTCTATATATTCTATTCCATTCTATTCTATATCTAAGAACATCAGCACTGGCTTAAGATGGAGAAACAGTGAGGGTGAGTAATGCTTAATTTTTTTAACTCATTCTAACCCTTATTTTAAAAAAAAATTGTATCCTGCTGAAACACCCCTTTAAAGGTTTCATTGATTAAAACTCATTTTACTTGGCAATACCACACTTGACTTTGTATCTCTTCTAATCCTAGAACTAAATTATAACACCATGGAACATAAAGGATATACATGCAATATTTTTTCAAGGAAACCGTTAAATAAACGTACAGAATATGTGTCACCTATAATTTTTTTTCCAGTTAAATTCAGATAGTCACACATTCCAATGGATCACTGCTAAGAGCTAATTTGTTGCTAAAAGAGTCGAAGGGGTATTCCGGTAGGTAAAAATTATCATTTCTGTGGGAGTTCCGTAGATAGCCGAAACGCTGTACTTGGCTATCTCTGGTACTCCCATAGAAATGAATGGAGCGGGGAGCAGCAGGGGGCCTGCAGGGGGTACGGGCCCCTGTTCTTGTGATGGGTAGGGGTCCCAGGGGAAGGACCCCCCACCGATCTTAAAGTTATCCGCTATCCTTTGGATAGGGGATACCTTTTACCTACCGGAATACCCCTTTAATGCTTTGTGTTATGTCTTGTATGTGATCCCAAGAGCTGTATAGGTAGCACAACTAAGATATTGTGGGCTACTCAGTAGGAGGAAAGTTGGACTCCCTACTAATTTTGAGGGGAGACCTAGTGTAGTCTGGATTACATCATCCAATTAGTCTGGCCTGAGCAGCTGAGGGGTGAGGAGCTGCCTCCAGCCTGTACAGTGTGAGGCCTGCTCCAAGGGTTCTTTATAGTTTATGCTGTGGACAAGTGGCAAACTGCTGAAAGGAGTTACCCTGGGAAAAAGCAGGAACAGACATTTTCAGGTTGTCTAGGATCGTGGGGCTGTGCATGCTAACAAGGGTGGCACTCATTTATGGCTATAGACTTTTCTGCTTGTGGAGAGGGTATATGCTGAGAGCACTCACCACACATATAACGTATTGGCCATCCATTTGAGGATTTGCATCTCCTTGTGGGAACTGCAGTACTGATTGTAACAGTTATGCAAGCCTGTGGTCAATTTGTAAGGATAGCAAAGTGTTTAGAGAGAGCTCAGGAACTACTACCACCATCATTGTTGCTATTGGGAGAGGACTACACTGTAGTATACTTCAGAATTGTGCCTGTTGCTGCTGTACTGCAATTCTCATCATCCTCAGTAAGGAGACTTTTATCTGTTTGAACTAAACTTGATATGATTATTGACTCTGTCATCCACCTGCCAGCCTCTCTATCTGTCTTCCTGCCTTGCTCCATTGGTGCATGAATACCAAGGAACACACCAGACGGGTCAGGTTGTGGAGAAGTTTAAAGCAGGGTTAGGTTACAGAAAGTATCCCATGCTCTGAACATCTCAAGTAGCACTGTTCAATCCATCATCTGAAAAACGGAAGGAGTATGGCAAAACCTACCAAGACGTGGCCATCCATCTAAACTGACAGCCCAGGCAATCAGAGCACAAATTAGAGAAGCAGCCAAGAGGCCCATGGTCACCCTGGAGGAGCTGCAGAAATCCACAACTAAGGTGAGAGAATCTGTCCACAGGACAACTATTAGTTGTGAACTTCACACATCTGGTTTTTATAGAAGAGTGGCAAAAAGAACGCCATTTTTGAAAGTAAGCCATAAGAGGCCCCATTTGATGTTTGCCATTTGCTTGTAGGGGACACAGCAAACATGTGTTGAACTTTTTGGCCTACATGCAAAACGCTATGTGTGGCAGAAAACAACTACAATCACTCTGAACACACCATTCCCACCGTAAAACGTGGTGGCAGCATCATTCTGTGGGGATGCTTTTCTTCAACAGTGACAGGGAAGCTGGTCATAGATGATGGGAAGATGAATGTAGCTAAATACCGGGTAATCCTGGAGGAAAACCTGTTAGAGACTGCAAAAGATTTGAAACTGGGGCAGAGGTTCACCTCCCAGCAGGACAACGACCCTAAGCATACAGCCAGAGCTACAATGAAATGGTTTAGTCTTAAGATCAAAGCATATTCATGTGTTAGAAGGGCCCAGTCCAGACCTAAATCCCATTAAGAATATGTGGCAAGACTTGAAAATTGCTGTTCACCGACGCTCTCCATCCAATCTGACTGAGCTTGAGCTATTTTGCAAAGAAGAATGGGCAGAAATGTCTGTCTCTAGATGTGCAAAGCTGATAGATACATACCCAAAAATACTTGCAGCTGTAATTGTAGCTTTGTAGTCCTAAAAAGTATTGACTCAGGAGGCTGAATACAAATGCACGCCACACTTTCCAGATTTTTATTTTTAAAATATTTTAAAAACCATGTACTGTATAATTTTCTTTACACTTCACAATTACATTCTACTTTGTATTGGTCAAATAAAATAAATAAAAAAATACATTTAAGTTTGGGTATAACATGCAAAAATGGGGAAAACATTTTTTTCAAGGCACTGTATGTATATCTATCTATCTATCTATCTGCAGCATTTTAGGATTTTTTAAAACAATGTACACAAGGTCATGGAAAACTAAAAAGTGACATCACCAAGAAATCTTGAGAAATATGTTTAACAGAATTAAAAAATAAGTCATTTTCTGATAAAACAATACGGTTTTGTACAAACACTGTAAAAACAGTAAAATTCATCATAACGAAAACCTATAAACTCTTTCCAACTCATCATATGCATTTGTGATGTCTTCCACTTTCCTCTGCAAAAGCCCTTGTTTTTGAACCTACAGTAGTAGTGGCTAATATGGGTTCTTGTTCGCGGCTCGCTATAGCAGCAATGCCAGTTCCCCAGTAGTGGATCTTAGCTTTTACAAAACAGTGATATTTTACTTCTTGCTGCATCCCTTATTGAGTCCTTCACTTGTTGGTTTCTTAGAGTATAAATGAAAGGATTTAATAGAGGAGCCATAGCTGTGCTGACCAGATTTATTATCTTATCAGTTAGTATTGAATAGCCCTTAGATGGCCGGATCTGTATGAATATGGCACTGCCAAACACTATGGACACCATGGTGAGGTGGGAAACACAGGTAGAGAATGTCTTCTGTCTTCCTTTTTCTGATGGTATCTTCACAATGGTGTAGACAATAAAAATATAAGATATTACTGTTATTATTAACGGTATGACTAAGGTGAAGATAGATGAAATTATTGCTGATAGTGTGAAGAAGGTGATATCCACACCCACACAGACCAGTTTCAATATGGCCGTGCTATCACAAAAGAAATGATCTATCACATAGCCACATAAGGGTAGCTTAGATATAAGAATAACCATATATAAAATGAATACAAAGGGAATTGTTACACAAATGCTTAATAACTGTACACAGAATGTATGTCTCATAATAGTGGGATATCTAAGAGGGGTACAGATAGCCAAGAAACGGTCAATAGACATAACAGATAACAGTAAGAAAACTGATGAAGAAATAAAGAAATATATGAAGCATTGTGTGTGGCATGCATGCTTCGAAATAATGTTCCTTCCAATCAGGACAGAAAGAAGCTCAGGAATTATAGCAGAAATCCCAAAAGTTTCCAAAATAGACATACTGGTTAGGAAAAAATACATTGGTAAATGAAGCCGGTAGTCAGTAAATATAATGATAGTTATTAAAAGGTTTCCAACCAGTGTGGTAAAGTACACCAACAGTAGTATCCCAAACATGAAGTAACATTGAGAAAGTCCACCTGGAAACCCTTTCAGGATGAAATGCGGCATTAATGTTCCATTAGAAATTTCCATAAATGCTGCACAGTCTATGGCAAAATTATAAAGATTTCTTAGTGAGCACAAGAAAATATTTCATTTCATTATTTGCCAATGACACCTTTGAAAAAGATTAAGTACTCCTCATCTTGGAAAAACCTACAGGCAGGCTGACTTACACTTGATATATATTCTCCCTTACCAAGTACAGTCATGGCCAAAAGTTTTGAGAATGACACAAATATTATATTTTCACATGATCTGCTGCCCTCTGGTTTTTATGTGTGTTTGTCAGATGTTTTTATCACATACAGAAATATAATTGCAATCATATTATGAGTAACAAAAGCTTATATTGACAGAATGAGTTAATGCAGCAAGTCAATATTTGCAGTGTTGACCCTTCTTCTTCAGGACCTCTGCAATTCTCCCTGGCATGCTCTCAATCAACTTCTGGACCAAATCCTGACTGATAGCAGTCCATTCTTGCACAATCAATGCTTGCATTTTGTCAGAATTTGTAGGTTTTTGTTTGTCCACCCGTCTCTTGATGATTGACCACAAGTTCTCAATGGGATTAAGATCTGGGGAGTTTCCAGGCCATGGACCCAAAATCTCTATGTTTTGTTCCCTGAGCCATTTAGTTATCACCTTTGCTTTATGGCAAGGTGCTCCATCATGCTGGAAAAGGCATTGTTGATCGCCAAACTGCTCTTGGACGGTTGGGAGAAGTTGCTCTCTGAGGACATTCTGGTACCATTCTTTATTCATGGCTGTGTTTTTAGGCAAGACTGTGAGAGAGCCGATTCCCTTGGCTGAGAAGCCCTCCTTGAGACCAGGCCTTGCTCCAAGAGTCTCCGCCTCACAGTGCGTGCAGATGCACTCACACCTGCCTGCTGCCATTCCTGAGCAAGCTCTGCACTGCTGGTAGCCTGATCCCGCAGCTGAAACACTTTTAAGAGACGGTCCTGGCGCTTGCTGGTCTTTCTTGGGCGCCCTGGAGCCTTTTTGGCAACAATGGAACCTCTCTTCTTGAAGTTCTTGATGATGCGATAGATTGTTGACTGAGGTGCAATCTTTCTAGCTGCGATACTCTTCCCTGTTAGGCCATTTTTGTGCAGTGCAATGATGACTGCACGTGTTTCTTTAGAGATAACCATGGTTAACAGAAGAGAAACAATGATGCCAAGCACCAGCCTCCTTTTAAAGTGTCCAGTGGTGTCATTCTTACTTAATCATGACAGATTGATCTCCAGCCCTGTCCTCATCAACACCCACACCTGTGTTAATGGAGCAATCACTGAAACGATGTTAGCTGGTCCTTTTAAGGCAGGGCTGCAATGATGTTGAAATGTGTTTTGGGGGATAAAGTTCATTTTCTAGGCAAATATTGACTTTGCAAGTAATTGCTGTTAAGCTGATCACTCTTTATAACATTCTGGAGTATATGCAAATTGCCATTATAAAAACTGAAGCAGTAGACTTTGTAAAAATTAATATTTGTATCATTCTCAAAACTTTTGGCCATGACTGTAGGGCCAAATTCACATGACATGTGACATTGGTTTCCTTTTTGCGGACTGCAAACCACAGATCTGCAAAACACGGGCAACGACCATGTGCACCCCGCATGTGCATGACCTATCTTTTGTGGAACAGGGGCATGGACTTGGAAGCACATAGAAGCCCTTGTGCCTCTGTGCCACAAAAGATAGGACATGTCCTATCTTTGTCCGCATCTTTCAGATCACCAACCCATTGAAGTCAATGGGTCTTCACCGCGATATGGGTGCACACGGCTGGTGCTAGTGTTTTGTGGACCTATGCTTTGTGGTCCACAAAACGGGCATGGCTGTCACACCATCATGTGAATACGACCTAAAGCTTACCATGCACATTAGATTAATGTTCGCTGAAACTATTAAATTTGGCAGGACTGTACAACCATCTAATGTGTATGGGGGGCTTCCTGACTCTACTCCGACAGAAGATTTCAGGCGAGAGAGGGATCAGGCTGTTGGATTTAAACATGCCTGATCCTTTTGTTATTAGGGTAGATGAGCTGCTGCTCAAGATGTCTGTCACCAAATTTCTCCCCCCTCCCCATTCAGAACACATGCATGTACAGCCATGCCTAGAATGGATGTGCATGGGGTCTTGGCAGAGTGAGCTCTCGGCAATCTGAAGTGTATGACCATCCTAAGACTTTGTAAAGTGAGTGAATATTAATACATCAGGGAACAAAGAATGAATGGTTCTAGATAACAGGAAATCATGGAAGGTCAAGCAAGCAGTATATGACAAATTTCATTGCTGCAAGATCTGCCTGCCTATACGCTTTATCTCTTAATAATATAAAAATGAGTTTCTGTCTGTCTGTCTGTCTGTTCTCTATGCGCGACCAAACTACTGGACCGATTTTCACCAAATTCGGCACAAAGGTACATCAGGTGTCCGGGAAGGTTTTAGACCAGGTCTCATCTCTCTAGGTCATACCGTTCCTGAGATATTCCCAAAATATGATCTCCATTAGCCAACATTACAACTGGGAACTTTGGTTTTAAACTCCAACTGCCATTCTCTGCAAAGGCACACACAGGGAGGGAGTTTCCATAACAACCAGGTAATTATCAGCAGCTGAGGATCTCATCCATTTCTATTTACTGACACTGTTAAAGGTATTCCGGTTACCATAAATATAACTTATGTTTTTTTCTATTACTACAGTTCAGTAGTAATAAAAGATGTTTTCCTCCACTGCTGCCTATTGCGTGGGCTCATAAATAAGCATGGTATTGACCTTTAATTCAGGCCACCCTAAAAGAAGTACTTAAAACCCCCACCCCAGGTCTCACTAAGCCACACCCCCAACTCTGTCAGGCCACACCCCCTTTCACTCTGCAGCCAACAGAGATTGAAAAAATAAAGGTAAAAATCAACTTCTGTCAGCTGCAGGGATGGGTGGGAGGTTGACTTTCTTTCTGCAACAACACACACAAACATTAAATAAAATAGATTAAATACACCCATGCGAAGCGTCTTGCTAATCCACGCCCCCGACTCTGTCAGGTCACGCCCCCTCCCACTCCGCAGCCAACGGGAATTGAAAAAATGAAGGTAAAAATAAACTTCTGTTTGCTGCAGGGGTGGGAGGGTGAATTTCTCTCTGCAACGACACACAAAAATTTTAGATGAAATAGACTAATTATAGACTACAACCGTTCGAAGCCTTTTGCTAAGCCACGCCCCGTCTCTGTCAGGCCATGCCCCTTCTCACTCCGCAGTCATTCTGCAACGACACACAGAAACATTCAATGAAATAGATTAAATGCACCTATGCGAAGCGCTTTGCTAAGCCACGCCGCGACTCTGTAAGGCCACGCCCCTCCCACTCCGCAGCCAACAGGGATTGAAAAAATAAAGGTAAAAATCAACTTCTGTCAGCTGCAGGGATGGGTGGGAGGTTGACTTTCTTTCTGCAACGACACACAGAAACATTAAATGAAATAGATTAAATACATCCATGCGAAGCGTCTTGCTAATCCACGCCCCCGACTCTGTCAGGTTACGCCCCCTCCCACTCCGCAGCCAACGGGGATTGAAAAAATAAAGGTAAAAATAAACTTCTGTTTGCTGCAGGGGTGGGAGGGTGAATTTCTCTCTGCAACGACACACAAAAACTTTAGATAAAATAGACTAATTATAGACTACAACTGTTCGAATCGTCTTGCTAAGTCACGCCCCCAACTCTGTCAGACCACGCCCCCTCCCACTCTGCAGCCATTCTGCAACGACACAAAGAAACATTAAATGAAATAGATTAAATCACCTATGCAAAGCGCTTTGCTAAGCCACACCCCCAACTCTGTCAGGTCATGCCCCCTCCCACTCCGCAGCCAACAGGGATTGAAAGAATGAAGGGAAAAATAAACTTCTGTCAGCTGCAGGGGTGGGAGGGTGAATTTCTCTCTGCAATGACGCACAAAATTTTAGATGAAATAGACTAATTTCAGACTACAACCGTTCGAAGCATCTTGATAATCCACACCCCCAACTCTGCCAGGCCACGCCCCCTCCCACTCCGCAGGCAACGGGGATTGAAAAAAATCAGCTGCAGGGGTGGGAAGGTGAATTTCTCTCTGCAACGACACACAAAAATCGTAGATGAAATTGACTAATTTTAGACTACGACCATTCAGTACTAATAAAAGATGTTTTTTTTCCACTGCTACCCACTGCGGGTCCCCATAAATTACCATGTCATCGACCTGTAATTCATGCCACTCTGACCCCCGCCCCAGATCTCTCGAAACCACGCTCCGACTCTGTCAGGCCACGCCCCCTCCCACTCCGCAGTCAACGGGGATTGAAAAAATGAAGGTAAAAATCAACTTCTGTCAGCTGCAGGGGTGGGAGGGAAGTTGGATTTCTTTCTGCAACAACATACAGAAACATTAAATGAAATAGATTAAATATACCCGCGCAAAGCAATGTTTTCTTCCACTGCTACCCATTGTGTTTCTTCAAATTACCATGGCATTAACCTATAATTCAGGCCACCCTGAAATAAAGGACTTAACCCCCCCCCCTCCCCCCGTGTCCCATTAAACCACACCCCCTCCCACTCCGCAGCCAATAGGGATTGAAAAAATGAAGGTAAAAATCAATTTCTGTCAGCTGCATTGACTTTCTCTCTGCAACGACACACAGAAACATTAAATAAATAGATGAAATATACCCAGGCGAAGCCGGGTCTTTCTGCTAGTGTTATATAGATTAAAGGGAATCTGTCACCCCGATTTGAGACCATTATCTACAGTAAAACATGAATAGTTCTGTACATAAGGAGTCAAAATCACTATTTTTTACTTCCCTACTGCCCCCCATTCCCTGGCTGTCATCACTCAGAGCTGCTCTGAAATACATTGTCAGGACTGCTGTGCATGTGCACATGAGTTGTCTCCATTATGTTGTCATGGTACAGCAGTCCGTACTGTGTATTTCAGTGCAGCTTTGAGTACTGACCGCCGGGAAACCAAGGGCAGTAGGGAAATAAAAAAAAATAATGATCTGGGGTCCCATCTGCAGTACTACTCATGTATTATTGTAGATATTAGTCCAAAAATGGGGTGACAAATTCCCCTTAATTTATTTACATGTACAGCATTATGTGCCCGGAATTGTATGGAGCAGGCCGCTGCAGTGATCCCACTCCATACACGGCGGGTGCCAACTATATAATACAGCAGGCACCCGGCCGCAATGATGGATAACAGCAATCACACCAAACCCATCACTTAACTCCTCAGATGCCACATTCAACAGCAATTTTAAACCTTCCATTCGGAGCCTCTGCAGCAAAATTGTGGGGCTATGATCAGTTACCATCACAGCCTGAGGCCAGCTGAGGCTTCCTAGGACTGTCATATTAATCTGTGCACGGGCACCGCTAAGCAGGGGGCATGTCAAAATCCCATTCACCCTAATAGATCTCTATTAGGTTAAATGGGACAAGGGATCATAAGATCCCAGGTTCTAGTTCTCTAAGGGGGCTAATAGTTATTAAAGGGAACCTGTCACCTCCTTTAGGCAAATTAAACTGTAAACATTACCTTAATGTATAGACCAGTGTGATTCAAATGAAGTTCCTGATACTGAGAACTGCCTGGTGAAACTGTAGTAAATTGAACTTTTATTCCTCCTTGGCGCGCTTTTCCCAGTGATCTTGAAGTCAAGGGGGCAGCGGCCTCCTTGCTTCGAGTCAAGAAAGCCACTCCCCACTTCCTTGTGATAGACAGTTTGCCTGGGTGCCGGGGATCGCGCAAATATCGCGCATGCGCGTTGCGCGATTTCTTACTGCGCGATCCCGGCCCCGGCTCTTCAGTTTGCAGGCGCTTCTACTGTATCTGCGCATGCGCCGCATAGCTCACCCCGAGTATACGTATGCCCGGGCGGTACGCCGCTTCTGTGACCCCTTGCGTGCTGGGACGGCGGGCGCGCTCTCGCAAGCGCGCTCGCTTTGCTATGCGGCGCATGCGCAGATACAGTAGAAGCGCCGGCAAACTGAAGAGCCGGGGCCGGGATCGCGCAGTAAGAAATCGCGCAACGCGCATGCGCGATATTTGCGCGATCCCCGGAACCCAGGCAAACTGTCTATCACAAGGAAGTGGGGAGTGGCTTTCTTGACTCGAAGCAAGGAAGCCGCTGCCCCCTTGACTTCAAGATCACTGGGAAAAGCGCGCCAAGGAGGAATAAAAGTTCAATTTACTACAGTTTCACCAGGCAGTTCTCAGTATCAGGAACTTCATTTGAATCACACTGGTCTATACATTAAGGTAATGTTTACAGTTTAATTTGCCTAAAGGAGGTGACAGGTTCCCTTTAAGTTAAAAAAAAAGTCTAAAAAAAATCACAAAAATATTAAGTTTAAATCAGTCCCCTTTCCGCATTTTACATATAAAAATATTAAAAAATAAACACATTAGGTATCGCCATGTCTGAAAATATCTGAACTATTAAAATATTTTAAAAATTTACCTGTAAGGTAAACGCTGTAATGGAAAGAAAAAAAATTAAATACACTTGATTCGACATTTTTTTAACACCTTGTCACCCCATAAAAATTGAATAACAGTGATCAAAGTCGTACATACCATGCAAAAAACAAGCCCTCATACAGCTCTGTAGACCAAAATATTAAAAAGTTATCTGTCAGAAAATGGTGATGCAAAGAAAAGTTTGATAATTTCAATTTTTCCCTACAAATAATTGTTTCATGTTTTCCAATACAAGACATGGTAAATTAAATGGTGGCATTAAAAATGTACTTTGGCAACACCAAATTGGGCTCACTCTTAATTCCCCCTTCAGCACCTCTGCTGTACATGTCTGGTCTTTAAACATGGTGCCCGCTCGCACGTGCAGCGGGCACCATAGCCGCCAGGTTTCTGCTATTTTAAATAGCAGAGACCCGCGACACATGTATACATTTACCCCTTCAGATGCCATGGTCAAATGTGTCCACGCCATCTGAGCAGCCCGGAAGCAGAAGCCGCGCGCTTCCACTCCTGTAACAAGCAGGCTTCGGAATCTATTTCAGGAATATACCAATACAGGCCACTAGGTGGCAGCATTGTATTGGTATATTGCAAATGAAGTGTTCAATGATGGCTATAGCCATCAAAGAACACAATGGGCAATCTAATGACCATTAATCTAATGACCAAGATGACCAAGATAATAATGACCAAGACATGACAAAAATGTGACGTGACATAAAAAAAAGACATTACATAAAAAAAGTTTTTATAAATATAAAAAAAATATAAAAATATAAAAGTTCAAATCACCCCCTTTCCTTAAAATATAAATAAAAATACTTAACCAATAAAAAAAATAAACATCATGGACATCGTCGCGTGCGAAAATGCCCATAAAATTAAAATATAACAATATTAAGGGCATACGGCAAATAGCATAACGGGAAAAAAAATAAAAACACCCAATTCGCCATTTTTTGTCACTTCAACTCTCTAATAATTTTTTTATAAAAAGTGATCAAAAAGTCGCACTCACTCCAAATTGGTATCACCGAAAAGTACAGATTGTCCCGCAAAAAATGAGCCCTCATACAGCCCTGTACACATAACTACAAAAAAGTTATAAGGGTCAGAATATGGTGATAATTTTTTTTAAGGTTTTAATTTTTTTTCACTATTAAAAAAAGAAAAATATACAAGAAAAATTATACGAGTGTGGTATAGTTGTAACCGTACTGACCTGGAGAATAAAGATAACAGGTCAAACAGGATAACATGATAAAAACCTTTGTCAGAATTGCGTTTTTTACCCAATTCTACCCCATTTGGAATTTTTTTTCCGCTTCCCACTACATGGCATGCAACCGTAAATGATGCCATTAGAAAGTACAACTTGTCCCGCAAAAAATAAGCCCTCATAAGGCTATGTGAACGGAAAAATAAAAAAGTTAGGACTATAGGAAGGCGGGGAGTGAAAAATGAAAACGCAAAAATGAAGGTGCTTGAAGGTGATATCTCTTAATAATATAAAAATGAGTTTCTGTCTGTCTGTCTGTCTGTCTGTTCTCTATGCGCGACCAAACTACTGGACCGATTTTCACCAAATTCGGCACACAGGTACATCAGGTGTCCGGGAAGGTTTTAGACCAGGACTCATCTCTCTAGGACATACCGTTCCTGAGATATTCCCAAAATATGATCTCCATTAGCCAACATTACAACTGGGAACTTTGGTTTTAAACTCCAACTGCCATTCTCTGCAAAGGCACACACAGGGAGGGAGTTTCCATAACAACCAGGTAATTATCAGCAGCTGAGGATCTCATCCATTTCTATTCACTGACACTGTTAAAGGTATTCCGGTTACCATAAATATAACTTATGTTTTTTTCTATTACTACAGTTCAGTAGTAATAAAAGATGTTTTCCTCCACTGCTGCCTATTGCGTGGGCTCATAAATAAGCATGGTATTGACCTTTAATTCAGGCCACCCTAAAAGAAGTACTTAAAACCCCCGCCCCAGGTCTCACTAAGCCACACCCCCAACTCTGTCAGGCCACACCCCCTTTCACTCCGCAGCCAACAGAGATTGAAAAAATAAAGGTAAAAATCAACTTCTGTCAGCTGCAGGGATGGGTGGGAGGTTGACTTTCTTTCTGCAACAACACACACAAACATTAAATAAAATAGATTAAATACACCCATGCGAAGCGTCTTGCTAATCCACGCCCCCAACTCTGTCAGGTCACGCCCCTCCCACTCCGCAGCCAATGGGAATTGAAAAAATGAAGGTAAAAATAAACTTCTGTTTGCTGCAGGGGTGGGAGGGTGAATTTCTCTCTGCAACGACACACATAAATTTTAGATGAAATAGACTAATTATAGACTACAACCGTTCGAAGCCTTTTGCTAAGCCACGCCCCGTCTCTGTCAGGCCACGCCCCCTCTCACTCCGCAGCCATTCTGCAACGACACACAGAAACATTCAATGAAATAGATTAAATGCACCTATGCGAAGCGCTTTGCTAAGCCACGCCCCGACTCTGTAAGGCCACGCCCCTCCCACTCTGCAGCCAACAGGGATTGAAAAAATAAAGGTAAAAATCAACTTCTGTCAGCTGCAGGGATGGGTGGGAGGTTGACTTTCTTTCTGCAATGACACACAGAAACATTAAATGAAATAGATTAAATACATCCATGTGAAGCGTCTTGCTAATCCACGCCCCCGACTCTGTCAGGTCACGCCCCCTCCCACTTCGCAGCCAACGGGGATTGAAAAAATAAAGGTAAAAATAAACTTCTGTTTGCTGCAGGGGTGGGAGGGTGAATTTCTCTCTGCAACGACACACAAAAATCGTAGATGAAATTGACTAATTTTAGACTACGACCATTCAGTACTAATAAAAGATGTTTTTTTTCCACTGCTACCCATTGCGGGTCCCCATAAATTACCATGTCATCGACCTGTAATTCATGCCACTCTGACCCCCGCCCCAGATCTCTCGAAACCACGCTCCGACTCTGTCAGGCCACGCCCCCTCCCACTCCGCAGCCAACGGGGATTGAAAAAATGAAGGTAAAAATCAACTTCTGTCAGCTGCAGGGGTGGGAGGGAAGTTGGATTTCTTTCTGCAACAACATACAGAAACATTAAATGAAATAGATTAAATATACCCGTGCAAAGCAATGTTTTCTTCCACTGTTACCCATGGCGTGTCCTCATAAATTACCATGGCATCGACCTGTAATTCATGCCACTCTGACCCCCGCCCCAGATCTCGCGAAACCATGCTCCGACTCTGTCAGGCCATGACCCCTCCCACTCCGCAGCCAATGGAGATTGAACAATTGAAGGTAAAAATCAACATCTGTCAGCTGCAGGGATGGGAGGGAGGATGACTTTCTCTCTGCAACGACACACAGAAACATTAAATGAAATAGATTAAATATACCCGCGCAAAGCAATGTTTTCTTCCACTGCTACCCATTGTGCTTCCTCAAATTACCATGGCATTAACCTATAATTCAGGCCACCCTGAAATGAAGGACTTAACCCCCCCCCGTGTCCCATTAAACCACACCCCCTCCCACTCCGCAGCCAATAGGGATTGAAAAAATGAAGGTAAAAATCAATTTCTGTCAGCTGCATTGACTTTCTCTCTGCAACGACACACAGAAACATTAAATAAATAGATGAAATATACCCAGGCAAAGCCGGGTCTTTCTGCTAGTAGATAATAAAAAACAGGCGTATAACCACTGCTAGGATCACCAAAATGAACAAAAAATACACCTAGCAAAAGATAACAATATAAATACATCTTTATTGATACAATTGACACCTAACATGACATGGACTATACATAAAATGCCGCAGACATCCGTCCAAGAGGACACAAGAGGGTGTCATGACTGCATGAAAAATAGCATAAACCTCAAGAATGGTCACAATTAAAAAATGCAATGCTGAAACTGAATGGAAAACCGAGAGGACAAGTATAAAGCACAGTGGCAAATAGTAACAATACCCGACGCCTATGTGTCCTTCCCTCTAAGGTGAGTGTTCATCAGGGGCGGACTGGGAACTTAAAGTGGCCCTGGAAAAAATACTAAAAGTTGGGTACAAATTGATGGAAGGCAGGGTCAGCAATACCATATTGTGGCACATTATACCACCACAACAGAGCCAAACTCCACAGTCCATCACAATATACTGCCAGCAGCACAAAATACATCCCCAAAAACTTCCATTGGCCGGCCATGAGGAGAGCCCAGGCAGCCCTTTGGGCATCGGCCCACTGGGAAATTTCCCGGTAAGGTCTATGGCCAATCCGCCACTGGTGTTTATTATCCATCACTGACACTAAGGGTTTATATGTATTTAAGTCAAAAAGGTGTGTATTTATGTTCATTGTACTAACTCCCTTAAGAAACCTCTGGGCAAAATGGCATTGGGTTGCTCCACACTTGGTTGGTATTGTTACTATTTGCCACTGTGCTTTATACTTGTCCTCTTGGGTTTCCATTCAGTTTCAGTATTGCTTTTTTCTTTAATGACCATTCTTAAGGCTTATGCTATATTTCATGCATATTATGTTTTATTATCTTTTGTTAGGTGTATTTTTTGTTCATTTTGGTGATTCTGAAAATTTACTTTGTAAAAAAAAAGCCAAACTGCATGCCTGTATACCCATATACTTTATACAGTGACTTGACTAGAGGTTCCTAAACATTTCAAGTCAAACGTTGCATAGAATTTGTAACAATACTTACAGTAGCAAGTACACATGATAGACATGCATCTCAATATGAGTAGTATCCAGTCTCTACACCTCTATACTGTGATGAGACATCAGAGACCATATTCTGCAGTATTTTTTTCTAGTGCCATCTGTTATATGGTTCTGAGGTTGGTGCAAATTTCAGAAAATGGTGTCATTGATAATAATACTGTAATATCATGTGTCAGTAAGGCTCAACTCATTTAAATTGCAGAAGGGCTGATGTCAGATGTAATATATGTCTAGAGAATATGGATGAACCGAATGTAAAATGCTGATGCAGTAATTACAATCACCATTACCATGTACAAATAATCAGTCGGCACTCTAGAATAAGGTGGTGCTCGTATCCTGGGTTGCAGACCCATATATCCAAGCACTCTCTTTTTGATGCTAATAAATCTTCACTTTATTGCCATAAACAAAATACAGGCAGATGTGACGCGTTTCAGCTACACAGACTTCATATGAAAAAGGTAGTTTAACCAAAATGCGTCACGTCTGCCTGTATTTTGTTTATGGCAAGAAAAGTGAAGATTTATTAGCATCAAAAATCCCCTCTTGCCCTGGGCCCCATTGCAGTCGCATGGTCTGCCGCTATGGTAGTTACGCCCCTGGACATATCTGTTTGGTCCAGATATTGGACAAAGGCCCCTCTTTTTTAGTGAATTTATGGAGGGCCAGCCTTTGCATATGCCATCATTTTATAGCCAAACGCTGGGAAACACAGCTATGGACCATAGCAAATAACTTTGTTGAAGCCTCAATATGCTGCACGGTAATAAAAAAGGAACAATGTTGCTAATGGAACGGGATTGGTGCCATGTAAAACAGACGGTTATTCTGCTCTTACCTCCATAGGAAAAGACGCCAGCAAAATCAGATATTACAAGAGGTTGCGTTCTATAATCTCACGTGAAGAATGTGTGTGGAGGTGGTTGAAATTACATTATGATATAACATACCCTATAATCATCTCTGAACAGAACCACCTTAAAGTAGCTGTCGCTTTTATACAACCCTGTATTATATGTTCCATTAAAGCATTCTGAGCAACTTAGCAGATGTTAACTAATCGAATATATGTGGTTTCAAATAACGGGTGTGGAGAACTTATATTAACATGAGATTAATTTAGATCCTCTGTGGAAAATATCCACTGAGAAAAGAGATTTGACAGCTGATGCTATTGAATTTTCTTCAGTAATTTGCAAAAGGTAAATCTGGATAATGATCCATAAAATAACTTGTAATATATTCATTATATGGGTTGTATTTTAAATAAATTAAAGAAACTGTTAAAATATGTACTCATTATGGATTGGCTACTGCTCTGTTTATAAATGGGAGGGGCTGAATATGGGCGGGCATCTTGTGTGATTGACAGATGTGATTCTACTGTGTAGCCCTGCAATCACTGCTAAAGGACATCCCCTCCATCATAGGGGATTTCAACAACCCTATTGACACACAAAACTCAAACGCCTTTTAACTGCTATCTCTTACTTTCTCCTTTGGACTCACACAATGGTCCTCCACAGCCACCCACAGAGACGGACACACACTAGATCTTGTCTTTACCCGCCTCTGCTCTCTATCTACTGTAATCTCTCAAACTCCCCTCTCACCCTCTCAGGTCACAATCTTCTTATATTTTCATCCACTGTCTCCTCAACTATTCCTCCAGTCCATAAACTACCACACCCTCGCAGAAATCTCAAACACCTCTCAATTTACACACTCTCAGACTCTCTCTCACAGCTATCTACCATATCTTCCCTTCATGACACTGACACAGCCGCTGCTTTCTACAACAGCAGAATTACTATAGCCCTTGACTCAGTCGCCCCTCTCACTCACACCAGAACCTGGCAAATCAGTCGACAACCCTGGAGCACTAATTAGACAAAAAACTGAGACAAGCTTCCAGAGCCACAGAATGGCGCTGGAAGAAAACCCACTCCAAGGAGGACTTTATTTCATACAAAGAAGCTGTTCTCACATTCAAGTCTGCACTCGCCTTCTAAACAGGACTACTTCACTACTCTGTACGACCATCACAGAAGAAAAGCTTTCCAACTTAGTCTCTAAGTCACACCTCACCACTTGTTCTTGGCGCTGCCCGATAATCAATCACCAACAGTAGTGAGTTGATTGAATAAATCCTTTATTTGCAGTGGTCTACGCGTTTCTGGGGCTAAACTGCCCCCTTCGTCAGGACTTTGTTACATATTATGTTTGTTACAGGGTTTAAAAGCATGCTTTCTTGGCGCGCAGGCCAAGGGGAGGATAATGGGTGTGTTTACAAAGATTGACAGTAAAAAATGATTTAACATGTGGTAAATAAAAATACTTAAAATTAAGTTTAAAAACACATAGATACTTAGGGTTAGAAGAGACCCATCTAGTTTTTAACTTGTATTTCTGTTTTGCAAACATCCTATTTTAATGGTCTGCAGTAAACGGGGTTCAGTTGTCCGTTGCGCTTTCTCCGCATTGCTGTCATGTTTATGTTATGTCATGTTTTCTGTAGTATCGGGGTTTCAGGGGAGCGGCTCTAAGTGAGTACTGTTTTATTTTTATAATTGTATAATTTTTATATATAATATTGCTACTATGGATAAGCCTTCTATGGGTCATACTCCCCGGAGTAAGTATTTTTATTATTCTTATTATACTGTATCTTAATGTGTGGGGTGCTTTGGAGTTGCGGTGCCGCTTTTTTTAGTATTCCGAAATAGTGCAGATGTCCTAGTGGGGGCTGAAACTTCTGAGGGAAACAGTTCTGCTCTGGATGAGCATTCTGTGTGATTCCGTCATTTTTAGTGCTCAGAGTGAACCTAAGTTGCACTATAGCCTGGTATGTAGCGTATTTTAGAGTATTTTAGAGCAGCATTACCGCTCTGGATAGCTGGCCAGAGTGAACGTAAGTTGCGCTTTAGCCTGGTATGTAAGGTGTTTTAAAGTGTTTTAGAGTGTTTTAAAGTAGCGCTACCGTTCTGGATAGCTGGCCTGATAAAGGGCCGGGAATTCTGGAAGACCAGTTCTGCTCAGGACGCGCAAATTTTAGAAGAAACAGTTCTGTTCTGGATGAGCATTATGTAGTTCTGCTGCTGTAATAATTACTTCATATACAATAGTAAAATCTATCACCAACGAGTCGGGACCGCGATGGGGACGAGAGTAGCCCCAGCTTTCGCTAATATCTTTATGGGGATCTTTGAAGACTTGCACATATGGAGTAAACCAATATACAAAAACAACCTGATACATTTTAGGAGATATATAGATGATTTATTCATCATATGGAAAGGCGATGAAAAATCAGCACTAGAATTTTGCAATACTTTGAACCTCACGGATTGGGGCATCTCTTTCACACTTAATTATAATAAAAAAGTAATGGAATTCTTAGATATAGTGATAATGGTAGAAGAAAACAGAATCTCAACAAAAACACACTTCAAAACAGTAGATACCAACAGCTACATCCACTATTCCAGTTTTCATCACAAAAAATGGCTCAAAAACATCCCATACAGTCAATATAAGCGTATCAAAAAGAACTGCACAGATAATACAGTATTCCACAAACAAGCAAAAATATTAGAGAAAAGATTCAAAGAAAAACACTATCCTGAGAAAATCATAAAAGATGCATATAAAAGAAGTGCCAGTCTTGCACAGACAGATTGCCTACTGCCCAGCGAAAAAGAACAAACACAGCTAAACAGCTTACATTTTATTACACAATTCAGCACATCAAATAAAACCATACAGGAAGTGCTACAAAAATATTGGCACATTATTGTACAGGATCCCTTTCTAAAGAAATTCCTACCAGAAAAACCAAAAATAACCTACAGACGTGCCCCAACTATCAGAAATCTACTAGCCCCAAGCAAACCGAAACATCACCAAAAAAACCACACCCAGAAGAAAACAACCCAAGGGGGTAGCTACAAATGTGGCACCAAAAGGTGCCTATGCTGCAGCGCTATCACACATGGCCGAAACACCTTCTTGTCCAAAACCAATGGAACTTCTTTCACCATTAAACATTACCTCACATGTCAATCTTCCTATGTGATATATCTAATTGAATGTCAATGTGGGTTACAATATATAGGAAGAACCACCCAGCCACTCCACTGTCGCCTCAATCAGCACCGCTACAATATCAAGAGAAATTATGCTAAACATAGCCTATCCAGACACTGCTCTAACACCCTAGAAAAAGAAAACCACAAAATCACAATCACACCCATCGACTATATACCCGAAAATCCCTACAACAGGTTTGATCTACTACAGAAGCGAGAAGTATTCTGGATATACCAGCTAAACACTATAACCCCATATGGTTTAAATGAATTAAATGAAACTATTATATAAATGAACCACAGACAAAAAATATATGAACACAAAGACTCTGTAAATAAATAAATAATAAATAATAAGAAACAAATAAAGAATTAAAAGTATACAAGTTTGCAAAATGACCTAAAATATTAAATTGACAGATTATGACGGACACAAAGTAACGAACATCTAAGGGAATGAACATAGAAATCGCATCTAAGGGAATGAGCATAGGAATCGCATCTAACCCCAGGGATTATAACAAAAACATACTTTTGATAATCAGATCATGAAACAGCAAAAAATCTATTGGTATATGTGTATGTATACGCCTGCACATTTATATCTAACTACATGCATTGAAACGTAATCATATTATCCACAATCGGGTGATTAACTATCAGACACCTAGAAAATATGCATATAGGAAATTAAGGTATATATATATATACATCTAGGTGTATACATATAATACACAGGTGGGAGCAGCAGAACTACATAATGCTCATCCAGAACAGAACTGTTTCTTCTAAAATTTGCGCGTCCTGAGCAGAACTGGTCTTCCAGAATTCCCGGCCCTTTATCAGGCCAGCTATCCAGAACGGTAGCGCTACTTTAAAACACTCTAAAACACTTTAAAACACCTTACATACCAGGCTAAAGCGCAACTTACGTTCACTCTGGCCAGCTATCCAGAGCGGTAATGCTGCTCTAAAATACTCTAAAATACGCTACATACCAGGCTATAGTGCAACTTAGGTTCACTCTGAGCACTAAAAATGACGGAATCACACAGAATGCTCATCCAGAGCAGAACTGTTTCCCTCAGAAGTTTCAGCCCCCACTAGGACATCTGCACTATTTCGGAATACTAAAAAAAGCGGCACCGCAACTCCAAAGCACCCCACACATCAAGATACAGTATAATAAGAATAATAAAAATACTTACTCTGGGGAGTATGACCCATAGAAGGCTTATCCATAGTAGCAATATTATATATAAAAATTATACAATTATAAAAATAAAAAAGTACTCACTTAGAGCCGCTCCCCTGAAACCCCGATACTACAGAAAACATGACATAACATAAACATGACAGCAATGCGGAGAAAGCGCAACGGACAACTGAACCCCGTTTACTGCAGACCATTAAAATAGGATGTTTGCAAAACAGAAATACAAGTTAAAAACTAGATGGGTTTCTTCTAACCCTAAGTATCTATGTGTTTTTAAACTTAATTTTAAGTATTTTTATTTACCACATGTTAAATCATTTTTTACTGTCAATCTTTGTAAACACACCCATTATCCTCCCCTTGGCCTGCGCGCCAAGAAAGCATGCTTTTAAACCCTGTAACAAACATAATATGTAACAAAGTCCTGACGAAGGGGGCAGTTTAGCCCCAGAAACGCGTAGACCACTGCAAATAAAGGATTTATTCAATCAACTCACTACTGTTGGTGATTGATTATCGGGCAGCGCCAAGAACGATCCGCTATATGTTTTTTAACCTACTGGATTCAAGAATCTGATCCTGTCAAGGGAACAGATACGGAGGATCGAGGCTGCAGCCTGAACCAATACTGGCATACTGGTTAGCCACAAATAAACCAGTGAAGCCTTCAGAGGTAGTTGTGACCCCTTCACAACTCAATCGGGTAAGCGCAATAGCGTGAACTTCTTATATATTTATATACCGCATAGATACCGCACATGTGGCGCTCCTCTCTTGTTGTTTCTATTTTTCACCTCACCACTTGTACCCTTGACCCAATCCCATCCCACCTCATCCCTAACCTCACCACTATAGTTATCCCTGCCCTAACACACTTCTTCAACCTATTGCTAACCACTGGCATCTTCCCTTCCTCTTTTAAACATGTAACCGTCACACCCATACCGAGGAAATCTTCCCTGGACCCATCCTCTTTATCCAGCTATTGTCCCATTTCACTGCTCCAATTTGCATCCAAACTCCTAGAACAACATGTCCATCTCGAATTGTCCTCTCATCCCACTCACTTTTTGATCAGATGCAATCCGGCTTCAGACAAAATCACTGCACTGAAACTGCCCTAACCAAAGTCACCAACGATCCGCTAGCTGCCAAAGCTAAATGTCACTACTCTGTGCTCCTCCTTCTTGACCTTTCTTCTGCCTTCGACACTGTTGACCACTCTCTCCTCCTACAAATCCTCTCTTCCCTTGGCGTCAAAGACCTAATCCTTTCCTGGATCTCCTCGCACCTCACCAACAGAACCTCAAGGCTCTGTCCTGGGTCCCCTGCTTTTCTCCACTTATACATTCGGCCTGGGACAGCTCATAGAGTCCCATAGCTTCCAATACCACCTCTATGCTGACAACACTCAAATCTACCTCACCGGCCCAGATGTTGCTTCCCTCCTATCCAGAATCCCAGCGTGTCTGTCAGCAATATCTTCATTCTTCTCTTCCCGCTTCCTAAAACTAAACATGGAGAAAACTGAATTCATTGTCTTTCCTCCATGTCACTCAGCCCTCCCTACCTGACCTGTCCATCACAGTTAATAGCACAAAACTTTCTCCAGTCTCGCAGGCCCACGGCCTGGGGGTAACATTACATTCATATAGTTACATATAGTTAATACGGTTGAAAAAAGACATAAGTCCATCAAGTTCAACCAAGGGATAGGTGAGAACGTGAATCCCAGAATGAAATGAGACTCAGATCTCTACCCGTTTTTATAAGTATTAATGTTGTTTACTTATAAGAATTCATCTAAACCCTTTTTAAAACTGTCCACTGTTCCTGCTGTGACCACGTCCTGAGGAAGTCTATTCCACAGATTCACAGTCTTACAGTAAGGAAGCTTTGACGCTCCTGGAGACTGAACTTTTTATTCTCCAGTCGGAGGCAGTGACCTCTTGTCTTTTGAGGGCATTTTACATGGAACTGTTTTTCTCCGTATTTTTTGTATGGCCCATTTATATATTTGTATAGGTTAATCATGTCCCCCCTCAGACGTCTCTTTTCAAGACTAAATAAATTCAATTCTTTTAATCTTTCTTCATAACCCTCCAGGACCTTTATTAGTTTAGTTGCTCTCCTCTGTACTTTTTCCAGCTGCAGTTCGTCCTTTCTATGGACTGGTGCCCAGAACTGAACTGCATATTCCAGATAAGGCCGCACCAACGCTTTGTAAAGTGGTAGTATTACATCTCTCCCCCGTGAGTCCAGGCCTCGTTTAATGCATGACAATATCCTGGTTGCCTTAGAAGCATTGAAACTTAGACAGCTGATTGAAACTGTATGCTGTCATTCAATCTATGATCTACAAGGACACCCAAATACTTCTCTACAAGTGACTCCCCCAGTGTTACATCCCCTATGACATATGATGCACAGAGGTTATTACTACCACGATGCATAACTTTACATTTATCCACATTGAACCTCATTTGCCAAGTTGATGCCCAATCACTCAGAGTGTTCAAGTCAGCCTGTATTTTATGGACATCTTCCATAGACTGCACAGTACTACATAGCTTAGTGTCATTTCCAAAAATAGTTTAGTGCTCTCATTAAGAGAAACAAAATAAGAGTATTGCAGGTTTGATACCTTTTAATGACTAACCAAAATAGAAGTAATGATGTTACATAGCGAGCTTTCGGGACATCACCAGTCCCTGGGTTATCTCCAAAAATAGAAATGGTGCTGTTAATCCTGTCCTCGATATCATTAAGGCCCCATTCAGACGGCCATATTATTGCGGGTCCGCATTATTGCAGACCCGCAATAATACGGGGGCCGCCCGGCGTGTGTTCCGCATGCTCGGAATACGTGCCGGGCGGCCCCATTAAAAATGTCTATACTTGTCCGTGCGTGCGGACAAGTATAGGACATGCTTCATCGGAGCCGTGGCACGGAGCTAGCTCCGTGAGGCGGCTCCCTGCTCCATAGAGGTGAATGGGGCCGCATCTATCCGCAATATTAAATATTAAAATAAATTAAATAATATAGGACACAGCACTGAACCTTGGGGTACACCACTTATAACCCGGGACCATTCTGAATAAGAATCATTTACCACAACTCTCTGGACACGGTCCTTCAGCCAGTTTTCAATCCAATTACAGACTACACTTTCCAAGTCTATAGACCTTACTTTACCTATTAAACGTCTATGAGGGACAGTATCAAAAGCCTTTGCAAAATCCAGAAACACTACATCCACAGCCACCCCTCTGTCCAGGCATCTACTCGCCTCCTCATAAAAACAAATCAGGTTAGTCTGACAACTTCTGTCCTTGGTAAACCCATGTTATCACTTATAATATTATTTACAGTCACATACTCCTGTATATAGTCCCTTAAGAGTCCTTCAAACATTTTCCCACAACAGAAGTTAAACTGACTGGTCTATAATTACCTGTGGACGATATAGATCCTTTTTTGAATATGGGCACCACATCACTTGGCACTGTACCAGTACCTAGAGAATCTTTAAAAATTATAAACAGGGGCACAGCAATGATTGAACTGAGCTCTTTAAGCACTCTTGGGTGCAATCCATCTGGACCCGGAGCTTTGTTCAAATTTACCTTATTTAACTTATCTTGGACCATATCTACAGTTAGCCAATTGAGTATATTACTGGATGTGCTAACAGTCCCAGCACCACAGATAACAGCTCCTTTCTTTTCGTTTGTATATACAGAGCTAAAAAAAAAAACATTTAGTCACTCTGCCCTGTCCTTTAAAGGGTTTCTGTCACCTGAATTTACACTATGAAACTAGCTGACATTAGCGATGTGCTAATGTCAGCTGCATCTAACTCTGCTATTATTGCATCTGTATAAGCCCCTGTTAATGCAGAATTCTTACTTTTATAATATGCTAATTAGCCTCTAGGAGCAGGGGAGGCATTGCCCCTGCTCCTAGAGGCTCCGTTCTCCCACCTTATTCACTGCCCTTTAGAAGCTTGATTGACAGGGCCAGGCAGTGTTCTCCTCCTCCTGCCGACCCAGTATGCTGGGAAATCTCACACCTGCACCGTACGCTGCGTATTCAGCGCAGGCATAGTGAAGAACGCTTCCTTACTGCGCCTGTGCTGAATACGGCACGGCGCAAGATTTCACCAGCATTCAGGGCTGGATATACATGCAGAGACATATATGCAGAGACACACACATACATGCAGGAACACACACATACATTCAGGGATATACATGCAGCGAATGTACATGCACACAAATTCATGCAGGGATGCACACATACATTCAGGGATATACAGTACATGCAGCGACCCACACATACATTCAGGGATATACATCCAGAGACACACACATACATTCAGTGACACACAGATACATGCAGGGACATACAGTGCCTTGCGAACGTATTCGGTCCCCTGGAACTTTTCAACCTTTTGCCACATTTCAGGCTTCAAACAAAAAGATATAACATTTTAAATTTTTGGTGAAGAATCAACAAGTGGGTCACAATTGTGAAGTGGAACGAAATTTATTGGATTATTTAAACTTTTTTTGTAATAATAAAACTGAAAAGTTGGGCGTGCAAAATTATTCGGCCCATTTACTTTCAGTTCAGAAAACTCACTCCAGAAGTTCATTGAGGATCTCTGAATGATCCAATGTTGTCCTAAATGACTGATGAAGATAAATAGAATCCACCTGTGTGTAATCAAGTCTCCGTATAAATGCACCTTCTCTGTGATAGTTTCAGGGTTCTGCATCATGAAGACCAAGGAACACACCAGGCAGGTCCGTGATACTGTTGTGGAAAAGTTTAAAGCCGGATTTGTATACCAAAAGATTTCCCAATCTTTAAACATCCCAAGGAGCACTGTGCAAGCGATCATATTGAAATGAAAGGAGTATCAGACCACTGCAAATCTACCAAGACCCGGCCGTCCCTCTAAACTTTCATCTCAAGCAAGGAGAAGACTGATCAGAGATGCAGCCAAGAGGCCCATGATCACTCTGGATGAACTGCAGAGATCTATAGCTGAGGTGGGAGAGTCT
>ONZH01002978.1:0-49802 GCA_900303285.1 Rhinella marina
TCTGGTCGCAGACTAAATAGCACCGTTAAGAGGGTGTCAGTCAGTTCTACCATATTTCCTGCACGTCACGTTCCCAAAAAAAACAAACAAAAAAAAAAAAATATATATTAGTTCAGTTGTTTAGCTCAGTGATACAAATCCATTTTACTCAGCTACGTGTAACCTTTCTGTGTGTCACAGTTCAGCACATTCGCTCCCATCCGTATATACTGTCCAGGTGACACTTTCTGTACGTCACACAATACAACCAAGTCATTTGCTACCAATATCATCTACCGCTTGATCCAGAAAACTCTCTGTGCGACATTTCTCTGGGTCGCAGACTAAATAGCCACCGTTAACAGGGTGTCAGTCAGTTCTACCATATTTCCTGCACGTCACGTTCCCAAAAAAAGAAAATATAAAAAAAAAATAATAATTTTTCAGTTGTTTTAGCTCAGTGATACAAATCCATTTGACTCAGCTGCGGTGTAACCTTTTCTGTTTCTCAGTTCAAAACATTACGCTCACATCCGTATATACTGTCCTGGTGACACTTTCTGTACGTCACTTAATTCTACCGGACTTAATTTTTTTTTTTTATCATACACCTATATACAAAAAATGTTGAACCCCAGGGCTAAGGGTCGAGGGCGTGGGCGTGGGCATTCAATTACTGCAGGGGGCAGAGGCCGTGGTCCTGGGCAGGGTGAGACAGTATCTGCTGATGAGAGAGCTGTGGAACGCCGCAGAGTTACACTCCCTAGCTTCATGTCTCAACTTACAGGGACACGTGGTAGAGGACTGTTAAAACCACAACAGTGCGAACAGCTGATCTCGTGGATTGTGGACAATGCTTCAAGTAATTTGTCCACCAGTCAGTCTATCCACGCAGTCCACCCACGTTACCCAAGGGAGCACTCCTATGGCTCCTCCACCTCAACCTCCTTCCCCCCAGTCTGCCCCCTCTCAGGAAAATTTGGAATGTGATCCCTCATACTCTCAGGAACTGTTTTCTGGACCCTTCCCAGAGTCACAAACCACTTCTCAGGTTGCTGCTGACCTCGTTCCCGATGCCCAAGTTTTCCAACTGTCGCAGTCTGTGGGTGATGATAATGACAATGTTGAGTTAGTGGAAGAAGTTTGTAAAGAGGTGTCGGACGATGAGGAGACACGGTTGTCAGACAGTGGTGAAGTTGTTGTTAGGGGAGGAATTCCGAGGGGGGAGCAGACTGAGGAATCGGAGGATGATGAGGTGACTGACCCAAGCTGGGTTGATATGCCGAGTGAAGACAGTGCTTCTGAGGCGGAGGCGAGTGCTGCACCAGAACAGGTTGTAAGAGGCAGTGGTGTGGCCAGAGGGAGAAGCAGGGCCAGAGCTGGTGCATCAGCATCAACTGTTCCACGTAGTGAAGCTCCCGTGGCGAGGCCTGGATGTTCGCAAGTCTGGAGGTTCTTTAAAGAAAGTGAGGATGACCGACGGACTGTGGTGTGCAACCTGTGCCACACCAGGATCAGCAGGGGTGCCACCACTACTAGCCTAACCACCACCAGCATGCGCAGGCATATGAGTGCTAAACACCCCACTCAATGGAACCAAGGCAAATTCACCACCTCCTGCGGGTCACACCACTGCTCCTTCCCCTGTGTCACTCGCTGCCTCTGCTAGTCAACCCCCCGCGTCACTCGCTGCCTCTGCTAGTCAACCGCCTGCCCAGGACCCCGGCACGAGCGCCTCCCGCCGGAAAACCACACCTTCGCCTCCACGATCCTTCACAGCGTTCACCAACGTGTCCCAGCGCAGCGTTCAGCTGTCTTTACAGCAGACGCTGGAGCGCAAGAGGAAATACAGTTCCACCCACCCACATGCCCAAGCCCTCAACGTCCACATCTCCAAATTGCTTAGCCTGGAGATGCTGCCCTATAGGCTGGTAGAGACCGAGGCCTTTCGAAATCTCATGGCGGTGGCTGCCCCTCGGTATTCGGTCCCCAGCCGCCACTATTTTTCCCGATGTGCCGTCCCAGCCCTACACCAGCACGTGTCACAGAACATCATCCGTGCCCTGACCAACGCTGTTTCTGAGAAGGTCCACCTAACCACGGACACGTGGACAAGTGCTGCCGGGCAGGGACACTACATCTCACTGACGGCACATTGGGTTAACTTGGTGGAGGCTGGGACCGAGAATGACCCTGGGGCCGCTCATGTACTGCCCACACCGAGGATTGCGGGGCCTACCTCGGTCACGGTCTCTCAGACGTACTATGCCTCCTCCTCCGACCCCTCCTCCTCCACCGAATTACCATCTGTGGGCACGGCACCTTCAGTCGGTAGCTCTAGGCGCAGCAGCAGTGCCGTGGGTAAGCGCCAGCAGGCGGTGCTCAAACTGCTGAGCTTAGGTGACAAAAGGCACACCGCCCAAGAGCTGTTACAGGGCATCACGGCGCAGACCGATGTGTGGCTGGCACCGCTGAACCTCAAGCCAGGCATGGTTGTGTGTGACAACGGGCGTAACCTGGTGGCGGCTCTGCAACTCGGCAGACTGACACATGTGCCATGCCTGGCCCACGTGTTCAATCTTATAGTTCAGCGGTTCCTCAAGACATACCCCAATCTGTCTGATTTGCTCACCAAGGTGCGCCGCATCTGTGCACATTTCCGCAAGTCTAGCACAGATGCTGCCACTCTCAGGGCAGCGCAGCGCCGCCTACAACTGCCCGCTCACCGACTGTTGTGCGACGTGCCCACGAGATGGAATTCCACATTAAACATGTTATCCAGAGTTTACCAGCAGCGCAGAGCGATTGTAGACTGCCAGATGTCATCTTCCACCAGAACTGGTAGTCAGGTCTCTCAGATTCCTCAAGTCTACAATGAGGAGTGGACGTGGATGTCTGATATCTGCCAGGTGTTGAGCAACTTTGAGGAGTCAACACTGATGGTCAGCGGCGATGCCGCCATTATCAGCCTCACCATCCCGCTGCTTTGCCTGTTGAAAAAATCACTGCTCAGCATCAAGTCGGATGCTTTGCGCTTGTCACAAGAGACGGTGGAGGAAGATACGTCGCTTGATAGCCAGAGCACCCTCCGGTCTGTTTTTCAGCGCGTATCGGAGGAGGGGGATGAGGATGAGGAGGAAGAGGAGGAGAATGTCGGCGAGATAGTAGAGGGTACCAGTGCTCAGTCCTTAACTCTTGAGCGTGTATGGGCTGAAGAGGAGGACTTGGAGGAGGAGGAGGAGGAAATGGAGAGTCAGGTCAGTGAGGAGAGGGAATTCTTGCGTGTTGGGACTCTGGCACACATGGCAGACTTCATGTTAGGCTGCCTATCCCGTGACCCTCGCGTTAGAAGAATTTTTTCAAACACCAATTACTGGGTGTTCACTCTCCTGGACCCACGGTACAAGCAGAACCTTTCAACTCTCATCCCTGCAGAGGAAAGGAGTATGAGAGTGAATAGATATCAACAGGCCCTGGTGCACAAGCTGAAACAATTCTTCCCATCTGACGCCGCTAGCGGCAGAGGGCATGGTTCTGTGGGCCAAGTAGCGGGGGAGAGGAGGCGAGCAGGCAGCTTGTCCAGCACTGGCAGGGGAACGCTCTCCAAGGCCTTTGCCAGTTTTATGTCACCCCAGCAAGACTATGTCACCCGTTCCCAGTCTAGGCAGAGTAGGGGGGAGCTGTACAGAAAGATGGTGAGGGAGTACCTAGCTGACCATACCAACGTCCGGACCGATCACTCTGCTCCATACAACTACTGGGTTTCAAAGCTGGACACGTGGCCTGAACTGGCGCTGTACACCTTGGAGGTGCTGGCCTGCCCTGCCGCTAGCGTTCTGTCAGAGCGGGTATTCAGTGCAGCTGGTGGCGTCATCACCGATAAGCGTACACGCCTGTCAACTGACAGCGCTGACAGGCTGACGCTTATTAAAATGAACAAAGCCTGGATTTCACCGGAATTCAAATCTCTGGGGGAAAGCAGCTAAAGATTTAAATAACTTATGTATCCGATTCCTCCTCCTACTCCTCCTCCTCCTCCATATCGTCTTTGCCTAATGCTGACCCAAAAAATGCCATTTTTTAGAGGTCCAACTGGCACTCTTTTAGCACAATTTTTCAGGAGGGCCCCCTACAGGCCCTCTCTTCAAACAATTTTTCAGGAGGGCCCCCCTACAGGCCCTCTATTCCAACAATTTTTCCAGAGGTCCACCTACAGGCCCTCTATTGCAACAATTTTTCCAGAGGTCCACCTACAGGCCCTCTATTCCAACAATTTTTCCAGAGGTCCACCTACAGGCCCTCTATTCCAACAATTTTTCCAGAGGTCCACCTACAGGCCCTCTATTCAAACAATTTTTCCGGAGGTCCACCTACAGGCCCTCTCTCCAATTCCAGTTCCAAGTTTTATTTGCGCATACTGCATACATTTTTATTTTTGGGATAGGTGTGAAAAATAATATTACTTGCGAATCTATATTGCCCAACATTGGATACGGTAGCAAGTAGAAGACCAAACACATGCTGCTCACAGGGTTCCGCAAATTCCTGGTCCACCCGCAAATTCCTTGTCCACAATGTCAAGGAGGACGAGGTTCTTTGGATGAGCAACAAGTCCTTCTGTACTGAAATCGCCGACAAAGTCTCCATCTAAGAAGCTACAGACCATTGTGGAGAGAGCGGCACAGCTCGCCATCAAAGTGAGGAACCCCAACGCCAGACTGCGCAGAGAAGATAACGAATAAATATCTCTGTGGTTATTTTTGCTAAATAAAAGTCAAATAAACCCCCCAAAAAATTCATCTGTTAATGTGCCTGATCCACCCAAGTTGAATCTGTCCCATCATGAGAAAGTCCCCCCCAAGGAGTCCCCACTGTAACTTGCTTCCCATACAACTACCTCACCCCCCGACACCTGTGTCTCGCCATTGTCCACCACCTCCTCAGACAACACTGGTAAATCCACACTGTCAGCACACTGAGACTGCAAAAGGTCTTGCGAATTGGGGCAGAGAATGTTCTGGGCTAGCACATCAGAGAAGGGGTGACTATGGGGTTCCAGGGAATACGTGACCACATGCAATCTCCATCTAAAAAGTCATGCCACACTTGATCAATCTCATAATTTACGACTGTACCGGTTGATGCTAAATTTTTAAGTTGGGGTCCTGCGTCGTCATTCTAAATACATCCGGCTGTTGTCACCAACACTCACGCTAGCCCAGGGGGCACTCCTCTGGCTCTTCCACCGAAACCTCCTTGCCCCAGCCTGCCCCCCCACCTACAGGCCCACTCTCCAAACAATTGACGTCTTTTTCCTGTCTTTCTCTCTCTCCAAACTATTTTTCCGGATAGCTGCCATATACGGTATTAAACTGAGAAGAATACAGAGAACACATGCTACACTTGATCAAGTTCATAATTTACGACTGTACCGCTTGATGCAACAGTTTTCAAAAAACCAATCTGGCTGTTGTCACCACCACACACTCTAGCCCAGGGGGCACTCCTCTGGCTCTTCCAGCGAAACCTCCTTGCCCCACCCTGCCCCCCCCACCTACAGGCCCACTCTACAAACAATTTAGCCGGATAGGGGACGTATCCGAAGTTGTACTCATGTTTGTTTTTGTTCTTCTTTTATCTGCCTCCTGACTTGTGATAGGCAGAGCATGGACACGTCCCCTTAGCTGCAGTGGGAAAGACACTCCCCTGGCCAGAGCAAGCTCTTTTTCCGTTTTACGTGTTCGAAAAATCCATTAAATATAGGGTCCCAAGATAGGGGACGTATACGGTATTAAACTGAGAAGAATTGATACCATACGGGTTAAAGCAACAGTTTTCCCAAATCCATCTGGCTGTTGTCACCACCACACACGCTAGCCCAGGGGGCACTCCTCTGGCTATTCCAGCGAAACCTCCTTCCCCCCCCACCTACATGTCCTCTCTCCAAACAATTTTCTCGGGTAGGGGGAAGTATTAGATATTGTACTGATTCTGAATTGCCTCCTGCAATAGACAGGAATCGAACCCAGATCAACTGCTTGGGAAGCAGCTATGCTCACCACTATACCACCAGCAGGCACAGCAACTGATAAGAACAGATACTAAACTTGATTTTAGCTGCAGTGCCAGCATGAGCAGTGGTGTCACCTGCAGGCGGTGATGGACCTTCGTTGCACCTAGTTGGGTGCTTCCCTAACATGTGATGGGTATTTGCCTCGCCTTTCTTGGTCTGGGTGAGCACAATTGCCATGAGGGTAACCACCAGGCTGTTGCCTGAGGATTTGGGGTAATGGTGGGATTAAGCAGCCTCAGAGGCATCCATGCATGCTGCCCCTGCTGTTTCCTGTCCATTTCCGTGGTGTTTCCATCATTTTCTGAGGTTTCCAGGTTTTCAGGCAAACTTCCCTATGAAGAGCTTTGGTCCCCCGCAAAAATGCTCGAGTCTCCCATTGACTTCAATGGGGTTCGTTACTCGAAACGAGCACCCGAGTATTGGGAAAAATTTGTCTCGAATAACGAGCACCCGAGCATTTTAGTACTCGCTCATCTTTACTCGTCAGTCATTTTATCAGCAATTGATCACTGAAGCCATTGCCAAGAAACAACAGTATATGTGCACTCATCCAATGGTGCAGAAGCCGAATGTGCTCATGGCGAAGTTGCTGGTGCTGCAGTCCCTCCCTTTCCAAGTAGTGGACTCTGCACCTTTCAGAGAACTGATGGCTTGAGCTGAGCTGGAGAGTCCCAAGACGTCATTTCTTTGCGAAAAAGGCAGTACCAACCCTGCAAATGTGGGAAGCTGTAACTATGGTCAAGGACCATATATGTCCTTTACAGACTCCTGGGTAAATGTGGTTCCTGCCCAGCCACAGGTGAGGCGGCTGCCATCTCCACGTTCACGTGCTATTGGTCCTGCGACAATGTCCGCCTCCTCGTCCTCCACCGTGTCCTCAACCTCCACTGCAGGGACAAGTCACAGTGCTCCTCCAGCATACCACATGTGCAGGGCACAGCGGTGTCATGCTGTTCTGAACCTAGTTTGCCTGGGCGAACGGAGTCAGGGGAGGAACTACTGTGCATTTTTCATCAAGAAATAGAATCCTGGCTTTCTCATCCACAACTTAAAATCGGAACCATGGTCACCGACAACGGGAAGAACATGGTGTCGGCGTTGTGTCAAGGAGGTCTGAGCCATGTGCCCTGTATGGCACATGTGTTCAATCTGATTGTAAAGAGGTTCCTGAAGTCTTCCACCCATCTGCAAGACATCCTAAAAATGGTCAGGAAACTGTGCATGCACTTCAGCCACTCTTAAACTGCAAAGCACACCCTTCTTAAGCTGCAAAGGCAGAATGGCGTTCCCCAACATTGGCTGATATGTGACCTTTCCACCTGTTGGAATTCCACCTTCCATAAGTTGGACCGATTATATGAACAGAGGAAGGGCATAAAAGATTTCTTGATGATACAGACGGACAGTGATACTTCCCTGTGTAACTTTGATGTTAGTCAGTGGCAGCTCATGCGTGACACTTGCCGTTTGCTTGGGCCCTTTGAGGAGGACATGTTATTTGTCGGTCGCCAGGACTACGTGATGAACAACGTAATTCCCCTGATTCATGTTCTGGAACAGATGCTGCTAAATCTGGCTGGCCAGGGGACAGGAGACGTGGCGACTACATCTCATGGCCACATGAGCCCTGTGGGGCTGAACTGAGGGAGGAGACCATTGGAGCACAAACAGTGCATAGAGAAATGGGTGGTTTTTCTACACAGGTGACAGGAGAGGAGGAGCAGGAGGAGCTACAGGGCGATGAGGAAAATGAGGCAGATGACCCGGACACACCATGGCAGTATGCAGTGGAGATGGAGACAGGGAGTCCCTTGCGCAAATGGCCCGATGCATGCTCACTTGCTTGCATAGTGACAGCCTAATTGTCACAAATTCAGCAGAGGAATAACTACTGACTCTCCATCATGTTAGACCCTCGATACCGGTCCAAAATGGGGGCATCTTTTCCACCCGGAGAGAGTCAGGACAAACTGAACTACATCCTATGTAGTCAGTTGGCCACTGCCTATGTGCGCCTTCGCCCATCCTCACGCAGGTCTGACCGGGGGGTCCTCTGCGCTCACATTCCACTGCCATGGCTGCTGAAGAGGGGGGGCAGGGGCAGTACCGGCTCTATCAGAAGCAACTTAAGTCTAGAGTTGCTGATGAGAAGTTTTATTCACCCGCCTAGTGATGAAATTACTCACCAGCAGCAGCAGGTAGACATGGAGCAGAACCTGAACCAACAGGTTGTGGCATACTTGAACTGCACCCTGCCACCCCACATCGAAGGTCCCGTAGACTACTGGGCAGCCAAACTCGATTTGTGGCCACAACTGGCAGAGTTTGCCCTGGACAAGCTTTCCTGCTTGGCCAGCAGTGTGGCATCAGAGCGGGTGTTTAGTGCGCCGGGGGCCATAGTTACCCCAAAGAGAACTTGCCTGTCCACCCTAAATGTGGAGAAACTGACCTTTGTGAAAATGAATCAGGCATGGATCAGCCAGGATTTCCACACACCTGTGCCTGATGCATCAGACCATCATCCATGGTGCCACACCTAAACTTTGCCAAAAGAGACCTGTTTCTTCTGGCTCTCTGCTTCAGCTACTATTCTGATGCTGCCACCCGCCTGATGCCACACACCTGCTGCCAGGTGCTCCTACTGCCACCCACCATCTTTAGCTGGTACTGTTATTGCCCCCCACTCTGTCACTGGGCCACTCTGTGATCTCCTCATGCTGCTACCACCTCACCACTCTGTGGTTTCCTCATGCTGCTGCCAACTCACCACTCTGTGGTCTCCTCATGCTGCTGCCAACACACCACTCTGTCACTGGCCAACTCTGTGGTATCCTCATGCTGCTTCCACCTCACCACTCTGTGGTCTCCTCATGCTGCTGCCAACTCAACACTCTGTGATCTTCTCATGCTGCTGCTAACTCGACACTCTGTCACTGGCCAACTCTGTGGTCTCCTTATGCTGCTGCCTGTCCTGATGAAGAGGAATGTTCTACCCTCGAAACTCATTGACAAGATTCTGAATAAAGCTTTTCTTTCACCACACTGGTGAAATTTGTCTGGATTACACCAAGCAGTGCCAAACAAGCGGTTACCCTGTTTTATCCTTCTTTTGGATATTTTCTACTCTGAAGATCCCTCCCTGGGAGGTGCCACACCGCCCGCTGTTCGGTTACCAAAAATTACCAGCAAAGCTCTCCAAAATGGTTGTGGCTCCTCAAAACCCATTATGGTAATCGCATTTTAGCCTTTACCACTGATCACTTGATCTACTGACACTGCATATTTGACGCTGCATCTTCTCTCTTTTATCTTCTACAAATACTGACAGTGTGATAGAAGCCATTAAAGTCCTGCATGCAAGACTTCTCTTCTATCTGAATAAAACTGATTTCAGACGCCAAAACTCATGCAAATTAAGCTTCTATCACACAGTCAGTATTTTGCATTAGGATTTGATCATGATTTGGAAGCCAAAAGCAGGAGTGGGTCCAAAACACAGAAGGCATGCAATATTGCCATCACATGTTATCTCTATTTTGGAGGCAGTCGTGTTTTTGCCATACAAATACTGATCAAATGCTGACCAAATACTGACATTTTGAAGGTGGATGCTCAAACTACAGGATCTGCTTTTTTAGGCTGTTCTTCTGATCAGAATAACAGAAAAATAAACAGTGATGTGAATACAGCCTTACTACTGACACCCTACCCACTCTCATGGGGCCACTACTTGAATCTTGGGCCATTGCACAGTTCAGTCTATGCAGATAAAGTAGACCTGATGTTAACATTGACCTGTAAGGCTGAGTTAACACTTCAGTTATTTGGTCAGTTTTTTCCATCAGTTTTTGTTAGCCAAATTCAGGAGCCAAGCCTACTATCAGATTAGTCATGATGAATAGATCTACACCTGCAACTGCTTTTGGCTGACAATAAATGATGAGAATAACTGACCAAATAACTGAAGTGTGAACTGAGCCCAATAGTGACACAGTCATTGTACAGCTAACAGAAGGGATGAAAAATGTTTTTGCACTGCCACAACTCCACTACTTTATTGGTGCTGCCTCCATGTCCTTATTTTGTTCCACTAAAGAGTCATTGGGACACAGCTTCTGCAGGGGCACATAGCATTTTTGTTTTGCTTTACTGAAGGCTGCTGTATGGTTTGTTTGTTTTTTTAGCTAGGGGTTAGCTAGGACTGTTGGTGGCCTGCATGATGATATGCACGTCCATATATTTGACCTGCCTGTCTTTCTGATGCACAGTAACTGTTTTGTTACCAGAAAGCACTAACTATGCATGTTGCTGCATTGCACAGTGATGTACACCAAGATACATTCTCCCTAAAGTTTACCTGCAGCCTGACATAGACCTGATTTAACTCGCTTTGTGACAAAGTAATGAAAACTTGGCTCATCTCACAGTCACAGTCATAACGTGTTAACTAGATGTAATAATTTACCAAGTGTAACTGTTAACTCTTGCTACATCTGTATGTGCTATTTGTTTTATGTCACCTTGCCAGCCCCCCCAAAAAACGTTAATAAAAAGTGATCAAAATGTACCTTACATCCCAAAATATCCATGCAAAAAGCTCTCACCATCACACAGCTCTGTCAGTAGAAAAGTAAAAAGGTATGGATGCCAGAAATGAAACCCTAAAAACAATGGCGGAACTGCTTCGTTTTAACACTGTTGCCCAAACATTTTTTCTTATATAACTGAATACAAATGAGCAAACTTTTTGAGATTTGGTTTGGGTTCCCATTCACCGAATTTTTCGTTCAGTTTAGACCCAAATCGATTCATCCCTAACCAAAATGCAACTTGTATCCCCCCCCAAGTGCACTTGCCCTAGAAATTGATATTATAAAACCATCTAGTCTAATAGGACTCTGAATTATCGCTTTCCATTATTTTATTAGGAATTTTTGCTTATACCCTCTCTGCCCCCAAGCTCTTGAATGCAATGACAGCAATAGTAAATAATGTCAAAGTTGACAATGACATAGCTATGGGTAAACGCATGTTTGCTGGCATTAACTGACAGCGTGTTCAAAAATACACCACACCATGTTATTCTTTTTCACATTCCAAAGTTACCAAACATTGTCACTTATAGGGGGCAGATGGTGGTTAAACGCACCCGGTGTTATAGAATAAAAACAAAAACAGTGGATTGTTGGGGAACCAAGTGTCCAAAAATTATGCTTCGATAGAATCAGAATGTCTGACATGCACAAGTGCTTCTTGTGAGAAGAAAAAGTGGCTTGTTGGGACCAAGCCTATAAAAATTATGCCTTAAGAGGAGAAGAACGTATGACCAAATGATAATTTTCAGAAGAAAAAGTGGCTTGTCCTGAGCAAGCCTGGAAAAATGTTAAAATGTGAGCATCAGGAATAGTGTAGATGTGGAAATGGTTGGGTAATAAAAGGCATGTGGCCTCAATAGTAGTGGCAGCAGAAGCAGCATAAAATGGAGCATACAAGGCAGTAGATCGGCTGTTTATGAGTAGTAGTAGTAAAAGTGGTAGTAGTAGAGTTGGACAACCCTTTTAATAGTGGTGGCATTTAGGGGGGGAGCAGCGAGAAGTAGCAGCCATATGGTACATATTGGCAGGCAGATGAAGTAGTGGTATGATGACGGCAGAAGCAGCAGCCGTAAGGAACATGATGGTAGGCAGGAAAGCAGGCAGATGTATGCCAGTGGCAAGATGGGCTAGTGGCAAGGCTATATGTATTGATTAGCCTCAGTCGGAGGAGTGTGAAAATCCTCCCAAATCCTGGCTTGGTTAATTTTGACAAAAGTTATGTTTTGGACACTGGCAGAGGACAACTTGGTTCGTTTTAGTGTTAACACGCCCCCTGTGGTACTGAAAACCCTCTCTGCGATGGCACTGGAGGCTGGGCAAGAAAGAAGACAGAGAGCATACTGTGCCAGTTTATGCAGATGCATTAGCTGTTCTTCTTCTGCCGTCTTCCCCTTCTGTATGAGCATCTGTTCTAAGACAAATATTAGGGGTGTGATGGCAGACTGTCACGGCAAGTCCAGGAGGGCTTCTTCGCTATGTCATAATGGCTGAAATGCGAAACAACTTCTGGACCATGCCAGCACCTTGCACAAGCCAGTGTACTTTTTTTTTTTTTTAAAAAGTGTTTCATGATGACATGCACCATGTGTTATTTGCTCCAGGTTCAGCGCGGACGTTATATTGCGGCCATCGTTGCTGACCACCTTGCTCAGTTGTATTTGGTGGTGTGACAGCTAGGGGGATATTTGCTGCTTGATGTACTTGCCTGTGTGGCTACTCTCACCCAGGCCCATCAGCTCCAACGGAGGAGGATGAGTCAGAGTGGGAGTGTCGCCTCTGCTCTTTATTGCTGCGTCCAGCTTTGTCTTCTGATGTTACCTCTTCCACAGCACCTTAATTTGGCCCCCAAGTCCTGTCCAATACACAATCATAATCAAAATCCTCACCTTCTCTGCCACTTTTAACAGACTGTGAGATAATCATGGGGGGTTCCTTAGCCCCCCTTCCCTGCTTTGCATTTGCCCATGACAACCACTGTTGCTGTTCCCGCTACCATTCCATGGCTATAGCTGCCACTATTACCACCACCAACACAGCTATACACAGGGTCTCCAGCCTCCTTCTGACCCTCCGTCTCAGGAAGTACAAACTCTGACTGCTCTCACACAAGTCAGTCATCAACATCAAGAGAGACTCTCTAGACCTGGGGTCAGCAACCTCCAGCACTCCAGCTGTTGTGAAACTACAAATCCCAGCATGGTCCATTCAGTTCTGAGAACAGCCAAGCAAGTGTGCATGCTGGGATCCCTGCTGTAGACTATCTGCCATAGAAGTTGGTAGGGTTTTGTTGCCTCTTATGAAAAAAGAAGGTTCCCCACTAGAGAGGGGCAGTGAAGATGAAGATGGCGGCACTGAAAGGCTTCTCTGGGGCTGCAAGGAGGAGGAGCAGGAGGAATGCTGTGACCCTTAGTTCTACATGGTGTTAGATTCAGAAGTCACCTCCATCTCATCCTGCTGTGACTGAGAGGAGGAGTGTACTATCCAACCCAAAAACTTATCCTCTTTCTCCTCAATGATAATGTTGTGTCTTTCAAAGCCAGGGAGAACTATGGTCTACTACTACTATTACTGCTGCTACTACCCAAATTCTGGCTCTGGGAGGACAAGGCCTTTGCTCTGGGTCTTTTGTTTGGAACCCTACCAGTTTCCTGACATTTTTTGTCCTAATGCACATACACAGTCACACAAATTATGGAACGGTTTGCAAGACTGTGGAACTTAAAGACAGAGAAAAGCAATAAAACATCCTTCCCTCTCAACAAACACTCTGAAAGACACTGCAATGGACCATCTATTTCGGAAATAATGCAGTAGTGGTGACAAATAATGCCTTGTGTGTTCAAATATGCAGATTCTGAAAAAAGCTATGTAAAACACAAGTTGTCAACCTACTATGACATTATTCCTCCACCACCTACACTTGAACTGTATGGAGATGTCCTGTCTCAGTTTTTGGTCAGAGACTCAGAGACTTAAAACTCTACCCTCTGTATCGTAAAACACGCAATGCAAATTTGTATTGCTAATCTTGCCAAAAAAACACTTGAAGTATCTGCAGATGCCCTGTAAAAGAGTCCGGCCTACTATTTACAGTGTTTTCACTCAGATTTAAAACGTTACTCTCTGTATTGTAAAACATGTGTTGCACACATGTGTTGCTATTTAACAAAAAAAAAAAAAAAAAAGTGAACCGCCTGGAGATGGTTTCACTCAGATTTAAAACACCCTCTGGATTGTAAAACGTGTTGTGTACTAGTATTGCTACTTCCTAGAAATTTGATTGCGACTGTTCACTGTCCCTAAGATTGTTTTCTGTCAGACACTGCACATATCCATCCACCCTCATTCACACCCCAACACAGAATAACATTCTGCAAGGGTACCTCGCTGTCAGCCTGTGAGCCAATCAGGGAAACCCCCTCCGCTCCGTCCCCACTTTCTCTGAGGGTCATGTAAGAATCCTTCTTCCTCCCTGCGCTGTTTTACTGGATTCGTCCAATGTGAACTTGAAAAGCTTCTGGTTCATCTGATGAATATTTGGGAAGATCCGCTCACCTCTATATTTAAGCAATTGACCAGATGTATACTAAACTGGTGCCATTAAAAAAATGCAACTATGTCAACAGAAAAATAGGAAAAAAAATGTGACTTTTGAAATGTAAAAAAAAAATAATAATAATAATAATCAAAATAGTCAAGCCTTAAAAGGGTTGTCTAACTTCAGCAAATTACATTTATTATGTATATAAAGTTAATATAAGGTACTTACTAATGCATTGTGATTGTCCATATTGCTTCCTTTGCTGGCTTGATTCATTTTTCTATCACAGTACACACTGCTCATTTCCAAGGGTTACGACCACCCAGCAATCCAGCAGCAGCCCTGCTTGCACAATATAAGAAACAATGCCGGCCTCTCTAGTAGTTGGGATCATAGTAGTGTTTGTAAGGGATTTTGTTCTATAGTGTGCAAGCACGGCCACCACTGCTGGATTGCAGGGTGGACATAACCCCTGGATATGAGCAGTGCATAATACAATGGAAAAATAAATCAAGCCAGCAAAGGAGGCAGTATGGACAATCACAATACATTAGAACATGTCTGGTATTAACTTTGTCTACATGATAAATGCCATTTACTGAAGTGAAACAACCCTTTTAAGAACCAAAGTAGGCTGTGTCCTAAAGGAGTTAATACATAGTTTATAGTTTTAACAATAGTTCACCACAAAAATAGTAAAACATGTTTGGCAACTGCAATTGTAATAACCCATAAATTAATGCTAAATGGTATCTGTCAGCAGACACAGTGTCTTGAGGGGTTAAACCACCTGAATATACTTATACCTTTTACATTTGTTTTATTCTGGAGAAATATTACTTTTAATTGATATGCAAATAGTTAAAGGGTTTCTGTCATCAGGTTTCACCATATTAAACCGGATGACATTTGCAATGTGCAAATGTCACCTGAGGTCTAATATGGTAATATTTTCAAGATCTGTGTCCCTGTTTTTGTTACAAAAAAAACTTTTGTAATATGCAAATCAACCTTACTAGGTGCAGGGGGCGGTAACCCTGCACCTAGTGGCGCCGTTTTCCCCACCTCCAGTAACGAGTCATCGCTGATGATTGACAGGGCCAGGCAGCTCCCTCTATCTGCCATGTGTCCATCATTCGGCGCAGGCACAGTGAGTGCAGCTGGCTGCCGGGCTCCCGACTTCCTCACTGCGCCTGCGCCGCCTTCTCTTCCGGGTGTAGTGTGACGTCATCGGCGCAGGCGCAGTGAGGAAGCCAGCTGCACTCACAGCGCCTGCGCCGAATGGACACACAGCGCAGGCGCGGGATTTGCAGCGCTGACAGGGCCAGCAGCAGATAGAGGTAGCTGCCTGGCCCTGTCAATCATTGGCGATGACGCGTTCCTGGAGGTGGGGAAACCGGCGCCACTTAGTGCAGGGTTACCGCCCCCTGCACCTAGTAAGGTTGATTTGCATATTACAAAAGTTTCTTTTTAACAAAAACGGGGACACAGATCTTGAAAATATTACCATATTAGACCTCAGGTGACATTTGCACATTGCAAATGTCATCCGGTTTAATATGGTGAAACCTGATGACAGAAACCCTTTAAGTGCACCGAGGTTGAGCCCAAACCACTGCGCACACTTGCTCCTCTTTGCTTCTTCTCCCAGACCCTCCCTCTCCTTGATTGACAGGGCCAGACAAGATGACTAGTAGGAGCCTGGCCCTGCCAATCAACAAGGGGACGAAGGGGATACCAGAGGAAGCAGGATAAGCTAAGCTGCACAGAGTGCCACACCCAAATACACAGTGCTTCCTACTCATTTGGACATACTAAAATGTAGTTTTAGCCTTAAAGAGGACCTGTCACCACTCCCAACATTGTATTCCACAGGAAACTTCTAGCAGGAAGAATAAAGGAATATCACAACATACTGTAGCTTAATAAAAATAAATGTTCCAGAATTGTTATTCCATGGGAGGAATGCAAATAGGTACTAAAGCATGTCAAGAGAGGTGACAGGTTATCTAAGTTGCACTCTGCTAACATTCTCCACTACTTTTGAGCATAAACACACAAAGATATGTAAAATACAACATGGCTTAGTTTAGCTACAGTCAATTTCAGGAGATACACACCACTATTTGTAAATGTAATTAGAAAATTCTTTCAGCACTAACCCCATCCTTTTTGTCTCTTTCCAAGGCTCCATGAAGAAAATCCCGAGAAACTTCTTCATTTTCATCCAACCACTGAATAACAAATGGCTCAAACCAACTGCAGAAACATTAGGAATAGTGTGTGACAGAAAGCTGTATTTTACATTGCAATACATCTTTTGTGTTAGGCCCTGTGATTTGCGCAATGAACAGAGTGAAAAGAGCTTATACTTGAATTTCAATTTTATACTTACGCAGGGTATTCAGGGACCTTGTTCCTAAAAGATGGAAGATCTGTCACATATTCATTGTATAGCCACTTGACCTTGAAGTGTAAGTTCATATAGTCTGCACTCTTACATAAGCGGTGCTTGTCGTGTTCTAGAAATACATTGAAATTTCAGCAGATAAGCTCCTTTGTATATATATCTCACACACATATATACACACACATATATATATATATATATATATAATGTATATACTGTTTGTATACACACAGATGTAGCCATTTCTAACTTGGCACATCAAACAAGTGCAGCAAACTTTAAATGGACACTTAAAAGGGTTTTTTGAGTTTTTTTGAGACTTATCAGATACTGATGACTTATCCTCTGGATAGATCATCAGTATCTGCTTGGTGGGGATCTGACACCCAGGTCCCCTGGCGATCAGCTTCTGTGAGTGCTGTGCCTTCTCCCTGATCACCAAGCACAGCGCTGTACATTTGATAGCAGCTGTGCTTGGTATCGCAGTTCAGTCCCATTCATGGGGCCATGTGAGCAATGAATGTGATGTCACTTGGCCTAGGGAAAACTGAGAGAAGCCTGTGGCGCTACTTACGAGAACTGCTGCCTTCTCAAATAGCTGATCAGCTGGGGTCCTAGGTGTTGGATCTCCACCATTCAGATACTAATGACTTATCCAGAAGTTACACTATTTAAACATGCATTGTATTTTGTATGTTTTTGGTCATTACTTCCATTAAGGAGTGGATGGCAATTGTTGGCAAGGGACAGGGCTAACCACTCTGTTCCTCCACTTTTGGTGGGAGTGGGCTGACCCAGCTTCAGTGGGAGTTCCAGAATAACATTAGGAAGGAGAGGAAGCACACCACTGAGCTCCTGCTCCTAATAAGGTTTCACAATTGGACTATTTCCATAACTAATCCAAATAGCATGTTAGTTACATCAGTTAAGACTAAGCTAACATTAGCGCTATGATTCTTGTATTCTGTACCAGCATAGAAACTGCAAAACCATGATGGATCCAATTCACTATAATGGGATCTGTCATGTTTCTGGCCGGAATACTAGCATTTTACCACTATACAGTATACAGAGGTTCTGGCAGCAGGTCCTGGCCCACCACCACAGATCCGCAAGTACCTTCCATGTGCATTTGGCATTTCTTCACTCCTGTGAATAGAAATAGCTATTTTTGTTCGCAACGCGGACTAGAATTGGACATGTTCTATAATTTGCTGAACGGACATACAGATACGGACAGCAAACAGATGACATTTGTGTATTGTCTGTTTTGCTTTGTTTTTGCAGATCCATAGAAATGAATGGATCTGTGTGCTATCCACATTTTGTTTTTGCAATGGAAAATATGTTTGTGTACATGAGGCCTTATGGTTCACTTAACTTAGTGTAAGATGATATAATCGGTCATTTACTATTGTGAAATAATAAATTAGGCGTATTTCAAGCGCAGATAGTGCAATGGTTAGTTGTACCTCCATCTCCGACTTCACCCCGCTCACGCCAGGTCTACAATTGTGGGCGGGGAAGATGATAGGCCAGTAGGCCTGTCTTATTTACCATTTTCTACGCCTCTTTTACGCGTAGAAAGCGGTCTAAATGTAAGGAAGCATTTAGAACTGGCGCTGGATAACATAGGCGAAACCACCACCATAGGCTTTTATTTTGGTCTTAATAAATGTGCCTCATAATGTATACATTCCCAAAAATTTACCAAAAAATACTTTATTTTAATTCTATACTAAAACACTGGGGCCTCTTCCCCTGTACACTAAGCAAGTTAAGATGGAGCTTAAAGAAAGGAGAGGGAAAATTTATATATATATATATATATATATATTATTCACCGTTTGATGTTATAACGTTATATATCTATAACAGAGCAGCTTACATAGGCAAGAGAATGCAGCCAGGAGCAATGTCTATAACTGCAAAACTCCCTTATGAGCTCCTAAATCCCCTTCCCCCCATAAGACTTAAATTGCTGTGTATGCTAACTTACTGAGGAATCTGCGTGGTTACATATACCCCATCAACAGTGTACAGGTTTAGTGTCTCTACAAACTTGCTATGGCTCAACACAGGACACAACTTTAATTCTACAAACACTGTCTACCAGGGGAAACAGATGGTTACTTATACCCCAGTGGAAGTGTATATGCATAATGTCCCACCAAAAACCAAGGGAATCACTAAAAGACACACAAAACTGTCAGATAGGAATTAAATCCTCCCTGGTTAGGAAAACTCCCTCTTCAACGCCAGGGCCAGCCTTAGGGGTGTGTGACCTGTGCATTACCCATCACTCCTGAAGAGGGGAACTGTTCTTGGATGGACTGGACTGTGTTTCTGAGATGATTCAACTGGTTTGAAAAATAATATATTCCATGCCACTCACCACAGTGTGTAAAAGGTTCGGTTTATTGGATTACATGCACAATGCATGAAAACAGTACTAGACAGATGGAGCTGGTTTACGGCTATTTTGCATCAACTGAAGCTTTCTCGAGATCAGGCATTACACCTTTTTAACCATTTTAACCAATTTAACCATTGGCTTCTAATCTGTCAAGTTTAACTTTTTATAGATACAAGGACACGTTAGACATCAAAAAGTAATCACATCAGTCATTAACAAAGATGCATCCCTATGTAGCTATTACTTATTAAAAACATAATTCATAAAAAGGAGGACAAATCATTCCTATTATTGGGAAGATATAAGTGAGGGACATGAAGATGTGGAGTCACTGTGGGTAGAAATAAATGGAGCCAAAAACAATAATAAAATACTAATAGGAGTTTATTATAAACCCCCTAGTATACCAGAGCCCAGGGGCGTAGCTATAGGGGGTGCAGAGGTAGCAGTCGCTACAGGGCCCAGGAGCCTGAGGGGGCCCAAAGACCCTTGTGCCGCATAAGAAGACACACAGCACTGAGGCAAGGGGGGCCCAAGCTGAACGCTTGCACCAGGGCCCATGAGCCTTTAGCTATGCCCCTGCCAGAGCCCATAGAAAATCTACTTCTAAACGAAATAGACGAGGTGGCAAATCATAATGAGGTCGTTATTATGGGGGATTTCAACTACCCAGGTATAGACTGGAAAACTGAAACCTGTATATCTCATAAAGGAAACAGGTTCTTGGAAATAACCAAAGACAATTACCTTTCCCAACTGGTTCAGGAACCGACTAGAGGGACGGCCATACTGGATTTAGTATTAACCAATAGACCTGACAGAACAACAGATGTGCAGGTTGGGGGACACCTGGGAAATAGTGACCATAATATAATAACCTTCCAACTGTCATTCAAAACAGCCTTTCTTCAGGGAGGAACAAAAATACCAAAAAAAAGCAAAATTTAGCCAACTAAGAGAGGCCATAGGCCTAACTAACTGGGACAAAGTCCTCAAAAATAAAAATACAGCCACAAAATGGGATATTTTTTAAAAGCATCCTAATATCTAATTGTGAGAGGTACATACATTATGGGAATAAAAGGTTAAGGAACAATAAAAAAAACAATATGGATAAACAGAACTGTAAAGAAAGCAATAAATGACAAACAGAAAGCATTTAAATCACTAAAACAGGAGGGGAGCGAGAAAGCATTGAAAAACTATAAGTAAAAAAATAGAATATGTAAAAGACTAACCCTAAAATGTTCTTTAATTATATAAATGGTAAAAAGTATAAACCTGAAGGTGTCGGCCCCTTACAGAGTAATGAGGGGGGAGTTGCAGAGAGCGATGAGGAGAAAGCGAAGCTACTAAATATATTTTTCTCCACTGTATTCACTGAGGAAAATCAGATGAAATGTAGAATATAAAAGTAAATTCCCCATTAAAACAGGGAGTGTTCCACAGGATTGGCGCATAGCAAATGTGGTGCCAATATTCAAAAAGGGTCCAAAAACAGAGCCCGGGAACTATAGGCCGGTATGTTTAACATCTGTCGTGGGTAAACTGTTTGAGGGTTTTCTAAGAGATGCTATCTTGGAGTACCTCAATGAAAAATAAGCAAATAACTCCATATCAGCATGGCTTCATGAGCGATCGGTCATGTCAAACCAATTTAATCAGTTTCTATGAGGAGGTAAGTTCTAGACTGGACCGCGGTGAATCAATGGATGTCGTATATCTGGACTTCTCCAAAGCATTTGACACGGTACCACATAAAAGGTTAGTATATAAAATGAGAATGTTTGGCCTGGGAGAAAATGTCTGTATGTGGGTAAGTAACTGGCTCAGTGATAGAAAACAGAGGGTGGTTATTAACGGCACATATTCAGATTTGGTCACTGTCACTAGTGGGGTACCACAGGGGTCAGTATTGGGCCATATTCACTTCAATATATTTATTAATGATCTTGTAGAAAGCTTGCACAGTAAAATATCAATTTTTGCAGATGACACTAAACTGTGTAAAGTAATTAACATAGAAGAGGACAGTACACTGCTATAGATGGATCTGGATAGACTGGAGGCTTGGGCAGAGAAGTGGCAGATGAGGTTTAACACAGACAAATGTAAGGTTATGCATATGGGAAGGAATAATGCAAGTCACCAGTACATACTAAATGGTAAAATATTAGGTAACTCTGACATGGAAAAGGACCTAGGAATTTTAGTGAACAGCAAACTAAGCTGTAGAAACCAGTGTCAGACAGCTGCTGCCAAGGCCAATAAGATAATGGGTTGCATCAAAAGAGGCATAGATGCCGTGATGAGAACATAGTCCTGCCACTTTACAAATCACTAGTCAGACCACACATGGAGTACTGTGTACAGTTCTGTGCTCCTGTGAACAAGGCAGACATAGCAGAGCTGGAGAGGGTTCAGAGGAGGGCAACTAAAGTCATAACTGGAATGGGAGGACTACAGTACCCAGAAAGATTTTCAAAATTAGGCTTATTCACTTTAGAAAAAAGACGACTGAGGGGAGATCTAATAACTATGTATAAATATATCAGAGGTCAGTACAGAGATCTCTCCCATGATCTATTTATCCCCAGGACTGTGGGGAAAATTGGCTTCTACCTCACAGGGGTTTTTTGCCTTCCTCTGGATCAACTTATAGGAAAACAGGCCGAAATGGATGGACAGATGTCTTTTTTCGGCCTATGTTACTGTGTTACTATGTAAATCCGCAGGGTCCTTGTAGAAGGAAGTGCTGGTATGTATGTGTGTATATGTATATGCATGCATGCCCCCTTAATGAGGCATGCATATACATGTATATCTATATATGGGCCTTCTATATATGTATCTGTGGGTCTCCAGATATGCCCCAATATGTGCCCTCTGATGCATATGATGCCCCTATATATATTATATTGTGCCCCGTTGCTCCTAATGTATATAGATACATGTATATATGCCCCAGTTTTATATGCATTTATCTATATACATATAAACTGACCCCCAGTGTCTGGGTGCTCCACCCTGCATCCCCCTGGAGGCGCATACCAGCGCACTTGCAGGAGGGAGATGCCGCCAGGCACATGAAAGGACAGAGGATTGATAAGATCATCTACCCTTTGTCACACACCTCTGGTATCAGATGTTCACAGCAAGGGTTGCTATGAACGCGGGTGTTAGTCTCCTCCAGGCCAAGGCCTTGCATTGTGAAGGTTTATTACACCTGATTGATATCTAGTGTCCATTTGTGCAGACCCCAAACAGGTAGTTGGTGACATGCTAAACCTGTTTTTATAGCATGGACTGTCCACACCTTCCCCCCTACCTATGATAGATAAATAGTCCAGCATTTGGGGGACTGGGAAGAGCTTTCACCACCACAAGCAGAGGAGCTTTGCCCACCACAAGCAAGAGGAGCTTTGCCCACCACAAGCAGGAGAGCTTTCATGACCACAAGGAGGGAGGCTCAACACCACAGAGGAAGGAAGACACACATGGAGCCAAGCAGCCCCTCCAGAAACAGAGACTGGCTAAGTACCCCTGGAACCCCCTGTTACCCCTGATTATCCCCAAACTCCTGAACCCTTTATCACTGCATTTAACCCATTGCATTCCCCTATAACCCCTGTATTGTAAGTAACCCCTTTTAGGGACAGCTAGTAGTAGGCTTGGGAGGGTACTGCTGTAATTATATGTATTTCTGTGTGAGTGTATGTGTTTAGACAGTTTGTCGGTGGAATCCATATGTGGGATTGTGCAGTGTAGTTGGGTTTTTATACTGAGGTTGTGTTATTGTATTGTTGTGCGGCTATATGTATATATATTTATATACGCCAATATAAATATATATAGATATGGTCTAAATAATTAGACTGTAGACTTTTAGTATTTTGTAATAAATCTTTTTATTATTTAAATACTGTATACATTGGCCCTGATTTATCACACCTTCACTCCAGAATTCTGTCTTCAAAAAGTCGCACGATAGGGCTTTTGCGACTTTTTTGCGCATTTTTTTGCGACTTTTTGCATGTGTACACCACTCACTCCAGTTTGTAATATGGGTGGAAAAGTGGGTGTGGTTAGCCATGTTAATGAGTTTCACTCCAGATTTATCATTGCGACTTTTTTAAAAAAGTCGCAAAATAGTCGCAATCTCACTCCAGGAGGAGGGTGGAGTAGAAAAAATGGAGTAGCTTCTCTAGACAGAAGTGTTAGGTTTAAGGACAAGTCACATTTATCAAACAACCTGTGACGTTTGATAAATGTGGCAGAAAGTACTCCAACACAGACCGAAACAAAACTGACTTCAAATATTTTCCTAATGATAAATTCCCCCCATTGTCTTTTTGTGTAGCCGCCATAGTACAGTTCAGTACACATAGTGCAGGGAACGGACAGTAATAAAGGGAATAAATAGGCGGAGCTAGCAACAGCCGGTTCATGCCTATTTATGCATATTGATTATTAATATGCCACACAATATTAGTAATTAAATATACCCTTTAACAGTCCTAATGCACCCATCTTAATAATCCATTGTAAACAGGACTTATGCTGGTCCAATCCATTCACAGGTGGAAAAATTCTTTGTGAACCAGCAAATTGTAAACAGCGATAATAACCATTGTGTGTATCCCTTATATGATTAATGAGATGGGTGCTACCCTTACCTATCTCCAATGAGTACAAGTGTTCATAAATACGTTTGTGTCGTGGGTGAATTGTTTTTCCTATGTAATAGTATTCACAAGGGCAACAAATAACATAGATTACAAAATCCGATTTACATATAATCAGGTCCCTAACCTTATGGGTTATAGGACCTATACAGATCTTTTTACATGGTCTCATATAACCACAGTATTTGCATGAGCGTGGTTACCCATCGGAACAAAACTGTTTAACTAGTTACTGCGTCTGATCAGTGCTGTGGTCGCTTGCATGGTCGAAAACATGAAGAGGGGTGATAGCAATTTCTTTTGTGAAATTACAACTCTTCGCATATCTTTACATCAGGGCATACCGAGAACTGTAGTGTCACATCATACCATGCTTGATTCTTGTGCTGCACTGTATATACCGAATGTACCATACTTGCTTCTAGGGCTGTATTTGTAGTACCCCAGACTGGGGTGGCACTACAATTGTAAATAGTTTTTTATTATAATGTTATGTATTTTATTTTATATATTTGGTATATGTGAAAATATATGTGTTGTCCCGACATGGATGGCAAACGTTAACAGGGAACAGGGCAAACCACCTTTTTCCTCCCCTCTTGGTGGGAGTGAACTGGACCATCATTGAGGTGGACAGCATCTACGTTTGGAGTTTGATCCAAAGAAACTTAAAAACGGAATTTGGGAAGCACCCAACCCCACATAAGACGCAAGCCAATCCAGCGGACCTGCTATAACTGGCTTCCAACCCCAACTTCCATCCATTCTGCTAAACGTCTGCTAAACATGAGACAGACCATGCAACAAACAATAAATAACACAACATCAGTAAACATGCAAGGGGGCTACCCTCCTACAGCCTCCTTTCTATCTGAACACAACTGCCGTTCAGTAGTGTGACAATGCGTCTTATCACATCATCACCCAAACCCCACTGAACCACCTCTGTGGCTGCTCCTATCCGTAAATAATGAGACGTGAACTTGCCCGCGGGTAAACCAACTGCTGCCAAACACTTCCAAAATACCACAAATTAAAAATGAGACAGAGCCCTGCAATCCTGATGAACCAACAACAGTCCCGTAACCTCCGGCCACAGAGGTGTAAATTAATCCACACACTGCACTAGACAAAACACGGACCCCACTCCAATAATATATCAGATACTAACACACCAAATAGCCACTACTAAAGTAGTCAAAAGAACTTTATTAGTACAAATTAAATTGTCATAAAATTAATCACAACAGCGGCATACATATACAGCGAATAAGAGGATATACTGGACAAGTAGTAATAAAAATTTCATATCTCATATGGGCTTAGTACATTATGATATAGTGCTTAATCCTATCATTCTGACCCTTACAGTTCATATACTGGTAAATAAATTGCTTAGTGCAATCCCAAAGACAGATAGTAAAGTATAATAAATCAATAAAAGATCAGATGCAACCTCTAAGTGTAAACCAATTGGAATCAAATAGTACAAAAACTAACCATAGCCCATAGAGTGTATATGATGAAAATACAGTCCAGTATGGCTCCAACTCCGACATACGTTTCGCTTTAAGATTCCTCAAGGGATTCTGATCAGTAATCAGAGTAGTTACATAGTTACATAGTTACACAGTTACATAGTTAATACGGTTGAAAAAAGACACATGTCCATCAAGTTCAACCAAGGGAGGGGGTAGGAGTGATGAAGGGGAGGGGGATGGGTAACCTTAAGACATGACTCTACATTTCTTAATATGTAGTGACCTTCTTTTTCTCTAAGAATTTATCTAAGCCTGTTTTGAAGCCTTCAGCTGTCTTTGCTGTGACCAGCTCCTGCGGTAGACTGTTCCACAGATTCACAGTTCTTATAGTAAAGAAGGCTTGTCGCCCCTGGAGTCTGAACCTTTGCTTTTCCAGGCGGAGGCAGTGCCCCCTTGTCTTTTGAGGGGATTTTACCTGGAACAGTTTTTCACCATATTTTTTGTATGGGCCATTTACATACTTATACAGGTTGATCATGTCCCCCCTTATACGTCTCTTCTCAAGACTAAACAAGTTTAACTCCTTCAATCTTTCTTTATAGCTAAGATGCTTGTCACGTACGGGCACCGCCCTGTCATGTGACCCAGGTGCGACTGCCAAGGGTCGATCTATTTCACGCACTCAATCTCTCGCGCCCTTACACTCAGGACTCAGATTGAGCCTCGATCACACCCCGACACAGCCTTTCCTGCACCCCAACACGCTGCCACCATCTATGACATTTAAATCAATACATCGATTAATTAAGGGCTCATAGAAAACCTCCCGGCCCCACTCGCAAGCAGGCTCACAGTAGCACAGGCCACACTTATAGCAAAAACACGGTAACGCAAACCGCACTCATACACTTAGGAAAACGGATGTTACTGGGCTCATTCAGGGTACAAGGCAAAACCATTAAAGATGTGCTTTAATGCGCTAAAAAGGTACAATACTTAGTTACAAAAAGTAAAAAATAAATAAATAAAAAAATAAGACATACATAAACGTGCACAGAACAGTATAAAAATAAAAGGATAAAAAACAGAAAGGTCTTACTCAACAGATGGAATGGTCAGCAGTCCCTTCTGGTTCCGGGGACAGGAAAAGAAAGTTGAACACAACCCAATTTAGATTGGATCCCCACGCTGAGTTCGCCGAAATGTTCCCAATAGTCAATTTTTATCCCCATTGGGCAGAGGGTGGAGCTGAGAGGAGTCTCCCTCCTATTCTGTCCCAGCCTTCTGGGATAGTCCTCATTACCTGTGCAGGCTCCACCTCTGTTACTCAGCTGGCAGACATGAAATATTAATAAAACATGGCTTACCATCCACACTAATAGATATTCGGGACCCGACATGTTTGAATTATGTATATTACATCCTGCTGATCATTTTGATACTACACATGACCGGTGTGGTTGTCCCAGAAGTTGAGATCTGGGTTATGTGGGAATGCTGGCTCTCAGGGATGGGATATTTAGACCCCCTACGATGCCCACATCCCATGGAATCCAATGATCCCAATTATTAATACATGAGAGTTACCAGACACGAGTTATCGTTTATGATATAGTTTTTCCCTTTGTGATACTGGATTTGGCCCCATGAGGGGTGAGGCTCCACATTGTTGAGGGTCTGCATTTCCAGGAACCACTTTTCATTACCACTTGCAGAGGCTAGTTCCTTAACATTCAGGTGCTAAACTGATTTCCTGCAAGGGTAATGCGGATTCCAGCTGCAGGCCAGACGGAGCGGCGCACACAATTACAGAATAACCTGGACATATATGGGATCACACAACATATATAGACATACACAGATAATAAAAAGATAGGAGAAATGTTGTCCATTTCTCACAATGCTCTATGCCCCTTATCAGTTTAGTTGCCTGTTTCTGCACCCTTTCCAGCTCCAGGACATCCTTCCTATAAACCGGAGCCCAGAACTGAACAGCATATTCCAGATGAGGCCGTACTAATGCTTTATACAGTGGTAATATAACATCCCTGTCCCGCGAGTCCATGCCTCTTTTAATACATGACAATATCCTGCTGGCCTTAGAAGCAGCCGATTGACATTGCATGCTATTCTGCAGTCTATGGTCTACAAGGACACCCAGATCCTTCTCTACTCTCTCTCTTCTCGACTCTCCCAGTGTTACTCCCCCTAGGACATAGGAGGCATGCAAGTTGTTAGTACCCAGATGCATAACTTTACATTTATCCACATTGAACCTCATCTGCCAAGAGGATGCCCAAACACTCAGTGTGTCCAAGTCAGCTTGTAACTTCTGCACATCTTCCATAGACTGGACTCTACTACAAAGCTTAGTGTCATCTGCAAAAATTGAAACAGTGCTGTTAATTCCTCCCTCTATATAATTAATAAATGAATTAAATAAAAGTGGACCCAGCACTGAACCTTGGGGTACACCACTTATAACTGGGGACCATTCAGAGTAGGAATCATTCACCACCACTCGCTGAGTACGCTCCTTCAGCCAGTAATGACCACAACAAAATCCAAACCCATTGTCACGTACCGTGTGGTTATCGTGACACGTGTTCCATGTTGCTCATGTTTGTGCCCTGGTATTCCGGATTTGGTTGTATGCTGGTTGCCAGGGGCAACGTGTAAATTGGTGGTGTCTCGGTTGTTCTCCGTGACACGGCTTCCATGTTGCTCATGTTTGTGTCCTGGCATTCTGGCTGCGGTAGTAGGCCGTGGTTGCCAGGGGCAACGTGTAGTTTTGGTTGCTGGTATGTTCCCTTATTGCATACTTCCCTCTTTCCCTGTCTGGTTCTCATGGGGTTAACATATTGACCTGGGTGTGGTCACTAGGTGCTTTTATTCTGTTGTTGCTAGCCTGGTGGGTTAGTTGTGCTCCAGCCTCCGTTGGTGCTGGAGCTATGCACCTTTCCTGGGATTCCATCTGCCCAGTCCTTGTGGCCACTTAATATGTCATCGAGGTCTTCCCATCCCCTTCCCTTATCCTGGTTATGTGGTGTGTGGTTTATGTACGGGTGGGTGTTTGGTCTGTGACTGCCATGTGTCTTCTGACATGGAGTCCAGACATTCCCTGTATGTATGTGCCTTCGGTGAGAGGGCTCCAGGGTTCCCCGGAGGGGGAACAGCGATACTGTGAGTTGTTGCTGGTGAGCTGGTTCCTGGGTGTGTTGTGTGTACTGAGTCCTGTTAGGTGTTCGGGTTCCAGTACATGTGCCTGGGCTCAGTCTTTGGTGTATGGACTGCTGGTGCTTCTATCAGCAGTATCAGCAGGTAAGTTGCCAGGTGCACCGGGACCTTCCTGGAGGTGCAGTCAGTGAGTTCTGGATAAGTGCATCCCTACCATCTGGGGCTCTGTGAAGAACGGGGCTCACTGGGTTTCTGCCCTCTGGGTTTGGTTTCTGGTGTTTCCGGTGCACTTGGTTCAGTGGTTTTCCTTGCCACTGGCTGCTTGCCTGCTGATCGTTTTCATCTCACTGTAGTGTATCGGTGTATGCTCGGTGTGGAGTTTCCCCTCCCACACCGCAGCGTGACACCCATCTCCCCTCCAGATCAGTTATAGAAATTCCACCTGGTACATTCTCTTGCCTGTTTAAGATGCTCCATTATAGATATGGTATATTTTTCTAACAGCAAACAAGTGGGTGGTAATATTGAGCGAATTGAAGCATCTGAAGCGGAATTTGATCAGAAATTTAGGAAAAATTTGATTTGCAGCGAAGCGAATTACATTAAAAAACTGCTATTTCCTGGCTGCTGAGAGCCTGTATATTGGTGTAGAACACTGTACATTGCAGAAACATACATAGGGAGTCTGCTGTGGTAGTGAAACAGTACTGTGAGTCACTGTGAGTATGACACGCAGATGACAGGCGTCACTCTTAGAATCAGTTCACACTTCACTTATTTGGTTAGTTATGGGTCCAAAACTAACCAAATAACTCAAGTGTGAACTCAGCCTTACAAGTCAATGTTAGCGCCAGCTATAAAGAACTGTACAGTGGCCCAGGATTCTACTGTAAAGTGAAAGAGCGCACTCCTTTTACACCGTCGTCAGATGATTCCCCATAGATTTCTATAGAACCTGTTCTGTTACACGCTGATACAAGTAGTGTCCCCCTGACAGAGTGGGGAGAGTGTCAGCAGTAAGTTTCTATTGACATCACTGTTTATTTTGCCCTTCTTCTGATCCATCATAAGAACAACCCCCAAAAAAGGATCCTGTCTTTTGAGCATCCGCCTTTACGTGGTTGGCATTTGGTCAGTAATCAGTGTTGCTAAAGCAAAGAAAACAAACAAAAAAAGCAGGAGTGGATCCAAAACAGAGATGACATGTAAATGGAATATTTGCATGTCTTCTGTGTTTTGTACCCACTCCTGCTTTTGGCTTCCAAATCTTGAGCAAATCCTGATGCAAAATAGGGACCGTATGATACAGACCTTAATGTTGCTCCAAACACAGGATCTGTTGTGTTTCTAATTTTTCCGTCCTTCTGACAGATCAGAAGAAGGGTAAAACAAATGGTGATCTCAACAAGGCCAAACAGGAACAGCAGTGGCCCCGTCATAGAGTGGTGAGGGTGCAACAGAATGAGGAGTCAACACAGTGCACCAGTCACAGAGTGGGGAGGTGGAGGGGCAAAAGCAGTGGCAGTAACAGCACGAGATGGTGGGTGGCAGTAGGAGCACATGTCAGCAGGTGTGTGGCATCAGGCAGCTGGCAGCATCCGAATACTGGCTGAAGCAGGTGGCCAGAAGAAATAAGTCTTTCTTGACAAAGTTTAGGTGTGGCACTATGGATGATCTAGTCTGATGTATCAGGCACAGGTGTGTGGAAATGCTGGCTTATTTACGCCTGATTCATCTTCACAAAGGTCAGACTCTCTACATTTTGGGTGGAAAGGCGAGTTTTGTGGGGTAACTATGCCCTCAGCTGCACTAAAGACCTGCTCTGAAGCTACACTACTGGCCGGGCAGGAAAACTTGTCCAGGGCAAACTTGGTCAGTTGCCACAAATCAAGTTTGGCTGCCCAGTAATCCAGGGAATCTTCGATGTGGGATGGCAGGGTGTAGTCCAAGTATGGACTCTAGAATTAAGCTGCTGCTGATGGAGTTGGTACTCCTCCTGCACCCACCCCCTCCAGCAGCCATGGCAGTGGAACGTGAGTGCAGAGGGCCCCCCCGGTCAGACCTGCGTGAGGATGGGCGTTGGCACACATAGGCAGCGGACAACTGACTACATAGGATGTCTTGATAGTAGTTCAGTTTGTCCTCCCTCTAACCGGGTGGAAAAAAAGGCCCCCATTTTGGACCAGTAGCAAGGGTCTAACATGGTGGAGAGTCAGTAGTCATCCCTCTGTTGAATTGTGACAATTCGGCTGTCACTATGCAATCAACTGAGCATGCATTGGGCCATTTGCGCAAGGGACTCAGAGGGACTCCCTGCCTCCATCTACACTGCATACTGCCACAGTGTGTAGGGGTAATCTGCCTGGTCTTCCTCATCGTACTCTAGCTCCTCCTCTTCTGTCACTTGTACAGAAAAACCACCCATTTCTGTATACATTACTTGTATGTGAATGTCCTCCTCCTCCATGTCAGTCCCCACAGGGCTCAGGTGGCCATGAGATGTAGGCTACACTTCTCCTGCCCCTGGCCAGACAGATTTATAAATATCTGCTCCATTGCAAGCATTGGAATGACATTGTTCATCCCATAGTCCTGGTGACTGACAAATAAAGTGGCCATCTTAAAGGGCCTGAGCAAATGGCAGGTGTCAAGCATGATCTGCCACTGGCTAATATTGAAGTTACACAGAGGAGTGCTACTGTCTGCCTGCATCATCATCGTTTAAGGCCTTCCTCTGCTCATACAGTCGATCCAACATGAGGAGGGTGGAGTTCCAACGGGTGGAAACGTCGCATATTAGGCCTTTGCAGCCCAAGGAGGGTGTGCTTTACAGTGTAAGAGTGGCTGAAATGCATGAACAGCTTTCTAGTCGTTTTCAGGATGTCTTGCAAATGGGTTGAAAGACTTCAGGAACCGCATTACAATCAGATTAAACACGTATGCCATGCTGCCATGAACTTTAGCAGACACCGACAGACTCAAGGACTGGCCTATCTTCTTTTCAACATACATATGTAGGGCAGGTACTGCCTTTTTGGAGAAGAAATGATGGCTTGGGACTCTCCACCTTGGTTTGGCAAAAGCCATGAATTCTCTGAAAGATGCAGAGTCCACTACATGGAAAGGGAAGGACCTCCCACTGTTGCCACCCTGCTGACCACACTACCACCCTGCTGGTTCAGCCACTGCCTCACGCACAAGCTGCCACCCTCTTCTCCTAATGATGATGAAACCCCCTCTTCACCCAGCTCCCACGTGCGATCGGCTACATCGTCGTCCGCCACTGTCTGCACATCACTGTTGTCACCCTCTCCAGTCCACATGTCTGACCGCTTGCAACACCAGCTCCCATGTGATTCACATAGTCATTACTTGCCCGCCTACCAGAGGAAGCAGCGGATAATCTCCTCCAGATCTTGGCTGGGCAGTAACTGCTAACTGTCCTCTAGAATCTTGCTGAAAAGTGAAGCCGAGCTGATGGCATACAATGCTTTTCGAGCTGAGGGAACAGAAAATGACAGAGGCAGGTTCAGGACAGGTGGGGCACCAAGCTTGTTCCAGGGCCATGCCAACTAAGCGTTGTGTCAGAGGAACCTACCGACTCCAGGATAGAGGTGTCTGATGTCACTAGCGACAAAATAGAACACGGAGTCAATCATTCAAGGACAGCTGGGTTTTTGATCAAAACACAACCACTAGATGATACTAGCAGCTCTGGCCTATCGCTGCGACTGCTGCTACCACCACCCACCCTTCTTCTGCTGCTACTTCTGCCAGATCCAGAAACATTTTGGCCACTGCCGTTTCCTTAGAAGGGCCTGTCACCTGTCTAGCATACTGTAAATTAAAAGAAACTGCAAGAGGAAGAGAGCAATAGTATCAGGCTGCAATTTTACCCCAGAATGAAGGAGGAATGGATGTACTTATACATCATCTAAAAACATCCCAAATCTGTTTGTATCAGATTGAATTTTGACTACAGAATCAAGGAGGAATGGATGTAGTTATATATCAACTAAATACAACTCAAAACTGGTTGTATCAGACCGCAGTTTCGCCTCAATAAAAGAAGCAAGAATTACTGGAATTACTGATATATCAAAGAATGCAAACAACCTAAAATCTGTAGTAATAGATCACTTTTAGTAACCCCAATTAGTGCAGCAAAGTGTAATAGCATAGCCCCTATTACTCAGGCTTTACACTCTCCTATTGGTCCTCTCCCTACAGTGTGTATAATGTCTCCCTATCCTTTCCCTACACTATGAATAATGTTTCCCTGAACTGCTCAATGTTTTTTTGTGAATAAAATCTTTCCTAAACATTGTCCCTAGTGTCATGTGTCTCCCTACACTAGGTTCACTGTAAAATGGATGGGGCAGGCTGAGATTTTTTTTATAGGGCTATGACATCACAGGTGCTGGATAGCTGCTGATTGGCTGGCTGGCTGGCTGCATGCATACATGGCATTGTGGGTGATCCCTTGTTCCGAGGCTTCTTACTTCCTTGTTCTAACATGTGCAGCAGCAATTTTAGAAAAAATGTGATTCGTTACCACATTACAGTAATTCCAGTTTGGAACGAATTCCACTTTGTCAACTTCGATTTGCTCATCTCTAGTGGTAACAAATCATTTTTCCTAAAATGGCAATCTCATCAACTTGCTCATGCAGAGGCAGTCCACTCCTTTCTAAAGTGAAATGACAGTCCCATTTATTGATGGGTGAATAAGGTTTTAACACAGCAATCCATGAAAAATTAAGTTGTAATGAATCAAATTTCTAATTTCTTGTCAAAATTTGTCAAAGCTGCCAAATCGAATTTTTCAAAACATTGCTCGTCTAGTGGGTGGATAAGAGATATATATATAAATTTTCCCCCCACCTTGCTGTAGGACCAAGGATCCAAAATGATGTCCTAACAGGGGCAGAATTTACTTTTTATTTATTTATTTTATTTATGCACACACAAGTAGAGTTGGATTTGAATTCCTTGCCCCACCAGAGAAAAGTATTATGGATGCTCAACCATCAATAAAGTCTAATAGGTTTTGAGTCAAAGAAGTAGACTCTAGTGGTAATTAATTGGCTCCAAAGGCAGCTCCAAATGGGATTTTTCACCCAAACCTGTGGGGCCCAAAAGAGTATAAGAGCATAAGCCCACCAAGTGATAATTGTTAGAAAAAAGACTGTCTGGTTCTGAACAACCCTATAAATAATCTCCCTTTTAATTTGAAGAAGCAGGAGTACAGTTTGGATTTCGGAAGCCAGGGAGAACTTTGGTCTAATACTTCTGGCCAGATAGCTGGTGCTGCTACTACCCACATTCTAGATCTGGGAGGACACGGCCTGGACCTTCATTTTGAACTCTTCGATATTCTAAACCTTTTATTATGAGACCTAATGAAAGCTTACAATTTTCCTAAATGAATAATCACAGCTTTGCACACAGTCACACAAATTATGGAACAGTTATAGCAAAATTGCAAGTGTGTTTTCATTCATTTAAAAACAGAGGCACAATTAAATGTCCTTCCTCTTCTACAAAGTGAACACTGCTATTGACATTTTACATGGAAATTGCAGTACTGGTGCAGGTAAGAATTCTGCCTAGTATGTTATTTGCATTTAAAAACACAGCTTAAAAAATACCTTTCTTTTCTGTTAAGACACACTTTGCAAACTTGTAATGCAATTATTCCTCCCAACAACACCAATATAACGATGCAGGAAGGGCCAGTAATGTTTTTTGCCTACTGTGTTATTTTCATTTTAAAATTCAAAAAAGCTTTATTTACTATTAAGACATATTAAAAAATTAATTCCCTCCTGACACATCTCCAATATAATGATGCAGGAAAGGCTGGTAACATGTTTCTTTCTACTGTGTTATTTGCATTTAAAAACACAGGCTCTAAAAAAACCCCAATCTTTAATGTTAAGACACAAATTGAAAACTTGTAAGGGCTCGTTCACATCAGCGTTATGCTTTCCGTTTGTGTTTTCCGTTATAACATGGTTATAACGGAAAATAACGGAAACCATAAGACGGAAGTCAAAACGGAAGCCTTTAGAGGCATTCCGTTTTAATCCGTCATAATAGAAGCCTATGAGAATCATAACGGATCCATTTGGTTCCCGTTATGCAAAACGGAAAACAAAGTCCTGTCGACAGGACTTTGTTTTCCGTTTTGCATAACGGGAACCAAATGGATCCGTTATGATTCTCATAGGCTTCTATTATGACGGATTAAAACGGAATGCCTCTAAAGGCTTCCGTTTTGACTTCCGTCTTATGGTTTCCGTTATTTTCCGTTATAACCATGTTATAACGGAAAACACAAACGGAAAGCATAACGCTGATGTGAACGAGCCCTTATGCGATTATTCCCCCATACACACACCAGTATAACAATAGCATACAAATCTGGTATACAAATGCTGTTATTGCAGTAAAATGATTTTGCTATAATGCAATGCATTTAAAGAAAATGCATTTGAAAAAAAACAGCTGTCTCTGTTTAAATGAAAAAAAAAATCTTGTAGGTGGCTGATTTTGTATTGCAGAACCGCTAGAATGAGGTTCTGCAGTAGCTGAATTACTGTATAATTAAGCACTGTGCCCAAGACACTCGTTCCCTCAAAGCTTTCCCTATCAAAGTCCTCAGTATACTACACAATAATTTTTTTCTATTATTTCCCTAGAATGTTCCTTTTACACTAGAATAGATGCTTGCTTATAACTACTGTCTTAGGTTGTTTTCTGTTAGACACTGCATACACCCATCCCTCCTTGATTCATCCCAAGCAAACCTGAAAAGTTTCATATTCATTTAGTGGACTAATTACTGTGATTTCGTAACAAGCTTGGTTACAAATTGATTCACTTATACTTAGCTTATATTATAACATTGTATTTATTTATTTATTTTTTATTTTTTGCAAACTTCACTTTGCTTGGCAACCTCTCTAATACACAAGGAGGGCTTACCTTCCATGGCATATTTCATATCCTGGGCAAAGAGACTCCACATGACTTCAGCGCTGATTTTTCCAACATTAAGCTCCTGGGGGAACCTAAGCAAACAAAAAGAGAAGTAGCCAGAGCAGGGAATGTAAAAGACTATGGTCCAGCTTTACTAATCCTAAAGATAATGTATGCTTAAACTGGCTGTCTAGATTTACACAAGATTTATCATAGGGTGGATGATAAATCTGGTGCAGGGATATATACATTTCTCTGGCTCTATATCAACTATTAGTTGGCTACGCTTGAGACAGAGTTTTATGCCAGAATTGCAATTTTGGCTCTAAACAGCAAATCTTTGGCTCTGGCTCCTTTGCCACAAAGCACCACCCCTTTTCCTCTAACCCCCCCCCCCCCCATGTTGAGCTTGTCAGAAAAAAAAAGTGTAGAAATCAAAGATGTGTCAATTAGCTGCACTTTTTAAACAGATTCTTGGCACAGACACATAGTAAATCTAGGCTTATGTATCAAAAAGGTATGTAATGTTAGTGAACTATTAAAAGGTTATTCCTGTGTTATAAACTGATGGCATAAAGCTTGGATATCAATATAGAGATCAGGAACACACTAAAATACAATTGAGCGCAGGACAAGAGTCCAAATACTATTTAATAAAGACCATCTGCTACTGCTACAGATGGATAGATTAGAGGTAGATTCGTCGATTCGTTGATTCGTATCGAATCTTGGGAATTTTTAACTGCAAAGCGAATATTAGGTGATTTGCTTCGGCTTTGTGCACATTCGCTACGTAGTTTGTCCTATAAATTATATCCTATTGCTACGTATAAGTTACTCTATGCGCTGTTGCGTACGAATTTAATTCATTAGCGATGCAGACTCCTCCCTGGTAGCTCCGCCCCCTTCTCCAGCGCGCGAGGAAGACAAGGCAACTCAGGAAATTAAGATGGCGACACAGCGAGGCCCTGACTGGGGAGGCATGGTGTGGGGTACCGACCCCTATGAGGAGAAGGAACCGGAGGAGATCTACGTCTCTCAATATGTCCGGCAGCCTAAGAAGTCGGTTGAGGTGCCCGCTGAGGTGTTCACTCCGCTGACTGACACGGCAGAGGCGGCAGGAGTTCCCGCTCTGCTGCAGAAGGACTACTACCTTCGGCAAAATTAAATGGTCCCTGAGGCTGTCACCCGGAACGCACTGACCCTCTGGGAATACAAAAAGTTGGTAGAGGAGTGGGTTGTGCAGGTTTTGGAGCACCCACGGTCCAGTGACCCCAAGCTAGAGCACCGTTATTTGGTTCAGTGTGGAACGGGGAGTAGGTTTTATCGGCGATGAGGAGACGGTGCAAGAATTATACGTAAACCGCCGTTCTGTAAAGCGGCCGTATCTTCCGCCAGTCCGCCACAATCTCCACGCAGGGGATTACGTGGAGTATACCCCCATGAAGAGCCTCCAAGGCCCCTTTGCTACTGGGGTGAAACTCCTTAAGCGACCAGCTACTCCTGCAGCGCCCCCGGAAGACTGGACTGAGGAGGCCCAGGCTGCAGAAGAGGCTCGGTGTTCCCATGAGACCAATGATGGGACTCTGAGGCAATCTGAGGAGAAATCCCAAGCTCAGCTGGAACCCCTGATACCAGATTTGCCACCGCCGCCGATCCTTCATGTGGGACAGATGACCACCAACAGTTTTGTGTACCAGCCATCGGTGGTACAATACCAACTGCCATGGCAGGTGCAGGACGCACAGTCCGCCGCTCGCCGAAGACTGTTACCAGAGCCCTTACAGCCGGAGATTCTGTCACCTTGTATGCTGGCGGGAGGATCTGGCCACTGCAAGGTAATGGGCAAGGCCCAAGTTGCCACGGCCCTTGCCAGTGTGACCGCCCGGTCACTACCAAGACCATCCCTGAGAGGTCAGTGGGGGTCTGCTGCCGCAGCCAGTGTCGCTTTCATGAGGCAGGAGCGCCCTCTCATGTCTTTTAGCTCCAGCAGCAGTGAAGAGGACCTGCTGGCCCTTAAGTAAGGATCCTGCAGCTTTTATGGGAGCCACAACGTGGACTTAACCTGAAGGGTGAGCACTAGTTGGCGTTTGTTTTTATTTTTGTTGCCCTGCGTTTGTCCTCACCCAGATGGACATGGATTGTCAGGACTCCCCCCATCAAAAATCAAAGTTTTAACCAAGTTGCGCATACGTTCGCCTCATCCCTTTTTTCCCCCTTTTCAGGTTATTGGGGAGCCCATTGAAAGAGGGTTTTTTAAGGAACCTTTGCTGCTATTTTTTTACCCATTTAAATTACAATTTTACCTATGTGGATTACAAATTGCAACTGAGTTTGGGACTCTGTTCCAGTTGTATGACAAGCGTCAGAAGAAAAGAGACTTAAACGTGTCCGTGAGCATACTAGGTAGGTGATATTTAAAATGTTTACATTATACCTATAATGTATTTGCACTATATTGTTTGCACTGGATTGTTTGCACAAATGTTTTTACCTTTCAGCAACATTTTCAAGTATGTTGCCCATTGTGTGTATTTCTTTACAGGTACCGCAATGTGTCCTCATATTCACTTTATTGTATGGTGGATAGACAGCACCTTACTTGTTCTGCCTGAAATATACATACTGCCTCTGAGGGCGATTTCAGATCTAACCATTTACGCTTGATCTGGCCCGGGGTCCGCAAGGTGTCGAAACGATAGCGCAAGCCTCGGATCACCTGTTGGATCACCTCCTTTTTATGCTGGTTCGGGTAGCGGTGTGTGCCATCGTAAATCGTAATCCTGGCGGTCCATCAGCCGGACTATGTATTTCAGCTGTGCAGCAGACCTAAATGATGAGGATCGTCTGGATGCCATTTTCGAATATTCGCTCTGCCTCTGAGTGCACGCCGCGACCTCTCGCCGTACGTGCCTGCGTATTACGTAATCGCGTAGACAATAGTACGCTGAGGATTCGTAAGCTATTTGTACGCTTATGCGTACGTCTTCTAAGAAGTTGCGTACATTTTTCAAACTATCGTTATTAGTGCGTGAATGTTCGCTAATAGTACATAATAACGTATATTTTGTACGCAAATACAACAAATCTATTCGTCGAATATACAAATCTTAGGAAAAGTTCGGCAAATGTTCGGCGAATAATTTTTTAAATGATTCGCTCATCAGGGAGGAACAAAAATACCAAACTTCAAAAATGCAAAATTTAGCCAACTAAGAGAGGCCATAGGTCTAACTAACTGGGACAAAATCCTTGAAAATAAAAATACAGCCACAAAATGGGATATTTTTAAAAGCATCCTAATATCTAATTGTGAGAGGTACATACCGTATAGGAATAAAATGATAAGAAACAAGAAAAAACCAATGTGGATAAATAGAACTGTAAAGAAAGCAATAAATGACAAAAAGAAAGCATTTAAATCACTAAAACAGGAGGGGAGCAAGGAAGCATTGAAAAACTATAAGGAAAAAAATAGAATTTGTAAAAGACAAATAAAAGCAGCTAAACTAGAGACTGAAAGACTAATTGCTAAAGAGAGTAAAACTAACCCTAAAATGTTCTTCAATTATATAAATACTAAAAAGTATAAATCTGAAGGTGTCGGCCCCTTACAGAGTAATGAGGGGGGAGTAGCAGAGAGCGATGAGGAGAAAGCAAAACTCTTAAATATTTTTTTCTCCACTGTATTCACTGAGGAAAATAAACTGTCAGATGAAATGCAGAATATAAAAGTGAATTCCCCTTTAAAAGTGTCCTGTCTGACCCAGGAAGAAGTACTGGGGCGTCTTAAAAAGATTAAAATAGACAAATCGCCAGGACCGGATGGCATACACCCCCGTATCCTAAGAGAATTAAGTAATGTCATTGCCAGACCCTTATACTTGATATTTAAGGACTCTATACTGACAGGGAGTGTTCCGCAGGATTGGCGCATAGCAAATGTGGTGCCAATATTCAAAAAGGGTCCAAAAACAGAGCCCGGGAACTATAGGCCGGTAAGTTTAACATCTGTCATGGGTAAACTGTTTGAGGGTTTTCTAAGAGATGCTATCAATGAAAATAAGCAAATAACTCCATATCAGCATGGCTTCATGAGGGATCGGTCATGTCAAACCAATTTTATCAGTTTCTATGAGGAGGTAAGTTCTAGACTGGACCGCAGGGAATCAATGGATGTCGTATATCTAGACTTCTCCAAAGCATTTGACACTGTACCACATAAAAGGTTAGTATATAAAATGAGAATGCTTGGCCTGGGAGAAAATGTCTGTATGTGGGTAAGTAACTGGCTCAGTGATAGAAAACAGAGGGTGGTTATTAACGGCACATACTCAGATTGGGTCACTAGTGGGGTACCACAGGGGTCAGTATTGGGTCCTATTCTCTTCAATATATTTAATGATCTTGTAGAAGGCTTGCACAGTAAAATATAAATTTTTGCAGATGACACTAAACTGTGTAAAGTAATTAACACAGAAGAGGACAGTACACTGCTACAGATGGATCTGGATAGACTGGAGGCTTGGGCAGAGAAGTGGCAGATGAGGTTTAACACTGACAAATGTAAGGTTATGCATATGGGAAGGAATAATGCAAGTCACCAGTACATACTAAATGGTAAAACATTGGGTAACTCTGACATGGAAAAGGACCTAGGAATTTTAGTGAACAGCAAACTAAGCTGCAGAAACCAGTGTCAGACAGCTGCTGCCAAGGCCAATAAGATAATGGGTTGCATCAAAAGGGGCATAGATGCCCGTGATGAGAACATAGTCCTGCCACTTTACAAATCACTAGTCAGAACACACATGGAGTACTGTGTACAGTTCTGTGCTCCTGTGAACAAGGCAGACATAGCAGAGCTGGAGAGGGTTCAGAGGAGGGCAACTAAAGTCATAGCTGGAATTGGTGGACTACAGTACACAGAAAGATTTTCAAAATTAGGGTTATTCACTTTAGAAAAAAGACGACTGAGGGGAGATCTAATAACAATGTATAAATATATCAGGGGTCAGTACAGAGATCTCTCCCATGATCTCTTTATCCTAAGGACAGTGACCATGACGAGGGGACATCCTCTGCGCCTGGAGGAAAGAAGGTCTGTTCACAAAAATAGAAGAGGATTCTTTACGGTAAGAGCAGTGAGACTATGGAACTCTCTGCCTGATGAGGTGGTGATGGTAAGTTCACTAAAAGAGTTCAAGAGGGGCCTGGATGTATTTCTGGAGGGTAATAATATTACAGGTTATAGTTACTAGATATGGGTTGTTGTTGATCCAGGGAGTAATTCTGATTGCCTGATTGGAGTCGGGAAGGAATTTTTTTCCCTAAAGTAAGGAAAATTGGCTTCTACCGCACAGGGGTTTTTTGCCTTCCTCTGGATCAACTTGTAGGAAAACAGGTCGAACTGGATGGACAGATATCTTTTTTTCGGCCTTATAAACTATGTTACTATGTTACTAATTAGAGGCTTGGGCAGAGAAGTGGCAGATAAAGTTTAACACTGATAAATGTAAGGTTATGCACATGGGAAGGAATAATGCAAGTCTCCCGTCCATACTAAATGGTTAAACACTGGGTAAGGCCCCATTCACACGACCGTATATTTGCGGGCCCGCATTACTGCGGATCCGCAAATATACGGGGGCCGCCCGGTGTGTGTTCCGCAGTGCTCGGAACACACGCCGTGCGGCCCCATTGAAAATGCCTATACTTGTCCGTGCGCACGGACAAGTATAGGACATGCTTCAAAAGAGCTAGCTCCGTGCCGCGGCTACCGGCCCCATAGATGGGAATGGGGCCGCATCTATTCCCGCATTTTTGCGGATAGATACGGCCCCATTCATACGGTCGTGTGAATGGAGCCTAACATTGACATGAAAAAGGACTTAGGAATCTTACATCAAACTTAACTGTAGAAACCTGTGTCCAGGCAGCTGCTGCTAAGGACTAGAGATGAGCGAGTAGTGTTCGATCGAGCCGGTATTCGATCGAATACTACGCTATTCGGCATACTCGATTTCGATCAAGTATAACGGCGATGGCGCACTTAGAATTCGTTTCCCCTCCCACCTTCCCTGGCGCTCTTTTTCCACCAATCACCATGCAGGGGGGGTATGACAGGCCCGCGGAGCACGCTGGCAGCGCAAAAACGGCGTCTACATGGATTGGCTGGAAAAACCACGTGACCTCGAATCATAAAAACTCAGGTCTTCCTGCTCGTTCGCATATGCTGCGTGAACTTAGTCAGGGACAGAGGCAGAGATAGGTTTTAGCTGTTGGACAGGCAGGAGCGTGATTAAAAGCCCTTATCAGGGCTACTATAGTGCAGTACAGTGATAGCTTTACTACCATATACACTCTGCAGAGAACGGCTGCTGTATTCAGGGATAGCTGCTGGAGTAGGGACAGAGAGAGGCATTAGTGGTGTATTAGGTGCTCTGCTACATACCAAACTATATTTGGCACTACTGTTCTGCGTTCTTTTTGGCTGCAAAACCCTGTTATATACCTAGTGTGTATATGCACCATCTGATCTTCTGGCAGTATACGGCTGTGTACATTTTTTTTTTTAAATACAGTTTCTTTGGCTCTAGTGTTCTGGGTTCTGTGTGCCTGCAATACCCTTTTTGTATACCAGGTGTAAATACCCACCGTCTGACCTGTTAGTACACGGCTGTGTACCTAGAAATATAAAAAAAAAGGCATTTTATTTGGCACCTGTATTGTGCGTTCTGCGTGCTTGCAAAAATCTTTTATATACGTGGTGTTAATACACACCGTCTGACCTGTTAGTACACGGCTGTGTACCTAGAAATATAAAAAAAAAGGCATTTTATTTGGCACCTGTATTGTGCGTTCTGCGTGCTTGCAAAAATCTTTTATATACGTGGTGTTAATACACACCGTCTGACCTGTTAGTACACAGCTGTGTACCTAGAAATATATATAAAAAAAGGCATTTTATTTGGCACCTGTACTGTGCGTTCTGCGTGCTTGCAAAAATCTTTATATACGTGGTGTTAATACACACCGTCTGACCTGTTAGTACACGGCTGTGTACCTAGAAATATAAAAAAAAGGCATTTTATTTGGCACCTGTATTGTGCGTTCTGCGTGCTTGCAAAAATCTTTTATATACGTGGTGTTAATACACACCGTCTGACCTGTTAGTACACGGCTGTGTACCTAGAAATATTAAAAAAAAGGCCTTTTATTTGGCACCTGTACTGTGCGTTCTGCGTGCTTGCAAAAATCTTTTATATACGTGGTGTTAATACACACTGTCTGACCTGTTAGTACACGGCTGTGTACCTAGAAATATAAAAAAAAAGGCATTTTATTTGGCACCTGTATTGTGCGTTCTGCGTGCTTGCAAAAATCTTTTATATACGTGGTGTTAATACACACCGTCTGACCTGTTAGTACACGGCTGTGTACCTAGAAATATTTAAAAAAAGGCCTTTTATTTGGCACCTGTACTGTGCGTTCTGCGTGCTTGCAAAAATCTTTTATATACGTGGTGTTAATACACACCGTCTGACCTGTTAGTACACGGCTGTGTACCTAGAAATATAAAAAAAAGGCATTTTATTTGGCACCTGTACTGTGCGTTCTGCGTGCCTGCAAAAATCTTTTATATACGTGGTGTTAATACACACCGTCTGACCTGTTAGTACACGGCTGTGTACCTAGAAATATTTAAAAAAAGGCATTTTATTTGGCACCTGTACTGTGCGTTCTGCGTGCTTGCAAAAATCTTTTATATACGTGGTGTTAATACACACCGTCTGACCTGTTAGTACACGGCTGTGTACCTAGAAATATAAAAAAAAAGGCATTTTATTTGGCACCTGTACTGTGCGTTCTGCGTGCTTGCAAAAATCTTTTATATACGTGGTGTTAATACACACCGTCTGACCTGTTAGTACACGGCTGTGTACCTAGAAATATATAAAAAAAAGGCATTTTATTTGGCACCTGTACTGTGCGTTCTGCGTGCTTGCAAAAATCTTTTATATACGTGGTGTTAATACACACCGTCTGACCTGTTAGTACACGGCTGTGTACCTAGAAATATTAAAAAAAAAGGCATTTTATTTGGCACCTGTATTGTGCGTTCTGCGTGCTTGCAAAAATCTTTTATATACGTGGTGTTAATACACACCGTCTGACCTGTTAGTACACGGCTGAGTACCTAGAAATATTAAAAAAAAGGCCTTTTATTTGGCACCTGTACTGTGCGTTCTGCGTGCTTGCAAAAATCTTTTATATACGTGGTGTTAATACACACCGTCTGACCTGTTAGTACACGGCTGTGTACCTAGAAATATTAAAAAAAAAGGCATTTTATTTGGCACCTGTACTGTGCGTTCTGCGTGCTTGCAAAAATCTTTTATATGCGTGGTGTTAATACACACCGTCTGACCTGTTAGTACACGGCTGTGTACCTAGAAATATAAAAAAAAGGCATTTTATTTGGCACCTGTATTGTGCGTTCTGCGTGCTTGCAAAAATCTTTTATATACATGGTCTTAATACACACCGTCTGACCTGTTAGTACACGGCTGTGTACCTAGAAATATTAAAAAAAAGGCATTTTATTTGGCACCTGTATTGTGCCTTCTGCGTGCTTGCAAAAATCTTTTATATACGTGGTGTTAATACACACCGTCTGACCTGTTAGTACATGGCTGTGTACCTAGAAATATAAAAAAAAAGGCATTTTATTTGGCACCTGTACTGTGCGTTCTGCGTGCTTGCAAAAATCTTTTATATACGTGGTGTTAATACACACCGTCTGACCTGTTAGTACACGGCTGTGTACCTAGAAATATATAAAAAAAGGCATTTTATTTGGCACCTGTACTGTGCGTTCTGCGTGCTTGCAAAAATCTTTTATATACGTGGTGTCAATACACACCGTCTGACCTGTTAGTATACGGCTGTGTGCGCCAAATATTGTAACCAAAAAAAAAAATGCGGAGGGCTAGCGAAATCGGACGTGGACGTGGACGAGGACGGGGGCACGGAAATGCTGTTGGGGGCCTTGTTGAAGCCAGTGGGGATACAATGCGTGCTGGTGAGGGGCAGCCAGGATTCCGCTCATCCAGAATCCCTGCATTAATGGGACAGTTAAGCAGGGGGTGGGTTACACCGCTGTTGAGGCCTGAGCAGTGTGAACAGGTGGTGCAATGGATAGCCGATAGCGCTTCCACACAGTTGTCCACCAGCCAGTCATCCACACAGTCTCACTCTGACCCTCCTTCCTCCACACCTGGCCAACAGAGTCAAACCACCCTTGACCCCTCCCAGGAGCTCTTTTCGGGTCCTTTTTCAGATGTGCCGGAAGAATCCCTGGAGCTACCAGAGGAATTTGTTTGTAGTGATGCCCAACCACTTGAGTATTCGCCATCTCCTGCTGATGTGGACCCTGAACCAGCATCTGTTATCATGAGCGATGATGATGATGAGACGCAGTTGCCATCAAGGGAGGCTGTTGGAATGTCCAGTGGGCAGGAGGAGGAGCAGAGTGAGGAAGTGGAAGAGGAGGTGGTGGATGACGAAATGACCGACCCCACTTGGCCAGGGGTGATGTCCAGCGGGGAAAGCAGTGGAGAGGTGGTGGTCTGCGCAGCACCGAAAAAGGCAGCAAGAGGCAGAGGGATGTCCAGAGGCAGAGGGATGTCCACAGGCAGAGGGATGTCCAGGCAGAGGATGCCAGAGCAGGACAGTCCAGACAGAGAAGTGAGGCCACAGCCAGCAGGGCCGAAGCTGTTCCCGGCAGCAGGCAGTTGCGCGAAGCTCCCCCATCGAGGCCTCGTACTTCTGTGGTGTGGAGATTTTTTAATGTTTGTGCGGATGACAAACTGAGCGCGGTTTGCACACTCTGCCACTCAAAACTGAGTAGGGGCTCTGAGAAGAGCAATATGACCACCTCAGGCATGCGGCGTCACTTGGAAGTCAAGCACTGGGCTGAGTGGGAGAGAGCAAACGCAATACAACCTGCGCAAGGTCTTCCTGCCACTGCCTCTTCCCCTTTGTTGTGTGCTGCCACTGCGGTCCAGACCTCCAGCCAGGACACCTCCACATCTGCCTCTGCCTCGGCTACTTTGGGGCCTTCTCCTTCAGCCTCCCCTTCCCCCGCATCTTCGCCTGCACCTTCACACTCCTCGTCCCATCAACTGTCCATCTCGCAGGCGTTCGACCACAGGCGGAAGTACGCCTCAAGTCACCCCCAAGCCCAAGCCTTAAACTGCCACATCTCCAAACTGCTGGCCCTGGAGATGTTGCCGTTTAGGCTTGTGGAGACGCAGGCCTTCCGCGACCTGATGGCGGCTGCCGCACCTCGCTATTCCGTCCCCAGCTGCCACTACTTTTCCCGGAGTGCCGTCCCCGCCCTGCACCAGCACGTGTCGCGTAACATCAGGCGGGCCCTGAGGTACGCAGTCAGCGCAAAGGTCCACTTGACCACCGACTCGTGGACAAGCGCTTGCGGCCAGGGACGATACATCTCTTTGACGGCACACTGGGTGAATGTTGTGGAAGCGGGGACGGGGTCGCAAACAGAGATGGCCTACCTACCACCCCCGCCCAAGATTGCCAGCATGGGTTCTGATAAACCCCCCTCCTCTTCCTCCTCCTCCTCCTCTGCCTTAACATCGCCCTCAGCCGCTAGCTGGAAGCGTTGCAGCACTGGCGCGGGGAGACGTCAGCAGGCGGTGCTTAAGCTCATCAGCTTGGGCGACAGGAAGCACAGCGCCCCAGAGGTGAGGGACGCCATATTGCAGCAGACGGAGATGTGGCTGTCGCCGCTGCAGCTAGGACCAGGCATGGTCGTGTGCGATAACGGCCTTAACCTGGTGGCGGCTCTGGAGCTTGCCGAACTCAATCACGTACCATGCCTGGCCCACGTTTTTAATCTGGTAGTCCAAAAATTTCTAAAGACTTACCCCAACCTGGCAGAGCTACTGGTGAAAGTGCGGCGCTTGTGCGCTCACTTTCGGAAGTCAACTGTAGCTGCTGCTAGCTTAAAAAAACTCCAGCAACGCCTCCATTTGCCTGAACATCGGCTGTTGTGCGACCTGCAGACTCGCTGGAATTCCACCTATTCCATGTTGGCCAGGGTGTGTGAGCAGCAGAGAGCATTGATGGAGTACCAGATTATGAATCCACGCGTGCCTCCAACTCAGCTCCCTCAGTTTGCCAACCACGAGTGGCCATGGATGGCAGACATATGCGATGTACTGCGTATCTTTGAGGAGTCCACCAAGAAGGTCAGCAGCGAGGACGCTATAGTGAGCGTAACCATCCCGCTCCTATGCGTCCTTAAAGAATCGCTCATCGCAATAAGGGAGAACGCATTGCACGCAGAGGAGACGGGGGTAGGAGGAGACGCAACGGAGCTACACAGTCAGACCACACTTTTGTCTGCTTCTCGGTGGCAGTTGCAGGAGGAGGATGAGGAGGAGGAGGACGACGTGGAGGTGGCTGTGGAAGAGGAGGAGGATGCTGGCGGCGAGGGTAGCAGTCAGGCTGTGTGCGTCCCATTGGTTCAGTGCGGATGGGGCGGAGAGGAGGCGGAAGAGGAAGAGGAGGAAATGGCAAGTGATCCTTCTGGTGGGGGCAGTGACGTCATGCCTATTCAGAGTCTGGCACACATGGCTGACTTCATGCTGGGCTGCTTTTCCCGGGACACACGTGTTGTCCGGATAGTGGAGAACAAACTGTACTGGGTCTTCGCACTCCTGGACCCCCGGTATAAAGATAACGTCTCCTCTTTTATTCCGGTAGAGAAGAGGACGAATCGATTGCTGGAGTACCAGAGGGAACTCGTGCAGAACATGATGGAGATTTTCCCACCCACCATCGCTGGCGGCAGAGAGGAGAGGGTCTCCCAGAGTCCCACAACATCGATCAGGCCCACAGCCACCAGGGGAACACTCTCCAAGGTGTGGGACACGTTCATGGCACCCCCTCGTGCAACTTCCATCACTGCGGGGCCCGCTATCAGCAGGAGGGACAAGTATCGGCGGATGTTGCGGGAGTACCTGGCAGACCGTACCCCTGTCCTCCCCGATCCCTCGGCGTCCTACACTTACTGGGTCTCCAAGTTGGACACGTGGCTGGAACTGTCCCTGTACGCCTTGGAGGTGCTTGCCTGCCCTGCCGCCAGCGTGCTTTCAGAAAGGGTGTTCAGCGCAGCCGGGGGCATTATAACCGATAAGCGCAGCCGCCTGTCAACCGACAGTGCCGACAGGCTGACGCTAATCAAAATGAACAGCAAGTGGATTGACCCGGACTTTGCTTCTCCAACAGTGGAAAGCAGCCAGAAGTGAAGTGCCATCTGTATGAAGTGCCATTTCCTCCTCCACCTCCTCCTCCTCCTCCTTAACCGCCGTAGAATTGCTCCGTAAAAAAAAAAATATATATTTATGGCTCACCTCTTGGGCCTACAAGCAATTTTTATCATGGCTCACCTCTTGGGCCTACAAGCAATTTTTATCATGGCTCACCTCTTGGGCCTACAAACAGTTTTTCTCATGGCTCACCTCTTGGGCCTACAAACAATTTTTAAGAGGTCTCACCTCTTGGGCCTACAAACAATTTTTATTATGGCTCACCTCTTGGGCCTTAATACAATTGTTAAGAGGTCTCACCTCTTGGGCCTACAAGCAATTTTTATCATGGCTCACCTCTTGGGCCTACAAACAATTTTTCTCATGGCTCACCTCTTGGGCCTACAAACAATTTTTAAGAGGTCTCACCTCTTGGGCCTACAAACAATTTTTATTATGGCTCACCTCTTGGGCCTTAATACAATTGTTAAGAGGTCTCACCTCTTGGGCCTACAAGCAATTTTTATCATGGCTCACCTCTTGGGCCTACAAACAATTTTTATCATGGCTCACCTCTTGGGCCTACAAACAATTTTTATCATGGCTCACCTCTTGGGCCTACAAACAATTTTTATCATGGCTCACCTCTTGGGCCTACAAGCAATTTTTATCATGGCTCACCTCTTGGGCCTACAAACAATTTTTATCATGGCTCACCTCTTGGGCCTTAATACAATTGTTAAGAGGTATCACCTCTTGGGCCTACAAGCAATTTTTATCATGGCTCACCTCTTGGGCCTACAAACAATTTTTATCATGGCTCACCTCTTGGGCTTTAATACAATTGTTAACAGGTCTCACCTCTTGGGCCTACAAGCAGTTTTTATCATGGCTCACCTCTTGGGCCTACAAGCAATTTTTATCATGGCTCACCTCTTGGGCCTACAAGCAATTTTTATCATGGCTCACCTCTTGGGCCTACAAACAATTTTTAAGAGGTCTCACCTCTTGGGCCTACAAACAATTTTTATTATGGCTCACCTCTTGGGCCGTAATACAATTTTTAAGAGGTCTCACCTCTTTGGCCTCCACTTAATTTTTTCGAGGGCTCACCTCTTGGGCCTCCATATAATTTTTTCGAGGGCTCACCTCAAGCTAACTTTGCGCACTCATTAAAATATTTTCACAACAAGGACCTAAGAGCCCTCGATGGGAGAGCTTTGTGTGGGGCCTGTTATAGGGAAGAGATGCGGCCCTGCGGGCTCTAGCCTGCCTTCTCCATGAGCCTCTGGCCAGCCCACGGCCTCTTCCTGCCTTTTGCGGTCCTACGCATCCCTCAACATCCCCACTGCTTTACCTGCTAGACATGACACTGGGCCAGGTCGGGTCACTGACTTCGTCATACTCAACCACCTCCTCTTACACTGCCTCACTTTGCTCCAACAGCCTCCCTTGCTGGCAACTGTGTCTCATCATCGTCCCTAATCATTTTACACTTTAGTGCCCGTTCCACACCACCATCAGCTAGAGATGGAGCTTGCTCCAGTGTTTGGGCATCAGAACAAACAAAATCCTCAGATAGCTCCTGCGATTCTTGCATGGGTGGGAACACTGGGTTGATAACATTGGGCAGGGTGGGAGGAAGGAGGGTCAGAGTGAGGTCCCTGCAGTTTCTGCAGGCTATCGACGAGACTGGACTTTGTGGACTTGACTGGGTGGTGGACAGATTTAACAAATCTAGAAGGAGAAGGAGGGGTTTGCCGAGCTGTCTGTAAGGGTTGCGGAAATCCAGACAGAACCAAGGCCCAAAACTTGGGTGGGGGTAGCAGGTTTGCCCGTCCCCGCCTCCACAACATTCACCCAGTGTGCTGTCAGGGAGATGTAGCATCCCCGGCCTCAAACCAAAGTGTTGGTGGTCAAATGGCCTTTTGCAGTAACCGTGTTACTCGGGCGTGGATGATGTTTTGGAACATGTGCCTGGGCAAGGCAGGGATGGCACAGAGGGAAAAATAGTGATGGCTTGGATTGCTTTCCCCCTTGCCTATGCCATCTGTGGTTGTCATAGGCAACGTGATTTTAAGGGGTGCAGAATTTTATCTTCTTTTTTGTCTAGTTTGGCT
>ONZH01002979.1:0-40402 GCA_900303285.1 Rhinella marina
ACCATGGTGACAGATAACGGAAAGAACATGGAGTCCGCGCTGCGCCAAGGAGGGCTGAGCCATGCGCCCTGCATGGCACACGTATTTAATCTGGTTGTCAAACGGTTCCTCAAGTCTTATACCCAACTGCAAAACATTCTAAAAATGGCCAGGAAACTTTGCATGCACTTCAGCCATTCCTAGACCGCCAAGCACACCCTCCTTGAGCTGCAGCGGCAGAATGGCATCCCCCAAAGTAGGCTGATATGTGACATTTCCACCTGTTGCAATTCTACCCTCCACATGTTGGACCGAATGTATGAACAGAGAAAGGCCATAAATGATTTCTTAATGATCCAAGCGGACAGGAGTACTCCGCTGTGCAATTTTGACGTCAGCCAGTGGCAGCTCATGCGTGACACCTGCCGCTTGCTCAGGCACTTTGAGGAGGCCACGTTAATTGTCAGTCACCAGGACTACGGTATGAACAACGTCATTCCACTGCTTCATGTCCTGGAACAGATGCTGCAAAATCTTTCTGGTCAGGGGACTGGAGACGTGGAGACTGCATCTCACGGCCACATGAGTCGAGTGGGGGCTGAACTGGAGGAGGACATTGGAGGACAAGCATTTAGTGGTTTTTCTACCCAGGTGACAGAAGAAGAGGAGCAGGAGCAGCCAGAGGAGGTAGAGGGAGTTGTGGAAGATGAGGCAGATGACCCAGAGACACCATGGCAGTATACAGTGGAGTTGGAGGCAGGGAGTCCCTCCGAGTCACTTGCGCAAATGGCCCGATGCATGCTCACTTGCTTAAGTAGTGACAGCTATTATTCACCATACAGCAGAGGGATGACTTCTGGATCTCCACCCTCTTGGACCCTCGCTACCGGTCTAAAATGGGGGCCTTTTTTTCACCTGCTGAGAGGGAGGACAAACTGAAGTACTATAGAGACATCCTATGTAGTCAGTTGGCTGCTGCCCATCTGCGTCGTCGTCCATCCTCTCACAGTTCTGACCGGGGGGTCCCTCAGCGCTCACGTACCACTGCCACGGCTGCTGTGGGGGGGTCGGGGGTTAGGAGCAGTACCAGCTCCATCAGCAGCAACTTGAGTCTGGGGTCGCTGATGAGCAGCTTTCTTCACCCGCCAAGTGCGGAAAGTACTTACCAGCAGCGGCGGCAACATCAGCAGGTAGGCCAGGAGCAGACCCTGAACAGCACCCTTCCACCCCACATTGAAGATCCGCTGGACTACTGGGCAGCCAAACTGGATTTGTGGCCGCAACTGGCCGAGTTTGCACTGGAGAAGCTGTCCTGCCCGGCTAGTAGTGTGGCATCAGAGTGGGTGTTCAGTGCGGTGGGGGCCATAGTTACCCCAAGGAGAACTCGCCTGTCCTTCCAAAATGTGGAAAGACTCACCTTTGTCAAGATGAATCAGGCGTGGATCAGCCAGGATTTCCACCCATCAACGCCTGATGCATCAGATTAGATCAGCCATGATGCGTCACCCAAACCTTGACAAATGAGACTGTATTCTTCAGGTTACCTGCCTCAGCCACTCTTATGATGCTGCCACCCGCCTGATGCCACACATCTACCAGCTGCTCCTTCTACCACCCAGCATATTTACCAGTGACTGGAATTGCCACCCACCTCTCCACTCTGTCACTGACCCAATATGTAGCCTTCTGATGCTGCTGCCACCTCAACAATCAGGTCTCCTCATGCTGCTACTGCTGTCACCTCCAGGCTATGTCACCATGCCACTCTGTGGCCTGATGATGCTGCCGCCTCCTCCACATGCTGTGTCCTAGCTGCCTCTACCTCCAAATTATGTAATTGTGCCACTCTGTGGCCTACTCATGCTGCTGCTTCCGCCTCCACACGCTGTGTCCTAGCTGCCACTACCTCCAAATTTTGTAATTGTGCCACTCTACGGTATGCTGCTGCTGCTGCCTCCACACGCTGTGTCCTAGCTGCCGCTACCTCCAAATTATGTAATTGTGCCATTCTGTGGCATACTCATGCTGCTACCGCCGCCTCCACACACTGTGTCCTAGCTGCCGCTACCTCCAAGTTATGTAATTGTGCCACTCTGTGGCCTACTGATGCTGCTGCCGCCGCCTCCACAAGCTGGGTCCTAGCTGCCGCTATGTCCAAATTATGTAATTGTGTCACTCTGTGGCCTACTCATGCTGCTGCCGCCGCCTCCACGCGCTGGGTCCTAGCTGCCGCTACTTCCAAATTATGTAATTGTGCCACTCAGTGGCTTACTCATGGTGCTGCCGCTGTCTCCACATGCTGTGTGCTAGCTGCTGCTACCTCCAAATTATGTAATTGTGCCACTCAGTGGCCTACTAATGGTGCTGCCGCTGTCTCCACACGCTGTGTGCTAGCTGCCGCTACCTCCAAATTATGTAAATGTGCCAATCTGTGGCCTACTCATGCTGCTGCCGCCGCCTCCACATGCTGTGTCCTAGCTGCCGCTACCTCAAATTATGTAATTGTGCCACTCTACGGTATGCTGCTGCTGCCGCCGCCTCCACTCGCTGTGTCCTAGCTACCGCTACAACCAAATTATGTAATTGTGCCACTCTGTGGCCTACTCATGCTGCTGCCGCCGCCTCCACACGCTGGGTTCCTAGCTGCCTTTACCTCCAAATTATGTGATTGTGCCACTCTATGGTATGCTACTGCTGCTGCTGCCGTCGCCTCCACACGCTGTTTCTAGCTGCCGCTATGTCCAAATTATATAATTGGCCACTCTGTGGCCTACTCATGCTGCTGCCGCCGCCTCCTCTCGCTGTGTCCTATCTGTCGCTACCTCCAAATTATGTAATTTGTCCACTCTGTGGCCTACTCATGCTGCCGCTGCCTCCACACGCTTTGTCCTAGCTGCCGCTACCTCTTAATTATGTCATTGTGCCACTCTACGGTATGTTGCATTTAAATTTTTTTGACTGCTGCTGGCTCTCCCAGGGTATGTCACTGTGCCATTCTGTCTCACTAAAATTAGTACGACTCCTGCTGCCTCTCCCACTCTTTGGTCTTGAAATGTATTCGACTGCTGCCTCTTGCAGCTGCTCTTACGGTGCCACTCTGTGGCCTTGAAATTTGTTCCACTGCTGCTACCTCTTGCAGCTGCTGTTACGGTGCCACTCTGTGGCCTTGAAATTTGTTCCACTGCTGCTGCCTCTTGCAGCTGCTGTTACGGTGCCACTCAGTGGCCTAGCAAATGTATTCGACTGCTGCTGCCTTTTGCAGCTGCTGTTACGGTGCCACTCAGTGGCCTTGAAATTTGTTCAACTGCTGCTGCCTCTTGCAGCTCCTATTACGGTGTTACTCTGTGGCCTTGAAATTTGTTCCACTGTTGCTGCCTCTTGCAGCTGCTGTTACGGTGCCACTCTGTGGCCTTGAAATTTGTTTGACTGCTGTTGTCTCTTGCAGCTGCTGTTACGGTGCCACTCTGTGGCATTGAAATTTGTTTTACTGCTGCTGCCTCTTGCAGCTGCTGTTACGGTGCCACTAGGTGGCCTTGAAATTTGTTTGACTGCTGCTGCCTCTTGCAGCTGCTGTTACGGTGCCACTCTGTGGCCTTGAAATTTGTTCGGCTGCTGCTGCCTCTTGCAGCTGCTGTTACAGTGTCACTCTGTGGCCTTGAAATTTGTTTGACTGCTGCTGCCTCTTGCAGCTGCTGTTACGGTGCCACTTTGTGGCCTTGAAATTTGCTCGACTGCTGTTGCCTCTTGCAGCTGCTGTTATGGTGCCACTCGTTGGCCTAGTAAATTGATTAGAATTTTTTGGACCTTCTGCTTGGCAGCAGCATGTCACTCGTAAATTTTTGGTACGTTCTGTAGTCCTATTCCATTATTCAAAGCTCAAGTACACAGGAAACCCTGTTTGTTTTGAACATTCAAATTTTTAAAAGTAAATGATTCCGGCCCCCGGGACACTCAGCTATGAGCATGGGGGAGGCGAGAGGCAGGGGCTCCCACACATGGTAGCTCAGCTCCCTGCAGACCACCAGCTCGATTTCAAGATGGAACTCCGAACTTTCTTGGTGTCTTGGGTCAATACTGACATTTTGTCACAGTCGAGGCAAAGCTGGAGCCTTCACTGCACCTCCTCTGTCTTACTTTCCCGTCCACTGGCATAACCAGCCCCGATACTGATAAGAACATATGCGACAGTTGATCTTAACCAAAAGGACGAGAATTTTATTTTACTGTCTGCTCTTCAGGGTATGTCATTATGCCGCTCTCCGGCCTGATGTTGCTGTTGCCGCCGACTCCACATGCTGTCTCCTAGCTGCCGCTATGTCAAAATTAGGTAATTGTGCCACTCTGTGGCCTCCAAATTGTACTACTACTTCCACTGCTGCTGCCACTTCCAGGGTCTGTCATTCTGCCACTATGTGGCCTACTCATGCTGCTGCCACCTGGCCACACTGTCGTCGTGCCACTCTATAGTCTGCTGATGCTGCTGCCACTGCTATCTCCAACCTGTCTGTGGGGGCTCTGCTTGTATAAGCGTGTAATAGAACAGGTTCTGTCGAAATGTACTGTATGTGGAATCAGTGAATTGGTGTAAAAGGCGTGCGCTTTTGGCGCTCTAGTAGGATCTTGGGCCTCGATTCTTTATAGCTGGCGCTAACATTGACCTGTAAGGAGTTCAGACTTGAGTTGTTTGGTGAGTTTTGGCCCCTTAACTTCCCAAATACATAAAAGTGTGCAGCGATTCTAAGAGCAAAGCCTGTTATATGCATGTCACACTGGCTCACAGTATTCTTTCACTACCACAGTAGACTCACTATTAGTGTTGAGCGAGCATGCTCGGCCGAACTCACTGTTCAGCCGAGTATGCCTATGCTCGGCTCCGCTTGGTGTTCGGCCGAACACCGAGTGTACTAGAGCGCAATGCTGGCATTCACTGTAATGTTGATTTGTACGCTAATGCTACGCATTGCAAGCTAATGCGTACGAATTTGTATGCTAATGCGTACGCATTTGTATGCTAATGCGTACGCATTTGGATGCTAATGTGTACGCATTGTGTGCTAATGCGTACAAATTCAGTTAATTAGCATACTTTTACAAGCGAAAGGAGTAAAAGAGGAGAAGTCACGATTCTGACCTTTTCCTTTTAACCAGACACCCTCCCCTCTTCCGAGCGGGGGGTACCTGGTTTAGTCCCATTGACTAACATTATGCTCGAGTGCTCGGCCAGAGCACCCGAGCATACGAGCACAGAGGTGCTCGCTCAACACTACTCGCTATGCGTTTTACTGCAAGGCACAGTGTTCTACACCACTATCCAGGCTTTCTGCAGCCCGGAAATAGCCGTTTTTTAACGCGTTTCGCAACAAATTTATTCGGATTGAAACAAATCTTTTCGGAAAATTCGGCGAAGCAGCCGAATCAAATTTTTGAAAAATTTGCTCATCTCTAGTAGTAATCATTTATATATTCTCGTTTTAATAAATTCAACAACCCCCCAAAAAGTGGAACCATGTGGAGACAGAAATAAATAGTAATGGATTTAGGCCTATATTCTTTATATCACCTAGATGCTGGTTTGAATAAATTCAAATCCTCCCCCTAACACCCCCCCCCCCCAAAAAAAAAAAGAAAAGAAAAGAAAAAATAGAACTGCATGGACATAGTAATAAAAAGATTTAGCCCTAATATTACATTATCAATCACCGATGTTTTGTCTGCTACTCTGTGTATTTTATGGTTTTTAAAACTTAAAAGAAATAAAATTAGTAATATGAGATGCCCTGACAGAGTATGGACTAGTATTTCAGGTGTTTTCACTGAGAATTTAAATGCTAGATTGATTGTAGAAAACATGTTGTACAGTTTTGCACTGGGTTACACTGGGTTTGTGGCAGTGGTCAGAAGGAAAAGGAGCGCCATACGGATTTTGGAGGCAGATTTTGCTAGAATGGTTTGTAAGAATATATTAAGGGGGGTACTGACCACTTTGACCCCCTAAGCGTTTTACGGAATTTGGAAACACTTGGCTGTGAAAATGAAAAGTTTCATTTCTTCCAATAAAATGTTGCTTTAGCCCCAAATTTTTCATTTTCATAAGGGGTAACAGGAGAAAAGCACCCCAAAATTTGTTAATCATTTTCTCCTGAATACGACAACAACCCATATGTGGTGGTAAACTGCTGTGGGGGTAGATGGCAAGACTCAGAACAGAAGGAGCGCCATATGGATTTTGCAGAACAGATTTTGATGGATTGGTTTGCGGGAGCCATTGATTTTTATTTTTTTGAGTTATTGTCTTATGTTGGGGCTCATTTTTTGCAGGATGAGGTGACCTTTTCATTGGTACCATTTTGGGGTACATAAGACTTTTTGATCACTTGGTATTACACAGTCAAGGTGAAAAAAATAGCTGTTTTTGCGTAGTTTTTTTTAAAACATTTTTTACAGCATTCATCTGAGGGGGCAAATCATGTGATATTTTATAGAGCAGGTTGTTACGGACGCTTCGATACCCAATATGTCTAACATTTTTATTTTTGTTAAGTCTTACACAGTAAATTAATTTTTGAACAGAATTAAATCTTGTTTTTTTTGCTGCCATTTTTCTAACTGTCCTTTTTTTTCCCTAACTAAGACAATGGCCCGAAAAATTAAGAAAAAAATTTGGCTCTCTGAAAATGGCAGCACTAAAACAAGATTTAATTCTGTTCAAAAATACATCTACACTGTCTTCCAAATTATTATGCAAAAAGTGTTTAGGAGTGATAAGGTAAGAATTTTTTTGTTTGTCAGTTAAACTCATTGATGGTGATGTGTGTCAGGGCTCTTTATATCACTGAAAGCAATTGCAGACACCTGTGCTACAGTACTTAGTTTGGCAGGTGTGTCCAATTAAAGGCAAGACTACTTAAGAAGGCTGTCCCACATTATTAAGCAGCCTACATTTTCAGCCAAAATGGGAAAGAAAAAGGATGTGTCGGCTGCTGAGAAGCAACAAATTGTGGAGTGTTTAGGTCAAGGCATGACTACAATCAACATTGCCAAGACATTTCATCGTGATCATCGCACAATCAAGAAGTATGTAGCTGATTCACAGCATCAAAAAACATCCTGCATGATATAATAGTAATGATTGCGGATGTCAGTGGCTAGATATATAAATAAATCACAAAAAAAGAATATTCAATGCACTAACAAAATAGATGCAAACAATATATACTGTAAAAACTAAGCCCTCATTTTGATATGATAAAATCTGAGACTCTTAGCCAATATATTTTGATCAAAACACATTTGTGCCCACCTACCCAGCGCCAAGGTGGTCTCAGGTCAGTGCATTGTGCATCCTGACATGCTGACCGCGGCACATGAAAGGGTTATGTGCCGGCATCTGTATTTTCACCGATGCTGGCACATTCAGCAGGGGTCCAGCAAGTGGGCACAGCTGGACCCTGCACCCGCCCGATCAGCCCGCCGTAGTACTACGGCGCTGGGCGACAAGACCCTTCCCGCAGCGCCGTACATGTACGGTGCTGGTCAGGAATGGGTTAAAATGGAGAAAGCAATGTCCTTGCAGGTAGCTGCTTTTGAGGTTTGCAGCAACTGCAGTTCTGCTAGGAGGCACACCCAGCCTCAGCTCCTCACTTTTCACTCCCTGGCTGACAGCTCTCCCTGTCTGTCCCTATTCTACACACTCAATTCTTCTTCTTTGTAATGCTAGCCTTTCCCTTCAATGTCCCTGTCCGTAGAATATAAACTTGATTTTGATTTTTGACTGTCCCTGGCTCGCTAAGATCGTTTTTCTTGCAGACACTGTAAGACTCAACCACACAGCCCAACACAGAATTACGTTCTGCTAGGGTAACTCCGTGCCTGCTGCAGCACTGGTTGGATCATGTAAGCTGTATGCATGTAGGCCTTTGAACAAATCAGGTCAAGCCCCCGCTCACTTCCTCTCAGGGTTATGTGAGCAACCTTCTTCTTCCTCCCTGGTGCTTTTTTCACAACATCATGTGCAGTAAAAAGGTGTTGTGAGTTGTTTTACTGGATTCATCTGAAACAAACCTGAAAAGATTCAGGTTCATCTGTCACCCGAACAATGCACAGTATGTAATAAACCTGGTTTTGGTTCGCTCATCTTTAACACTAATATTGCTTAAAATGTTAAAAAGTGTATTTCATCTTTAAATTTATGCCCTTTGGAGGTCATTTCATCTTCAACTTACTTAACTGTTCACAGTAACAATAATTTTGACCAGGGGTGCCCAAACCCTTGCGTGCCATTGTGTATATATCTATCAATAATATATATAAGAAAATTTGTTTCCCCTTACATAATATAATACATGATCAGAGATGAGCGAATCATCCAAAATTCACTTCAGCGAATGTTCGACGAATTTCTGACAAGATTCGTTCTTAATACGAATTTATTCAGTCGAATATACGTTCAAAAAACAATTGTTGTTTTGCAAACATTTCTGTACAAATTACGAACGTACAGTCAGCGCAGTTAAAAGTACACAATACGTAAACATTAGCTTACAAAAGTGCGTACGAATCCTTAGCGTACTATTTACTTTCGGATGCGTCATACGCATGAGGCTAGGCCGCGGCGTACAGTCTTTAGAGGCAGTCCATATGAGGTAGAAAAGTAAGGTGCTCACTGCTAGCTATCCAGCTAACTGTATAATTTACTAAAAAACACCATACAATAAGTGCATAATAGGACACATTGCAGTACCAGAAAAAGAATACACACAATGGGCTAACATGCTTGAACGTTGCTGAACCAGTTTAAACAGTGTAGCTAAAATACAGCAAAGACATAAGTATGCAAACATTTTAGTGCAAGCAATTTCACATTTGCGAGCATAAAATGCTCATATATACGTTTGAGTCTCTCCTCGTGGCTCATTGGCATGATAAAAGACTCTCTGAAACACATAGTTCAAAATTCAAATGTAATCCACTTGAGGTAATATTGTAATCTAAACAGGTAACGTGTAATCCACATGGATAATAGAAAATAGCATCAAATAGAGAACCCTTTTTGCAAAGGGGGCTCCCAAATAACCTGAGAAGGGGGGAATAAGGAAAATAGGTGTGCTTAGGCACAACTGGGAATTTTCTGCAGAATGGGGAGGGGGGGGGGGGGGGGAGTCCTGACAGCCATGTCCATCTGGGTGAGAGTCAAACGGGGCCGATACAAACTAAACAAACAAACACAAAAAGTGACAACTAGCTCTCATCCGTCAGGTGCAGTCCATGGTGTGGCTCCCATAGGTCCTCCTGAGGTGTCCTTTAAATCAGCCAGTAGTAGGTTTCCTCAGATGAGGGACCTGAAGTCCTCCTCACTTGAGCTACTGCTGAATGACATCATAGGACGCTCCTGCCTCCTGTAGGCCAAGCTCGCTGCCGTGGTGGAACTCCACTGCCCTCTTCTTCCAGAAGTCGGACTTGACCGGGTCCAGGTGGTGGTCACGCTTGTGAGCGCTGCAGCTACTTGCATCTTTACTTTTCCGGATTCTCCTGCCGGGACAGCAGGGGTAAGGACTTCTTGCTGCAGTGGTTGAGGCAAGGTTGCACCCAGGGAAGAAGCCCCAGCTCCCCTGGCTGCTGCTGGCTTAATCTTCCAGGGTAGTTGGTCCTGGTGGATCACCATGGACTGGAACGTAAACGATGAAGTTGTCAGCTGACCCAGCTGAAAGGACTCTGATCATGATTGCATTGGCAGTCCAGGGATCAGAGCCCCCGGCTTAAGTGGTGATGCAGGTACCAGGGGCTTACATAATAATGTTACCCCGGTAGCAAAGGGGCCTTTTAGGGATGCCATGGGGGTGTATTCCACCTGATTCCCCACGTATAGGCTGTGACGGGGTTGGGGCAGGTATGGCCGTTGCACTGACCTGCGGCCCACAAAGTACTCCTTGCCGTCCTCGTCATCCGCCAGGAAGCCAGAGCCTCGCTCCACAGAAAACCACAGGACAGTTCCCTTTCGCCGCTCCAGTGTAGGGTCTCCTGGCCTTGGATGGTCCAGTACTTGGATGACTCATTCCTCCACTGCATTCTTGTAGTCCTATAGGGTCTGGGCCATCACTGATGCTGGCACAATCGGGTTCTGCCGAATGAAAGGTTTTGTTCTCCTCCTGGGCCGCGAAGTGGATGCTCCAGCCGCCTCCGCTGCACCAGCCGGCAAGGTGAATATGGAGTCAGGAGTCGGTGAGACTCACTTGCATAATTGTGCCGCTCTGATCTCTGGAGCGGGCGGTGGTTCAGGGTACTCGTCGCCAAAGACCATCTCTCCCTACTTGGGTCGCAGTTCTTTCACCATACTGTTTGCTATGGTCTGACTCTGGATCTTGTTCAGCGCTGGCTTAAACTGGAGAGGAGGGCAGAGGAATGTGTGAGGAGTCTTCACTCCCTATACGTGCAAATAGTTAGTTCCCGGTGGGCCGGGCTGGTTTTTCCCGCTTCTGAGGGGGGCGTATCTTCACTTTCCCACTCTTGAGGGGGTGTATCGTCATTTTTCCGCTTCGGGGGGCCGGGGGCAAGGGTGTATCGTCATTTTTCCGCTTCGGGGGGCCGGGGGCAAGAAGAATGTGTACGTAGCGTACATTGCTTACATAGCGTACGTAGCATACGTAGCGTACGTTGCGTACGAGTTCCAAATTTTAAGCACATTTACAAATAATACAAAGCGAATCTGACAAAATCCGGATTCACTTCAGAGTAGGAAAAATGGAGGATTCGATACGAATCTACGAAGCGGCGAATAAATTCGCTCATCTCTAATATACAGGGTGGGCCATTTATATGGATACACCTAAATAAAATGGGAATGGTTGGTGATATTAACTTCCTGTTTGTGGCACATTAGTATATGGGAGGGGGGAAACTTTTTAAGATGGGTGGTGACCATGGCGGCCATTTTGAAGTCGGCCATTTTGGATGCAACTTTAGTTGTTTCAATGGGAAGAGGGTCACGTGACACATCAAACTTATTAACAATTTCACAAGAAAAACAATGGTGCGCTTGGTTTTAACATAACTTTATTCTGTCATTAGTTATTTGCAAGTTTCTGACCTATTATAAAATGTGTTCAAAGTGCTGCCCATTGTGTTGGATTGTCAATGCAACCCTCTTCTCCCACTCTTCACACACTGATAGCAACACCGCAGAAGAAATGCTAGCACAAGCTTCCAGAATCTATAGTTTCAGGTGCTGCACATCTCGTATCTTCACAGCTGACTGTGAACAACCAACATCTTGTGCAACATTGCGTGATGATTTACCCTCTTTAAGGAGTTTGATAATCCTCTCCTTTTTTTCAATTGACATCTCTGGTGTTGGAGCCATGATTCATGTCAGTCCATTGTTGCAACAGCTCTCCAAGGTGTGATCACTCCTTTTTACCTGGATACTAACAAGCAAATTTAATCTGATGCAGGTGTTATTGATTGTAATGAAAATTTGCAGGGTGATTCCATAATTTTTTCCTCAGAATTGAGTGATTCCATAATGTATTCCCTGTGCTTGTTCTAAAAATGTAACTGTTACTGGCTACCACAATTATTTTTCTTGATTTCTTTTAGTATTTCTTAAAGCCAGAAAGTTGCCATTTGAAATGCTTCTAGTTTTTTGTCATGTCTGTGATCTGTTTTTTTTTCAACAAAATTAAACAACTAAAGGAACATCCTCAGAGACTGGTGATTCCATAATTTTTGCCAGGGGTTGTATATATATATATATACACTGTATATATATATATATATATATATATATATATATAGATATATATATATATATATAGATATATATAGATATATATATCTTGTTGTTATGCCAGGTTTCACTAAGGTTGGTTGTTTGAGAGTACTACATAAATAGAGGGATTAGCAATTCTGCTATCTTTCCTCATTTCTGTATGCAGGTTTCCCACACGTTTTTATACTGTGAATGTATCTCATCACTCCCACATTATCTCTTAGTATTCTTTAAGACTATATTCGCAAATCACATAAAATGCATTATTTACAAATACCATTAGTTAACTGCTACATTAACACTTCAGTGTTCTTTACGTTTGGTCGCAGTGTCCTACTGTTAACCTTTAAAAACAATTTCCTTTTTGCAATGAACGTTTGTTTCACAATGACACTAAAATCCTACTACTATAAAATGTTGACTAATTATCTGATCTGCTTGGAGTCATTTTCTTTATCATGCCAAGTGTTACACGATGACAGGAAGTGCAAACTGTCAAATGTTTTGGCAGTGACAAAATTAGACAAACTCTTATAGTTCCTAAAGTTAAAAAAAAAAAAAAACAACTAGATACCTGATTTATTGTCAGGCAGCATAGAAATTCTTACATACTAGAACAGCAAGTTATTTTTCTTCAATGCAGATTTACATTCACACCTTCAAATCAATGATCCAACATTCAGAAGGGAGGGTTATTTCACTTAGAATAATATATGAGCATAATATGGTATACTATGTTTAATTTATCTGTCTAGCCATCTGTAGAATATATGTAAATCTTTATATAGCATATTGCAAATACCAGTCTGAGATTTTCATATTAATTGCTTATCTTGAGGATAGGTCATCAATATCTGAATGGCAGTGGTCCATCAAGCCTGCGGATTTCCTCTGTAGCTCTGTCATCAGAAAATGGTTCCAGAATTACACAGCTCCATCCATTGTGGAGAGGACAGAGATGGTAACTGTAGAGCTACTCCCATTCACTTCAATTTTTTGTGGAAACTAAACAGAGTTTTTACACAAAAAAGGAATGATATCTCTGCACCAGAGTGGTCCCCTGCAGCCCCTAGACTATTAGCTTCTATTGGTATTATGCCCGTAGTTATCCCATGCACTAGCGCTCCAAAGTATGGACAAAGACATACTAAACCCTTCATTTTGTTACTCGTATGCTAACTAGGTGAAATTCACAGCACACATAAGATTAGTCTTGCCATTAAATGGAGTTTCTTAGATGGATATATTGATGGTCTGTTCTCAGGATCATCAATATTACAAGGGTAGGGTTCTGACTCTAAGCACCCTTGAAGATCAGGTGTTTAAAGGGGTTATGGCACTTGTGTGAGTGCTGTGGCCAATTGTTTTCAAGGTCCTGCACACCATGGACTGAGTAGTGGCAGTACACAATTGCTATGTAGATTGCGTGCATGTCTAAAGGACAATGTACAGTATTTGTAAACAATGAATAGAGTGAAATGATCACACAAAGACCACAGCCCCTTTAAATATCTGATTGACGTTGGTGAAGAGATTCGGGCCCCCTTCATTGATGGAGTACCCTGAAAATATGACATCAATATCCTGATTCTAGATTACTAAACTTCAAATATGCCTAGTTATGTAGTGTCAGAACACCTTAATATAGCTAGATCAACTTATCTTTCAGGGTCCTGGAAAAACATGGCTGACAACAGATTGTGTTGCCTTGGTTCCATATGATACATTCATACAACATATATGCCCCCATCCCCACCCCACAGAGATTACTATCTAGCTTTCTTAGATTGCAGAATGCCACATCAACCTATTTATGAATTGGTTAAATGCCAATTGGTTAAATGCCTAGTTGTATTTGCTAGCCAGAAACATGGAAAATCTGAGTAAGAATCTCTATGACAAATCATTCATATTGTAGAATAGTTAGACACTAGAGATGAGCAAACTTTTAAAGATTTGGTTTGTTTTATTAAATTTTTGAAAAAAAAGAGTTCATACACAAATTGATTGTACCCAAACCAACAAGAGTGAGAGAGCAAGAAAGATAGCCTAGTAAGTTACTCTGGGCCCCCTGGAACTTTTCAACCTTTTGCCACATATCAGGCTTCAAACAAAAAGATACAACCTTTTAAATTTTTGGTGAAGAATCAACAACAAGTGGGTCACAATTGTGAAGTGGAATGAAATTTATTGGATCATTTAAACTTTTTTTGTAAAAATAAAACTGAAAAGTGGGGCGTGCAAAATTATTCGTCACCCTTGCAGTAATACTTTGTTGCTCCACCTTTTGCTGCGATTACAGCTGCAAGTCGCTTGGGGTATGTCTCTATAAGTTTTGAACATCTAGAGACTGAAATTCTTGCCCATTCTTCCTTGCAAAACAGCTCGAGCTCTTTGAGGTTGGATGGAGAGCGTTTGTGAACAGCAGTTTTCAGCTCTTTCCACATATTCTCAATTGGATTCAGGTCAGGACTTTGACTTGGCCATTCTAAGACCTGGATACGTTTATTTTTGAACCATTCCATTGTAGATTTTGCTTTATGTTTGGAATCATTGTCTTGTTGGAAGATAAATCTCCATCCTAGTCTCAGGTCTTTTGCAGACTCCAACAGGTTTTCATCCAGAATGGTCCTGTATTTGGCTCCATCCATCTTCCCATCAATTTTAACCATCTTCCCTGTCCCTGCTGATGAAAAGTAGACCCAAACCATGATGCTGCCACCACCATGTTTGACAGTGGGGATGGTGTGTTCAGGGTGATGAGATGTGTTGCTTTTACGCCAAACATATCGTTTTGTATTGTTTCCAAATGTTTGGTGCACCTTCTTCCACATGTTTGGTGTGTCTCCCAGGTGGCGTGTGGCAAGTTGTAGACAAGACTTTTTATGGATAAATCTTCTTGCCACTCTTCCATAAAGGCCAGATTTGTGAAGTGTTCAACTGATTGTTGTCCTATGGACAGACTATCCCACCTCAGCTGTAGATCTCTGCAGTTTATCCAGAGTGATCATGGGTCTCTTGGCTGCATCTCTAATCAGTCTTCTCCTTGTTTGAGATGAAAGTTTAGAGGGAATGCCGGGTCTTGGTAGATTTGCAGTGGTCTGATACTCCTTACATTTCAATATGATTGCTTGCACAGTGCTCCTTGGGATGTTTAATGGAGATGAGCGAGCATACTCGTCCGAGCTTGGTGCTCGTTCGAGAATTAGGGTACTCGTAAGTGCTCGCTGCTCGGACGAGTATCTCGCCATGCTCGAGGAAATGGCAACTTCCGCATCGTGCTTTTTTGGCGCCTATAAACACAGCCAATCACAAGCCAGGAGACTCTACGGTACACCCAGCATCACGTGGGGCCCTTACATGTCTATAGCAGGGGTTGGCTGGTGACCCTGGAATATACTAGTGACTGGCCGCGGTGCTCGGCTCAGATGCCGTCTGGATGTCATTAGGGATAGAGCTGCTGCCTTTCAGGGTGAGTGTTAGGGCCTGCATTTAGTTCTCTGTTAGGCAGGAATCACCCACAAAGAACCCAACAGCCCTTCTAAGGGCTAGAAGTATAAATAGGTCGCGGAAGGTCGCAGTATAAATAGCCACCGTCAGTAGGGTGTCAGTCAGCTCTACCATAGTTTCTGCATGTCACGTTCCAAAAAAAACTAAACTAAAAAAAAATATAAAAAAAATATAAAAAAAATTTGTTTTTTTGTTGTTTTAGCTCAGTGATACAAATCCATTTCACACAGCTGCGTGTAACCTTTCTGTGTGTCACAGTTCAGCACACTCACTCCAATCCATATATTCTGTCCAGGTGACACTTTCTGTACGTCACAGAATACAACCAAGTCATTTGCTACCTGTCACGTATATAGATTGATCCTAAAAATCTCTGTGTGACATTTGTCTGGGTCGCAGTCTAAATAGCCACCGTCAGTAGGGTGTCAGTCAGCTCTACCATAGTTTCTGCACGTCACGTTCCAAAAAAAACAAAAATCCAAAACAAAATATACAAAAAAAATTAGTTTTCTGTTGTTTTAGCTCAGTGATACAAATCCATTTCACACAGCTGCGTGTAACCTTTCTGTGTGTCATAGTTCAGCACACTCGCTCCAATCCGTATATTCTGTCCAGGTGACACTTTCCGTACGTCACAGAATACAACCAAGTAATTTGCTACCTGTCACGTATATAGATTGATCCTAAAAATCTCTGTGCGACATTTGTCTGGGTCGCAGTCTAAATAGCCACCGTCAGTAGGGTGTCAGTCAGCTCTACCATAGTTTCTGCACGTCACGTTCCAAAAAAAATATATAAAAAAAATATATAAAAATAATTAGTTGTATTTGTTGTTTTAGCTGAGTAATACAAATTCATTTCACACAGCTGCGTGTAACCTTTCTGTGTGTCACAGTTCAGCACACTCACTCCAATCCGAATATTCTGTCCAGGTGACACTTTCTGTACGTCACAAAATTAAACCAGACTGAACAAGTTTGTGGGTTTCAGTACACCAGGCCCGTTTATACTTATATACAGAAAATGTTGAACCCCAGGGCTAAGGGTCGAGGACGAGGGCATGGGCGTGGGCATTCAATTACTGCAGGGGGCAGAGGCCGTGGTCCTGGGCAGGGTGAGACAGTACCTGCTGATGAGGAAGCTGTGGAACGCCGCAGAGCTACACTCCCTAGCTTCATGTCTCAACTTACAGGGACACGTGGTAGAGGACTGTTGAAACCACAACAGTGCGAACAGCTGATCTCGTGGATTGCGGACAATGCTTCAAGTAATTTGTCCACCAGTCAGTCTTCCACGCAGTCCACCCACGTTACCCAAGGGAGCACTCCTATGGCTCCTCCACCTCAACCTCCTATCCCCCAGTATGCCCCCTCCCAGGAAAATTTGGAATGCGATCTGGCATACTCTCAGGAACTGTTTTCTGGACCCTTCCCAAAGTCACAAACCACTTCTCAGGTTGCTGCTGACCTCGTTCCCGATGCCCAAGTTTTCCAACTGTCGCAGTCTGTGGGTGATGATGATGATGATGATGACAATGTTGAGTTAGTGGAAGAAGTTTGTAAAGAGGTGTCGGACGATGAGGAGACACGGTTGTCAGACAGTGGTGAAGTTGTTGTAAGGGGAGGAATTCCGAGGAGGGAGCAGACTGAGGAATCGGAGGATGACGAGGTGACTGACCCAAGCTGGGTTGATATGCCGAGTGAAGACAGTGCTTCTGAGGCGGAGGCGAGTGCTGCACCAGAACAGGTTGTAAGAGGCAGTGGTGTGGCCAGAGGGAGAAGCAGGGCCAGAGCTGGTGCATCAGCAGCAACTGTTTCACGTAGTGAAGCTCCCGTGGCGAGGCCTAGATGTTCGCAAGTCTGGAGGTTCTTTAAAGAAAGTGAGGATGACTGATGGACTGTGGTGTGCAACCTGTGCCACACCAGGATCAGCAGGGGTGCCACCACTACTAGCCTAACCACCGCCAGCATGCACAGGCATATGAGTGCTAAACACCCCACTCAATGGAACCAAGGCCGTTCACCACCTCCTGCGGGTCACACCACTGCTCCTTCCCCAGTGTCACTCGCTGCCTCTGCTAGTCAACCCCCTGCCCAGGAACCCGGCACGAGCGCCTCCCGCCGGAAAACCACACCTTCGCCTCCACGATCCTCCACAGTGTCCACCAATGTGTCCCAGCGCAGCGTTCAGCTGTCTTTACAGCAGACGCTGGAGCGCAAGAGGAAATACAGTTCCACCCACCCACATGCCCAGGCCCTCAACGTCCACATGTCCAAATTGCTTAGCCTGGAGATGCTGCCCTATAGGCTGGTAGAGACCGAGGCCTTTCACAATCTCATGGCGGTGGCTGTCCCACGGTATTCGGTCCCCAGCCGCCACTATTTTTCCCGATGTGCCCTGACCAACGCTGTTTCTGAGAAGTTCCACCTAACCACGGACACGTGGACAAGTGCTGCCGGGCAGGGACACTATATCTCACTGACAGCACATTGGGTTAACTTGGTGGAGGCTGGGACTGAGAATGACCCTGGGGCCGCTCATGTACTGCCCACACCGAGGATTGCGGGGCCTACCTCGGCCACGGTCTCTCAGAAGTACTATGCCTCCTCCTCCACCGAATTACCATCTGTGGGCACGGCGCCTTCAGTCGGTAGCTCTAGGCGCAGCAGCAGTGCCGAGGGAAAGCGCCAGCAGGCGGTGCTCAAACTGCTGAGCTTAGGTGACAAAAGGCACACCGCCCAAGAGCTGTTACAGGGCATCACGGCGCAGACCGATGTGTGGCTGGCACCGCTGAACTTCAAGCCAGGCATGGTTGTGTGTGAAAACTGGCGTAACCTGGTTGCGGCTCTGCAACTCGGCAGACTGACACATGTGCCATGCCTGGCCCACGTGTTCAATCTCATAGTTCAGCGGTTCCTCAAGACATACCCCAATCTGTCTGATTTGCTCACCAAGGTGCGCCGCATCTGTGCGCATTTAAGCAAGTCCACCACAGATGCTGCCACTCTCAGGGCAGCGCAGCGCCGCCTACAACTGCCCGCTCACCGACTGTTGTGCGACGTGCCCACGAGATGGAATTTGACATTAAACATGTTATCCAAAGTTTACCAGTAGCGCAGAGCGATTGTAGACTGTCAGATGTCAACTTCCACCAGAACTGGTAGTCAGGTCAGTTAGATTCCTCAAGTCTACAATGAGGAGGTGGATGTCTGATATCTGCCAGGTGTTGAGCAACTTTGAGGAGTCAACACAGATGGTCAGCGGCGATGCCGCCATTATCAGCCTCACCATCCCGCTGCTTTGCCTGTTGAAAAACTCACTGCTCAGCATCAAGTCGGATGCTGTGCGCTTGTCACAAGAGACACCCTCCGGTCTGTTTCTCAGCACGTATCAGAGGAGGGGGATGAGGATGAGGAGGAAGAGGAGGAGAATGTCGGCGAGACAGTAGAGGGTACCAGTGCTCAGTCCTTAACTCTTGAGCGTGTATGGGCTGAAGAGGAGGACTTGGAGGAGGAGGAAATGGAGAGTCAGGCCAGTGAGGAGAGGGAATTCTTGCGTGTTGGGACTCTGGCGCACATGGCAGACTTCATGTTAGGCTGCCTATCCCGTGACCCTCGCGTTAGAAGAATTTTTTCAAACACCGATTACTGGGTTTTCACTCTCCTGGACCCACGGTACAAGCAGAACCTTTCCACTCTCATCCCTGCAGAGGAAAGGAGTATGAGAGTGAATAGATATCAACAGGCCCTGGTGCACAAGCTGAAACAATTCTTCCCATCTGACGCCGCTAGCGGCAGAGGGCATGGTTCTGTGGGCCAAGTAGCGGGGGAGAGGAGGCGAGCAGGCAGCTTGTCCAGCACTGGCAGGGGAACGCTCTCCAAGGCCTTTGCCAGTTTTATGTCACCCCAGCAAGACACTGTCACCTGTCCCCAGTCTAGGCAGAGTAGGGGCGAGCGGTACAGAAAGATGGTGAGGGAGTACCTAGCTGACCATACCAACGTCCGGACCGATCACTCTGCTCCATACAACTACTGGGTTTCAAAGCTGGACACGTGATCTGAACTAGCGCTGTACGCCTTGGAGGTGCTGGCCTGCCCTGCCGCTAGCGTGCTGTCAGAGCGGGTATTAAGTGCAGCTGATGGCGTCATCACCGATAAGCGTACACGCCTGTCAACTGACAGCGCTGACAGGCTGACGCTTATTAAAATGAACAAAGCATGGATTTCACCGGAATTCAAATCTCCTCCAGGGGAAAGCGGCTAAAGATTTAAATAACTTATGTATCCGATTCCTCTTCTCTACTCCTCCTCCTCCTCCATATCGTCTTTGCCTAACGCTGACCAAAAAAATGCCATTTTTCAGAGGTCCAACTGGCACTCTTTTACCACAATTTTTCAGGAGGGCAACCTACAGGCCCTCTGTCCAAACAATTTTTCCGGAGGTGCACCTACAGGCCCTCTGTCCAAACAATTTTTCCGGAGGTCCACCTACAGGCCCTCTGTCCAAACAATTTTTCTGGAGCTCCACCTACAGGCCCTCTGTCCAAACAATTTTTCCTGAGGTCCACCTACAGGCCCTCTCGCCAAACAATTTTTCCGCAGGTCCACCTACAGGCCCTCTCTCCAAACAATTTTTCCGCAGGTCCACGTACAGGCCCTCTCTCCAATTCCAGTTTCCAGTTTTATTTGCGCAAACTGCGTAAATCTTTATTTTTGGGATAGGTTTGAAAAATAATTTTACCTGCGTATCTGTATTGCCCAACATTGGATACGGTAGCAAGTAGAAGACCAAACACATGCTGCCCACAGGGTTCCGCAAATTCCTGGTCCACAATGTCAAGGAGCTCGAGGTTCTGTTGATGAGCAACAAGTCCTTCTGTGCTGAAATCGCCCACAACGTCTCCATCTAAGAACCTAAAGACCATTGTGGAGAGAGAGCGGCACGGCTCGCCATCAAAGTGACGAACCCCAACGCCAGACTGCGCAGAGAAGATAACGAATAAATATCTCTGTGGTTATTTTTGCTAAATAAAAGTTAAATAAACACAAAAAAAATTGATCTATTCCTGTGCCTGATCCACCCAAGTTGAATCTGTCCCATAATGAGAAAGTCCCCCCAAGGAGTCCCCACTGTAACTTGCTTCCCATACAACTACCTCACCCCCCGACTCCTGTGTCTCGCCATTGTCCACCACCTCCTCAGACAACACTGGTAAATCCACACTGTCAGCACACGGAAACTGCAAAAGGTCTTGCGAATTGGGGCAGAGAATGTTGTGGGCTAGCACATCAGAGAAGGGGTGACTATGGGGTTCCAGGGAGTACGTGACCACATGCAATATCCATTTAAAAGTCATGCCACAATTGATCGAGCTCATAATTGACAACTGTACCGGTTGATGCTAAATTTTTAAGTTGGGGTCCTGCGTCGTCATTCTAACTACATCCGGCTGTTGTCACCACCACACACGCTAGCCCAGGGGGCACTCCTCTGGCTCTTCCAGCTCAACCTCCTTCCCCCCAGCCTGCCCCCCCACCTACAGGCCCTCTCTCCAAACAATTTTTCCGGAGGTCCACCTACAGGCCCTCTCTCCAATTCCAGTTTTATTTGGGCAAACTGCGTAAATTTTTATTTTTGGGATAGGTTTGAAAAATAATATTACCTGCGTATCTATATTGCCCAACATTGGATACGGTAGAAACTAGAAGACCAAACACATGCTGCCCACAGGGTTCCGCAAATTCCTGGTTCACAATGTCAAGGAGCTCGAGGTTCTGTTGATGAGCAACAAATCCTTCTGTGCTGAAATCGCCCACAACGTCTCCATCTAAGAACCTAAATACCATTGTGGAGAGAGCGGCACAGTTCGTCATCAAAGTGACGAACCCCAACGCCAGACTGCGTAGAGAAGATAACGAATAAATATCTCTGTGGTTATTTTTGCTAAATAAAAGTTAAATAAACACAAAAAAAAATTGATCTGTTCCTGTGCCTGATCCACCCAAGTTGAATCTGTCCCATCATGAGAAAGTCCCCCCAAGGAGTCTCCACTGTAACTTGCTTCCCATACAACTACCTCACCCCCCAACACCTGTGTCTCGCCATTGTCCACCACCTCCTCAGACAACATTGGTAAATCCACACTGTCAGCACACGGAAACTGCAAAAGGTCTTGCGAATTGGGGCAGAGAATGTTGTGGGCTAGCACATCAGAGAAGGGGTGACTATGGGGTTCCAGGGAGTACGTGACCACATCTCACCGCAATATCCATTTAAAAGTCATGCCACAATTGATCGAGCTCATAATTGACAATTGTACCGGTTGATGTTAAATTTTTAATTTGGGGTCCTGCGTCGTCATTCTAACTACATCCGGCTGTTGTCACCACCACACACGCTAGCCCAGGGGGTACTCCTCTGGCTCTTCCAGCTCAACCTCCTTCCCCCCAGCCTGCCCCCCCACCTACAGGCCCTCTCTCCAAACAATTTACGTCTTTGTCCTATCTTTCTCTCTCTCCAAACCATTTTTCCGGATAGCTGCCATATACGGTATTAAACTGAGTAGTATACATGGAAGACATACCACACTTGATCAATCTCATAATTTACGACTGTACCGGTTGATGCTAAATTTTTAAGTTGGGGTCCTGCATCGTCATTCTAAATACATCCGGCTGTTATCTCCACCACACACGCTAGCCCAGGGGGCACTCCTCTGGCTCTTCCAGCGAAACCTCCTTCCCCCCAGCCTGCCCCCCACCTACAGGCCCTCTCTCCAAACAATTTACCCGGATAGGGGACATATTAGATATTGTACTGATGTTTATTTTTGTTCTTCTTTTAATTGCCTCCTGACCAGTTATAGGCAGAGCATGGACACGTCCCCTTAGCTGCAGTGGGAAAGACACTCCCCTGGCCAAAGCAAGCTCTTTTTCCATTTTCCGTGGTCGAAAAATCCATAAAATATAAGGTCCCAAGATAGGGGACATATACGGTATTAAACTGAGAAGAATCGATACCATACCTGTTGATGCAACAGTTTTTCCAAATCCATTCCAGCTGTTGTCACCACCACACACGCTAGCCCAGGGGGCACTCCTCTGGCTCTTCCAGCGAAACCTCCTTCCCCCCACCTACAGGCCCTCTCTCCAAGCAATTTACCCGGGTAGGGGACGTATTAGATATTGTACTGATTTTTTTTTGGTTCTTCTTTTCATTGCCTCCTGCGATAGACAGGAATCAAACCCGCGTCAACTGCTTGGGAAGCAGCTATGCTCACCACTTTACCACCAACAGCCACAGCAACTGATAAAAACAGATACTAAACTTGATGTCAGCTGCAGTGCCAGCATGAGCAGTGGTGTCACCTGCAGGCGGTGATGGACCTTCGTTGCACCTAGTTGGGTGCTTCCCTAACATGTGATGGGTATTTGCCTCGCCTTTCTTGGTCTGGGTGAGCACAATTGCCATGAGGGTAACCACCAGGCTGTTGCCTGAGAATTTGGGGTAATGGTGGGATTAGGCAGCCTCAGAGGCATCCATGCTTGCTTCCCCTGCTGTTTCCTGTCCATTTCCGTGGTGTTTCCATCATTTTCTGAGGTTTCCAGGTTTTCACCCAGCCTTCCCTAGGCAGAGCCTTGGTCCCCTGCAAAAATGCTCGAGTCTCCCATTGACTTCAATGGGGTTCGTTATTCGAAACGAGCACCCGAGCATCAGGAAAAGTTTGACTCGAATAACGAGCAACCGAGCATTTTAGTGCTTGCTCATCTCTAATGTTTAAAGCTTGGGAAATCTTTTGGTATCCAAATTCAGCTTTAAACTTCTCCACAACAGTATCACAGACCTGCCTGGTGTGTTCCTTGGTCTTCATGATGCTATCTGTGCTTTAAACAGAACCCTGAGACTATCACAGAGCAGGTGCATTTATATGGAGACTTGATTACACACAGGTGTATTCTATTTATCTTCATCAGTCATTTAGGACAACATTGGATCATTCAGAGATCCTCAATGAACTTCTGGAGTGAGTTTTCTGAACTGAAAGTAAATGGGCCAAATTATTTTGCACGCCCAACTTTAGTTTTATTATTACAAAAAAAGTTTAAATGATCCAATAAATTTCGTTCCACTTTACAATTGTGAGCCACTTGTTGATTCTTCACCAAAAATGTAAAATGTTATATCTTTTTGTTTGAAGCCTGAAATGTGGCAAAAGGTTGAAAAGATCCAGGGGACCAAATACTTTCGCAAGGCACTGTATATGTGTTGCCTGGGGGGGTACTCTTTCTCATTAGAGTTAGCGCCTAGTTTGCATAGTTTGTGTGCAGAATTTTTTAGGCCAGGCAATGCACCTCTGGGTTTTTGGGAACGATATTCAAATTTGCTTTTCTAAGCCTATTTGATGCAAGTAGATTTAAAATGTGCTAACTTTCATATATTTTTCCCACAAACCCAGAGGAATGTTGACAGGCTTAGGATACACTTAATGTATACTCATGCCCTTCATGAAAAGAAATAGTACCTCAACCAAGGCCTCAGAACCTAGGACACCAATACCTAGTGCTGGTATGAGGCAAATTTCCTTTTCTTTTGGAAAGAAGACTAGCATTATTTGAAAATGCAAGCACAGCAATAGATAAACATCTTATGAAAAAGTACTGATTAAACAGTTCGAGGCTACCACTAGGAGAAAATCCTGAAAAGTTTGATGCTACCATCAAAAACTTAGTGGAAAAAAATGGGGCAAAATTCATCTATGAAATAAGGACATGTGTATAGATAAACTTGCTAGAGATGACCAAATCAATTTTGTCAATTTGGAATTCATCTTCGCTTTTCAAAGAAAACCTTGGATTTTAACTAGAGATTAGTGAACGTCAAATTTGTTTCAGACCCGATTCATCCAATTTTTTGAAAAGTTCAGTTCAAACCCCAATCAATTCTAGACTAATTAAATATGGTCCAATTTACATCTTATAGTCTCCCAACACTCATATTTTTCTTTGTAAAACGCCTCAACAAATAAAGAAGAAAGATCCACCCTACCAATATTCAACTGAAAGTGAGGCATACAATCAAATTTTCCATCTAGAAGAATCAGAATAACCCACTCAAAATTACACTTCTCTCACCTTCCAGAAAGACAAAAGAACCAGAATGTCTTAAGAGAAAAACTACTATTGTTTGCTAACTGGCCTTGGACAGTACTCACTGTGGTGCTCTTTATTATTAGGGAGACCAAAAAATATTCATGATGGGTATTGTATGTCAGGCAACACTATTCTTGCTTTCTAGAGAATGGATGCAAATTAGCATATCTTAACTCTGCTGGCATTAGACAGTATGTCCTCTCTCTTTTTTTATTTTTTGTTAGGCAAGCTAATTACCTTTGAGTTTCTGGGAAATATACTCGAATTAGCTTTTCTTTATTAAAATAATAATCTAATATTGAAATTTGCATACCTTAATTTGGCTGGCATGAGGTATTCTTAGAAACCAAGATTAGTGTCACCTGTCATATAATACTTATTATGCATATTGTTTGGTCTCCCTAATGATAAAGATCACCCCAAAGATTAGCCCCCTCCTGCTTCCCCATTGCTAGTGGGCCAACCTTGTTATTCTAGAAGGAAAACTAACTTGTGTGTCTCAAAGAGTGTTTTCTAGCCTGCAATAGTTATCATATATTCTAAGTGTTGTCCATAACAGAAATAGTACTTTTTCAAAGGTTCCTCCAAGAATTCACATGAACATCACAACACTTCATTTTGTTGCATCCATAGGAAGTTGCTCTTATAAAAGGACTGCATTTGAAAACGATATATAGGTACCATGCATGCAAGGTTGTTACATACATGCAAGTCTTAATTTGTATTTGTAAATTATATTTGCTTTTAGAAAGTTATTTGCCACTGATATATTGATATGTAAGTTGTGGATCCACATAATCAAATAACTGCAGGGCCCTCAGTTATTATATCAATTGGAACAGTTTAATATAGTGTATATTTTCATTTTATTTATTTTACCCATATAATTATTTATATTAAATATGTATTTTACAGATATATGTTTAGAGCTCCTGCCCATTATGCTTCATACATAAAAACTGACACCAAAGTAAATTATCCAAAGTAGCACCAGTTAAAGGGGAACTCAGCCCCCTGTGTGGTAATTGTACACAGGCAGAGCTGATCACGGTCTGCTAAGACCTAGCAGTTGTCCTGTGCCCAAGACAACGGGTTATCATGTGACTGGTAGGTCCAGGAGATGAAATAGCATAGCTCTATTCACTGCATAGCACCCATTAACCGGTATGTATTGAGGAAAGGAGCATAAACCACTTCTGTTTTCAACTCAGTTTCCCTGACTGTCACTGACAGCCAGGAACCTGACCGGCTTCTAGTGGATTGCAGAGGCAGAAACATTAATCCTCAATCTTTATTTATCTATCATTATGTATGTGTCTTATTTTCCTGATTTCTGTTCTCTTTCATGGATATGTTTAAACGGCCATAAATCCTTTATTTCGGATCTGTTGATTTTTTACTATATTGTAATAAAATGTTGAGACCATTGGATTTCTACACCAGTAGCATCTGCTAAGAGGCGCTTAAGCCACTTGAAGCTCATTAAGATATACTTGAGTTTGACAATATGATGAGAACATCTGTCAGGGTTGGCCAAGATTTCAATCATTTCTGATGATTCTCTGTCACTTTGCAAAAACAGCTTAATAAATGAACTTGATGCTGTCAAAGTGTAAAAAAGTAAATTCTAATTGTTGTGCAGTCACTGTATTTTCTTATAAATTATCTAAACAAGTATGTTGTTTTTAAATAGTTTTAACCCCTTCCCACCCAGTGCCGTACTAGTACGGCGCACTGATCGGGCGGATCAGGAGCTGCTCCTGCCCGATCAGCTGCGGGGGACCGGCTGTGCCCAGTAGCCGGACCCCTGCTGTGTACGCCCGCATCGGTGTTTTCACCCTGACTGCGGCACATGCGATGCGGGCGGGAGGAAGGGGAGTCCATCGGGTCCCCGCGCTGCTGTGACGGGGACCCGATGGCTTGGAGAGCAGCCAGATGCCTTCCTTAGGCATTGTGGCTGCTATCCCTGCGTGCTATGCGATCCAGCCCCTGGATCGCACAGGAAGCAGGTTGTAAGTGTATTACATTGAGTAATACACTTACAGCCAATGCATTACAATACAACTGTATTGTAATGCATTGTAAGGGGATCAGACCCCCAAAAGTTAAATGAAGTGAACAAAAAGTGAAAGAAAGTAAAAAAAAAAAGTTTTACAAAAGTAAATCTTCAAAAATAAATCTAATGTGTAAAACTTTCCAAAAATAAAAAAGTTAGTCATATTGGGTATTGCCGCGTCCGTAACAACCTGCCCTATAAAAATATCACATGATTTGGCCCCTCAGATGAATGCTGTAAAAATTAAAAAAACTATGCCAAAACAGCTATTTTTTTCACCTTGACTCACAAAAAGTGTAATACCAAGCAATCAAAAAGTCTTATGTACCCCAAAATTGTACCAATGAAACCGTCACCTCATCCCGCAAAAAATGAGCCCCCACATAAGACAATAACTAAAAAAAAAGTAAAAATCAATGGCTCTCGCAAACTAATCGATCAAAATCTGTTCTACAAAATCCATATGGCACTCCTTCTGTTTTGAGTCCTGCCATGTACCCCCACAGCAGTTTACCACCACATATGGGGTGTTGCCGTATTCAGGAGAAAATGGGGAACAACTTATGGGGTGCTTTTCTCCTGTTACCCCTTGTGAAAATGAAAAATTTGGGGCTAAAGCAACATTTTATTGGAAGAAATGAAACTTTTCATTTTCACAGCCAAGTGTTTCCAAATTCCATAAAACGCTTAGGGGGTCAAAGTGGTCAGTACCCCCCTTAATATATTCTTTGAAGGGTCTAGTTTCCCAAATGGGGTCACTTTTTGAGGGTTTCCACTGTAGGGGTATGTCAGGGTCTCTCAATTACAAAATGGTGCCTAAAAACCATTCTAGCAAAATCTGCCTCCAAAATCCGTATGGCGCTCCTTTCCTTCTGACCACTGCCACAAACTCATAGAGACGTTTACCACCACATATGGGGTATTTCTGTAAACTGCAGTATCAGAGTAATGTATATTGAGGTTTAGTTTGCTGTTAACTCTTGCTGTGTTGCAAGAAAAAAATTATTAACATGAATAATCTACCAAAAAAGTGACATTTTGAAATTTCACCTCCATTTTCCTTTAATTCTTGTGGGACACCTCAAGGGTTAACAAAGTTGACTACAAAGTGTAGTTTTATAAAATGTGGTCATTTATGGGTGGTTTCCATTACGTAAGCCCCTCAAAATCACTTGAATCACATACCTGAATTGGTGCTTAAAAAAATGGTTTTGGAAATTTTGTTGTAAATTTGAAAAATTGCTTCTAAACTTCTATGCCTTCTAATGTCCGAAAAAAGTAAAATGACATTTATAAAATAATGCCAACATAAAGTATACATATGGGGAATGTAAAATAATAACTATTTTTGGAGGTATTACTATGTATTTTGAAAGTAGAAAAATTGAAATTTCGAAATTTGCTAATTTTTTAACAATTTTGCTAAATTTGGTATTTTTTTTATAAATAAAATGATATATTTTGCCACAAATTTACTACTGTCGTAAAGCACAATATGTGACAAGAAAACAATCTCAGAATGGCCTGGATAAGTAAAAGCGTTCCAAAGTTATTACCACATGAAGTGACACATGTCAGATTAGCAAAAAATGGCCTGGGCAGAAAGGTGAAAAAAGGCCCGGGGTTGAAGGGTTGAAGAATGAAATCTCTTATTGATAAGTACATGTTCAATGTTATAAGAAGAAAACAAAACCTATATACATGTGTTTATGTACAATGTATGTAAACACAGATTGTGGATTGTAGCCTTGTTTTTGATAAAAGGCACAATACAGAGTTTACGGAAATTAAAACAAAGTTGTGGGGCTACAAATACCTATGGAAATAATGGAAATTTACTTTTTGTTTGACCTTCTTTTTGTGGAGCTTATTGTTTAAAGTAGTGTTAATACAATGTTTTATTTTACCAAATTCCACTCCTGAAAGTGCTCTGTTCACTGTTCACTCTAAGGTACTCTCTGCATTGAGCTGCTTCACAGAGGCCAATGACTGGCTGCAGCAGTCAAGTAAACAAAAAACAGAAGTCTGCACCAGAGTGGAAGTGGTGGAAAGTCACAGTTCCCTACATGGGTTGTATACAGGAAAACAGGACTGACCATAGACTCTACAGGAAAATATGCCCCTGGATTGATGCTTGGTGAAGTCGCCTGAGTCCTCCCCAATCCCCATGGCCAGAGGCCCATTACATATCATAACAATCTGAGGCTTTGAGCTTTAATTTATGCCAGGAGCATCAGGTACTTATGCACATGGCCAGTATCTCCAGGCATGGCCGGCCTTAGCCATGTGCGACCTGTGCGGTCGCACAGGTCACCGGCCGCCAGACTATTGAGGGGGCGCCGTCAGGAATAGGATCAGCTGCTGCCGTGCTGCGCCCCTGCGCCGTGGTGTCCAGTGCTGCTATCTGCTGTATCAGCGCAGGGCGCCGGCAGCCAGACTATTAAGGAGGCGCCGTCAGGAATAGGATCAGCTGCTGCCGTGCTGCGCCCCTGCGCCGTGGTGTCCAGCGCTGCTATCTGCTGTATGCGCATGGGCGCGCGCATACAGCTCTTCCTGTAGCAGCGTGACCTCTGGCAAAGGCGCCGATGACGTCATTCATCGGCGACTGTGAGCGGAGATGTCGGCCCGGAGGCTCTGCGCGGGAGTGTAGGTAAGCATTTGTAGTATTTGTTTTGTTTCCTTTCTTTCTTTTCTTTTAATTCTGGCACTAATGGGAATGAATTGGGGGCAGGGGGTGGGGAGTCTGTTACTGGCACTAATGGGAATGAATGGAAGGGGGGGTGCTACTGACACTAATAAGAATGAATGGAGGGGGGATGTTACTGGCCTAATGGGAATGAATGGTGTGGGGGGGATGTAACTGGCACTAATGGGAATGAATGAAGGGGGGGATGTTACTGGCCTAATGGGAATGAATGGAGGGGGGGATGTTACTGGCCTAATGGGAATGAATGGAGGGGGGGATGTTATTGGCCTAATGGGAATGAATGGAGGGGGGATGTTATTGGCCTAATGGGAATGAATGGAGGGGGGGTGTTACTGGCACTAATGGGAATGACATACTTGCCTACTAGAGATGAGCGAACGTGCTCGTAACGAGCACTGTACCGCTCGGCTCCCCTGCGCTCACATGGGCGCAGGCAGCCGCTTCCGTCGGGTGAGGAGGACGGAACCGGCTGCTTGCGCCCATGCGAGCGCATGGGAGCCGAGCAGTACAGTGCTCGTTACGAGCACGTTCGCTCATCTCTATTGCCTACCAGTGTGTGTGTGTGTGTGGCGGGGTATTATTGAAGTTTTGGGGGCTATAGCTGAGGAGATTGTGTAGAGGTGATCAGGATCCTGGAAAATGCAGATTCTAAGATGTTTGTCTGACAGATGCTGAAGAGGCGACTCATGCCCTGGAGAAGTTGACATGGAGGTCTGAACCGAATGGAAAACAAAAGGAAAGACGTCTTCTGGAGTCACTGGATGTAACGGTAATCAATTACACTGTACCGCCTGTAGAGCTGATATCTATCTCTATACAGTATGTTCACTGTATGGGGGTGATATGGGTCTGTGTTTATTGTGTTCTCTATAATGAGAGTATGGTGGTATTATTCAGTCATTGTGTTAGTAATTTTTACTAAGGCTGTATTATTTGTCCCTTGTATACTAATATAATTGGTAATATTGGGTAATATATACTGTTTATATTCAGTGACAGTAGTGGAGTTAGTAATGGTAGTCATGGTGTTGTTCTAATATACAGGCCTGATATTTAAGTCTTTGTTTTGTTTGTGTCTCAAAAACGTTTTTGTTACTCGCATAAATCTGAAACTTTATCTTACTATGAGAAACTATCATTTCTGAACCCATAGGCCTTGTTTCTTGTCTGTGAGGTGGTTTTGAGATTACTTTTCGTAGTGAGATGCTATTACTATCCCTGTTCTAATTTCTTTCTTTCACTCTCTGTTATTTGTTTGTGGAAGCGGAGAAAATACTCCTTCTTTTCATCCATCAGTATACAATTTTTCCAAATGGATTATGTGATAAAGAATACATTCTACTGTATTCATACTAAATCATCAAGGACATGGACACACTGAATTTATGATACGGGACCGCCAGAAATATTTTCAGTACTTGTCACATCAGATGGACAAGGAATCGCTCAGGAATTATCACACCGTTCGGCTATGGACACCCAGTATTTTTAGGATGACCAGGGACATTCCCAGTACTTATCCTATTGAATCACTGATGACATGGAAGCTCATAGTAATTATCACAGTGGATGGCCAGGAGGAACCTGGACACTTTCTGTACTTACATCACATTGGATCTCAAGGGACAGGGAAACGGTCAGTACTTAAAACATTGGGTCACCAGGGACACTCTCAATACTCAATACTTATCATATTGGATCAAGAACTAGAGGGAAATTCTCAGTACTTATATCAGAACATTGGAAATGGGAAGTCATGGACATACTCAGTATTTTGTTAAATGTTTTTACCCGGAAATGTGGAAACACTTAGGGGGAGATGTACGAAGGACCAGTGTTTTTCATGCCATTCTTAAGTGAAATCCGCTGCCCGTCCAGCTAGGCAGATTTACTAAGAGGCATAAGCCTCCTCATATATCTGCCTGTGCAGAATTTCCCCTCTTTAAAGTGGCTTCAGGTCTATTCCACCACGGAGGTGGTATAGGTTTGCCCTACAATCTGGCTTGAGCTGAGGCCACACTAATTACTACACCAAGCCACACCCACTTTTTCCAAAGTGGAATGGCCGGTGCAGAAACAGCAAAAATGAGCAAGTTTTTGAGCAAACTAGCGACTGCTCAGAAATTAGCTTATTTTTTTGTAAGCCAGAAAACATGCATACAGGGATGATAAATCCCTCCCTCAGCGTTTATCACACTGGAATGCTGGGAACATGGATGCATTTGGTATCTCTTATATTGGATGAGTTGGGACAACCCCTCTAAAGTTACAGTGTGTATTTTTCATATATGCATTATGCAATAGACTGTTTATGGCAGTCCTGTATATGAAAACTGTCTTCTGTCATCCTAGATGACGTTGGAATAAAATGCTTATTATTATAGAAAATGAACAAGTGATAATTATTTTCCATTTTACTTCTTATGCATTTCATTCAGGTTAGGTTGTTATTGCAATGTTTCTGTTTATGGAAGTGTATATTAGAAAATCATAAAAATTACCAATATGGACAGCAGTTTCAATATTTTACCTAGGATGGCCTGCAGAAACTGAGCTAAACATATGAACAAAAGTCACAAAAACTAACATTATAAAACTGCGAAGGGAGGGGGCGCCTAAGGGCAATTTTGAACAGGGCACCCTGCCACCTAAGGCCGGCCGTGGCTCCAGGTGCCCTCCCGAATTCAACTGTGTCACCATCCTCAGGATGGTGATATACCATAGTTGAATATTGCAGCAAGGGTGGAAATATGTGCTGCACTGTACTATTTGGTTCTGTCGAGACAGTGTTTTGTGCTGCAGTGTGGCATTGGGTTCTGCTGGGGTGGCATTTTGTGCTGCACTATGGAATTGCTGACCAGCCTTGGGATCTGTGGTCCCTGACTGCCTGTATTGTCCCTGCCCACTTGTATTGCCCCTCCTTTGGTCAATTTGGACCTGCCTGCAACATGAGGCCATTTTAAGGCATTTTTCCAAGGCCACTTTATATTCCCCAGATCACCCATGCAGGTAAAGGTGCTGTGAATAGTTGATGCACACATCACACACAAGACTCTAAACAACTGAGCAAAGAGCAATAATGTGCAAGGTTTATTCTAAAATAGAGGACACTATCATATGAAATGTTTCAAGAATAGCTGTAAATAACACAAGTGTGTGAAAGTAAAAAACACCTTTGCAATTAAAAAAATATATAGATATAGTAATAAGACAGATTTAATAGTTCACTTAAGGCAAAAGCACTAATAACATGACAAGAAACGCGTAATACTGACTACTTTTTCACTAGGTGAAAACCTTCTGCATTCAAAATAGTAAGATTGTCACATCAGGATTTGCCACCAGCCACTTGTCAACACCATCCTGCAATACTAATTAGCAATTATATTGGAGCAATCTTCAAATTCTACTTGAAGTTTTCTTTTTCAACTTTAAAATAAACTTAAATATGGGTGTTTTACATAACATCCATTCCATTTTTCAGGTACATTATACCTCATAGATAAATTATCTGTTGCCACGGAATAAAGCACTTTACTGTTTTGCTGCATGATGTGACATCAGTATGAAGTTTGTGCTTTGTAAGCTATATTTCGGATGTGTTAAAAGAAGTATAACTTTTTGGACATTAATGAGATCATTAACATGATGCACTGGCAGGCATTAGGCTGCTTTTGAATTTGCATTATGCAGAAATGCATAACCCTGAATACTGTCCAGAGCTGTTTATGTCAAGAGCAAATTTAATGCTTTTGTTTGACACTGGCTGTCAGGACTGGCAGTCATGGCGCCCGTGCCGCTGGTCCTGCCTCTGACACTGTGAGTGCCGGGGACGCGGCGGGTACGCAAGCTCACTCGCGTTCTCGGTCACTAGGTTCACGCCAGAGAATCTAGCTATTTTATCCGTCAGCTCTGCTATGCAGACCTGGTCACCTAGGGGTTAATTTTGTGCTCAGGAGTCTCTCCTCCCTTTCACCTGTTGGGGTGGGATTCCTGGCTGCATTTAAACCCTGCAGAGACAATCTTGTTTGCCAGTGTTTGAGTTTCTCTGCACCAGCTATCCTAGTGATTTCTGCTCTGCTGTTTTGACCTAGCTTGCTTGTTTTTGACCATCACCTCTGCCTGATCCCTGTGTACTGTGTTCCTGGTTGGTTTTGACTTTTTGGCTTGTATTTGACTACTCTTTGGTTAGCGATTCTGTCTTGACGTTCCCTCTTGGTTTTTGACTCGGCCTTCTGACCATTCTTCTGTGTTTGTTTTGTCTGTCTCTCATCTCCCATTCCCTGCACCTTAGTCAGTGTATTTTGCAGTCTTCGTGGTTGTCGCCCCACGGTTTAGCGTGGGTGGGGCAATAGGCAGGGACAGATGTTTTGGGCTAGCTCAGGGCTCACATTCCTCTGTTGTCTGTGTACCCCACCCTGACAGAAACACTGGCCCAAAAGAGGCCTGCAACCTGCTTACGTCCAGCTACGTTCACTCCACCTATGGAGCCTATGTCAGCTGTGGTCGCACAGGTCCAGGCCTTGACCAAGTTGGTTCAAGATCTGGCTGCACGCCTTCAGGTCCAGGAAACCATGCATGCTTCGGCCCCGGGGCCACCTCCGGCCGTTCAGTTACCGGCACCTGAACCCAAGATTCCCCTTCCTGACTTTTTTTCTGGCGATCGTAAGACATTTTTTTAGTTTCGGGAGGGATGTAAACTGTATTTTTCTTTACGACCTCGGTCCTCTGGGACAGAAGCGCAAAAGGTGGGGTTGGTGGGGTTGCGGGGTGACCCGCAAAATTGGGCGTTTTCCTTACCTGCTGATTCACCTCTGCGCTTTTCTCTAGACTGTTTCTTTTCTGCCCTCGGTCAGATTTATGATGAACCTGACCGACCTGCTTTAGCGGTTTCCCATTTGTTATCTCTCCGTCAGGGTAGACAAGGGGCGGAAGAATATTGTGCTACTTTCAGACAGTACGTGACGGACTCGAGGTGGAACGATCAGGCCTTGAAAGACCTGTTCATGACCGGCCTCTCAGACCATGTAAAGGACTTGTTATTAGCTCATGCAGAACCTAAAACTTTAGATGACGCTATGACCCTCGCCATCCGGGCGGACCGACGCCTAAGATCCAGACGACCGCCTCAGGTGTCTCCTGCTCCTCAGCCGACCCTCAGTCCGGTCTCAACTCTATCTGGGCCTGAACCAATGGAGCTCGGCAGCATCAACCCTGAGCAGAGGAGGGAACATCGCCGGAAGAATCGACTATGTTTCTACTGTGGGAGTCCCGAACATCAGCTTAATGCCTGTCCGAAGAAGCCACAGCAGGAAAACTTCCGCTCCTAGACAGTTGTCGGGAGGACTGTCTGGGAGCTCAGGTACTCCCTAAAATTTCTAAAATGTTCCTGCCCTGCACTATTGAGGTCCAGTCAGCCTCATGTACAGGTCAGGCTTTTCTGGATTCTGATGCAGCTGCTAATTTCATAGATTTTGATTTTGCGTCTCAGATGTTGCCCTCCCTGATTCCGTTGTCCCCTCCTGTCCTAGTGTCTAGTGTGGATTCGACCCCATTGCGTGCAGGTCTGGTCAAATTCCACACTCCTCAGGTTAAGTTGGTGGTGGGCGCACTTCATGAGGAATATTGTTCCTTCTTGGTAATGAAAAATTTATCTGTGAATGTCATCCTGGGTCTACCATGGCTCCGGGAACACAATCCAGTAATTGACTGGGTAACTTTGGATCTAGTTCGTTGGGGTCCTCAGTGTAAGGCCCATCTGTCACATGTTTCTCGCTGTACCACTGATGCAAGTAATGTGGATCTCCCGGAGTTTGTCTGACTTTTCTGATGTTTTTTTCCAAACCCTTGTCTCAAGTCATTCCTCCTCATAGGGATTTTGATTGTAAAATTGATCTCTTACCAAATGCCAAACTGCCTAAAGGTCGTATATATAATCTGTCCGTGCCAGAGAGGGAGTCTCTTAAGACGTATATAGATGAAAGTTTGGCTATTGGACATATTCGACCTTCTGAGTCACCAACTGGGGCTGGTTTCTTTTTTGTTGAAAAAAAAGATGGTGGGTTAAGGCCATGTATTCACTACCGCGAACTAAATAAAATTACTGTCAAGAACTCTGGGCCACTCCCCCTCATTCCGGATCTTCTGAATCAGGTTTCTGGGGCACAAGTGTTCTCCAAATTAGATTTAAGGGGAGCTTATAACCTGATTCGGGTCCGGGAGGGGGATGAATGGAAGACCACGTTTAATACTCCTCTGGGGCACTTTGAATATCTGGTAATGCCTTTCGGTCTATGCAATGCCCCAGCAGTCTTCCAAGGGTTCATGAATACCATTTTTCATGATTATATTGGGGTCTTTATGGTGGTCTACTTGGATGACATCCTGATTTTCTCTCCAGATCTGGTCTCTCATCATGAGCATATTCGTCTTGTTCTGTCTCGGTTACGAAAAAATAGTTTATTCGCTAAGCTTGAAAAGTGTATTTTTTGTGTTCAGAAAATTTCGTTTTTGGGTTATGTGGTCACTCCTTCGGATGTTCAGATGGATCCGTGTAAGTTTCAGGCGATTACGGATTGGGTCCGACCCAATAACTTAAAATCCCTTCAGCGGTTTCTGGGTTTCGCAAATTATTACAGGAACTTTATCAGGAATTTTTCCGTAATTGCCAAACCACTCACGGATCTTACCCGGAAGGGGGCTGATCCAAGTAACTGGTCCCCTGCTGCGTATGCTGCATTCGATGAGCTTAAGGTGGCTTTCTCTTCTGCTCCGGTGTTATGTCAACCTGATCTCTCACGACCCTTTGTTGTAGAAGTGGATGCTTCTGAGGTTGGTGTGGGGGCAGTGTTGTCTCAGGGGCCCCCTACTCTCACCAACCTGAGGCCTTGTGCATTTTTCTCTAAGAAGTTCTCTCCTTGTGAAAGAAATTACGATATTGGTAACCGTGAGCTCCTCGCCATCAAATGGGCATTTGAAGTGTGGCGCCATTTTTTGGAGGGAGCTCTTCACCCAGTGACAGTGATCACAGACCACAAAAATCTTGTGTATCTTGATACTGCTAAACGTCTAAATGCTCGCCAGGCCAGGTGGGCCTTGTTTTTCTCTCGCTTTAATTTTTTGGTTACCTACCGACCGGGTACTAAGAATGTAAAGGCAGATGCCTTATCCCGGAGTTTCGGTACCCCTGAGGTTTCTGAGTCCGAGGCTGGGAATATTTTACCACCAGGTATAGTACTGGCAGCTGTCTCCTCTCACCTCTACACTCAAATTCTCGCTGAACAAAATTCTGCTCCCAAAGACCTTCCGGAAGGCAAATTGTTTGTTCCTCATTCTTGTCGTTTGAGAGTGTTAGAGGAGACACATTGTTCAGTGCTGGCAGGTCACCCGGGTGTTCGAGGAACTTTAGAGTTACTAAAAATAAATTATTGGTGGCCACGTATGGCTAATGACGTCCATGCTTTCGTCCAAGCTTGTCCAGTCTGTGCGCGGGGAAAGACCTCCAGGAGACGTCCTGAGGGTCCTCTTCTCCCGCTCCCTGTGCCGGACAGACCCTGGTCCAACATTTCTATGGACTTTATTACCGATCTGCCACAATCCCAGGGGTGCACTGTCATCTGGGTGGTAGTGGATCGGTTCTCTAAAATGGGCCATTTTGTTCCATTAAAAAAACTACCCTCGGCGGAGGAATTGGCGGATCTTTTTGTCCAGCATGTGGTCCGTCTTCATGGTCTTCCTGATGATGTAGTGTCGGACAGGGGTGTGCAATTTGTATCTAAGTTTTGGATTGCCTTTTGTTCGAAATTGGAGGTTAAATTGTCCTTTTCTTCTGCCTTTCACCCTGAAACTAACGGGCAGACAGAAAGGATGAATCAGGAGCTAGTCCAGTACCTTCGTCTCTTTGTTTCTGACTGTCAACATCTGTGGGCCTCATATCTCCCGTTAGCAGAATTTGCAATCAACAACCATACAAGCTCTTCCACACTCACATCACCCTTTTATTGTAATTTTGGTTTCCACCCCCGGTTTTCTTTCTCTTCTTCGTCTGTTTCCGATACCCCCCCGGGCAGAATCCATAACCAGCCTACTGTGCACAGTGTGGTCACAAGTTCAGAAGAACTTGCAAAAATCACAAAACCAGATGGTCCATCACTCCAAGAATAAACGTACAGTCACAGAAACTTTTGTAGTGGGAGATAAAGTCCTTTTGTCTACTAAAAACCTCAAATTGAAGGTTCCTTCTTTGAAATTGGCTCCGAGGTTTGTTGGTCCTTTTGCTATTACTCATGTTATCAATCCAGTGTCTTTCAAGCTGGCGCTCCCGCCAGAATGGCGTGTTCACAATACCTTTCATAAAAGTTTGTTAAAGCGTTATGTTGACCCTGTTGTACCCCTCCCTGACCCTCCCTCTCCATCTGTGGTGGATGGAGACCTTGAGTTTGAAGTGGAGAGAATTCTTGATTCTAGATTTGTAAGGAATTCTCTACAATATTTGATCCATTGGAAGGGGTTCGGTCCTGAGGATAGATCCTGGGTTCATGCTAAAGATGTGCATGCACCTCGGTTAGTAAAATTGTTTCACCGGAACTATCCGTTGAAACCATCTCCGCGATCTAAGGGTCCGGAGGCCCCTCGTGGAGGGGGGGGGGTACGGTCAGGACTGGCAGTCATGGTGCCCGTGCCGCTGGTCCTGCCTCTGACACTGTGAGTGCCGGGGACGCGGCGGGTACGCAAGCTCACTCGCGTTCTCGGTCACTAGGTTCACGCCAGAGAATCTAGCTATTTTATCCGTCAGCTCTGCTATGCAGACCTGGTCACCTAGGGGTTAATTTTGTGCTCAGGAGTCTCTCCTCCCTTTACTGTTGGGGTGGGATTCCTGGCTGCATTTAAACCCTGCAGAGACAATCTTGTTTGCCAGTGTTTGAGTTTCTCTGCACCAGCTATCCTAGTGATTTCTGCTCTGCTGTTTTGACCTAGCTTGCTTGTTTTTGACCATCGCCTCTGCCTGATCCCTGTGTACTGTGTTCCTGGTTGGTTTTGACTTTTCGGCTTGTATTTGACTACTCTTTGGTTAGCGATTCTGTCTTGACGTTCCCTCTTGGTTTTTGACTCGGCCTTCTGACCATTCTTCTGTGTTTGTTTTGTCTGTCTCTCGTCTCCCATTCCCTGCACCTTAGTCAGTGTATTTTGCAGTCTTCGTGGTTGTCGCCCCACGGTTTAGCGTGGGTGGGGCAATAGGCAGGGACAGAGGTTTTGGGCTAGCTCAGGGCTCACATTCCTCTGTTGTCTGTTACCCTACCCTGACACTGGCTATTTCAATATTCTTGTATACAATTGTACATCGGTAGTTGTATACTTAATTTTTGCTCAAAGGATTCATTTTATTTTAGCTTAATTAATTAGATGTAAGGGTTTGTATATGAGTATGTTATAATTATTTACAGAGAATCCATCACCAGCGACCTCCCTATCCAACTGTTCGCACAGACACATGGTTGTGGTTCACTTGATTAAAACGCTGTTTTTGTTTTGTTGATCTGAGACTGTTCCCTAGTTATGATACTCTCTTAAACCTTTCAGTCCCAGAGGTTTTTTCGGCTTTGCATTTTCGTTTTGGGCTACCTGCCTTAGAAACAGCAGAGACTTGACATGACGCCCGCCGCAAGTGCCCAAGCTCCATTCCAAGCTCCATTCATTACTACAGCAAGCCCCTCTCTGGCTGATTTGATTGACAGAGCCAGCCAGTAGAGATGAGTGAACATACTCGTCCGAGCTTGATGCTCGTTCGAGCATTAGGGTATTCGCATATGCTCGCTACTTGGACGAGCATATCGCGATCCTCGAGGAAATGGCAACTTCCTCTTCCTGCATGTTAGGTGCCTTTTTTCACCCAATCAACATGCAGGAGAGTCTTTGGTACCTCCTAGCGTCACGTGGGGCCCCTACAAGTTGATAGCAGGGATTGGTTGGCCAGATCAGATGACCTGGGAATATAAGAATCTGGTCCCACACTGCTCGTGTCATACGCCGTCTGCATGAGATTAGGGATAGAGCTGCTGTCTGTCAGGGAGAGTGTTAGGTCCTCAATTTAGATGTTGGTTAGGCAGGAATCACCCACAAAGAACACAACAGCCCTTCTAGGGGGCTACAAGCACCTTTTTTTTTTTTTTTTTTTTTGGTCTCCTGCTGGCTGGGACTTGTAGTGCAGCTACCGCCATCTTGGCTGCACACTGTACACAGTGACTGGTGGCAGAAGAGACAGCACGTGGTCCACACAGACCCAAAATAAATTGCCCAAAGTACTCATTTTTGCTGCTTCTGTACCTTGGCTTGCTGAGATCTGTAGTGCAGTCTAGTGAATACGTTTTTCTCTCATTTCTATACACTACAGTCCAGTGAACAATTATGTAGTGTACTGTACAGTAGCTTCAGTCTAGGGAATACGTTTTTCTCTCATTTCTATACACTACAGTCCAGTGAACAATTATGTAGTGTACAGTAGCGTCAGTCTAGGGAATACGTTTTTCTCTCTTTTCTTACACTACAGTGAACAATTATGTAGTGTACTGTACAGTAGCGTCAGTCTATAAAATATGTTTTTTCTCAGTTATATGTACTACAGTCCAGTGAAAAATGTAGTGGTTTGCGGTAAAATAGCCACCATTTAAAGACTACGTTTTTTCTCATTTATTTATACTACAGTCCAGTGAAAAATGTAGTTGTTTGCGGTAAAATAGCCGCAATTTAAAGACTAAGTTTTTATCTCATTTATATAAACTACAGTCCAGTGAACAATTCTGTAGTGTGCTGTACAGCAGCGTCAGTCTATAAAATACGTATTTTCTCAGTTATATGTATTATAGTCCAGTGAAAAATGTAGTGGTTTGCAGTAAAATAGCCGCCATTTAAAGACTACGTTTTTTTTTTTTCTCATTTATATATACTACAGTCCAGTGAACAATTCTGTAGTGTGCTGTACAGCAGCGTCAGTCTATAAAATACGTATTTTCTCAGTTATATGTACTACAGTCCAGTGAAAAATGGAGTGGTTTGCGGTAAATTATCCGCAGTCTAAAAATTCCTTTTTTTCTCTCAGTTATATATACTACACTGCAGGGAACAATTCTGTCTTGTGCAGTATAGTAGCCGCACTCTAGTGTTGACACCAACAAGTGACCAAGTTAGTTGAGGTAGCAGGTGTAGCACATACAATTTTAAACTGATACAGCATGGCGGTG
>ONZH01002980.1:0-90177 GCA_900303285.1 Rhinella marina
TCAAAGGCACGCCGGCCTGAGCAGGAAGCTGGCTGGGTATTTAAAATCCGCGCGCTCCGTAGGCCCCGCCCCTTCCTGCGTTTGGAACGCATAATCTCCCCCGCCACCGGAAGTCCTCGCGCGCGGCGGCCGGCGTACGGAACACGGCCCGCAGAGGCCGCAGCAGCAGAGAAGCTGAAGCCCCCCTGCCCCCTGGAAGACTGGAAGGAGAGAAGGCGCACCCCCCAGACTCAGCAGCGGCTCCTTGAGGAGACTTATGCCGCATCGAGGTAACCCTCCAGCCACCACATAGAAAGGCCCGGGCCCTCGCAGCTCCCACAGCACTCCAGGTGATACCGGCACCCTGTTCCCTTAGGACAGGAAACAGAACTGGAGATGAGGGGGGTGGTCCCTCTTTTAAAGCGATGCTGGTGTCTGTTTCCTGTCCTAAGGAAGGAGGCGGTCTCTCCAGGGTTGCTGTCATAGGCGAGGAGAGAAAACAGGCCGAACTGGATGGACAGATGTCTTTTTTTGGCCTTATAAACTATGTTACTATGTATGTTACTAAAACTGAACTGAAGACAACGGAATGCTGCTAAAAGCATTCCGTTCCGTCTTCAGACCGGAGAACAAACCACAACATGCTGCGGTTTGCTCTCCGGTCCAGGCATCCACACCAAGACGGATCCGTCATGACCCCCAATGAAAGTCAATAGGGACGGATCCGTTTGGTGTGACACAATGGTAAACGGATCCGTCCTCCATTGACTTTCAATGGAGTTCATGACGGATCCGTCACCTGCACACATACACACATACAGACATACACAGACATATACACATAAATACTTACATGCTCCCGGCAAGTCTCCACAGCGCAGGACGGCGCACACATAGGACGATTCCACCCAGCGCCCAGCAGAGGGCGCTGTGGGAAATCGTCCTATGTGCGCGCCGTCCTGCTTCTGTGTGTCTGTACTGTGTGACATGTGTGGGGCCGGAGCACGGATCCGGCGGCACCCTTCACCTGCTGGATCCGTGCTGCCGCTAGTGTGAAAGAGGCCTTATAGGATTAAAGAACACAAGTCAGTTTAAAAGAGGCCGTCTGCTTTTTATTACTGATAACCTGTCTTCAGGATAGGTCATCAATATCAGACCAGGAGTCGGACCCTGCCGATCAGCTGTTTGAAGAGAACTTTTCACCGATTACCTGCTTGCCTTCGACATTACAGCGGTGAGCAGTGTAATTACACCTAAGCCCCCATGCACTTCTATGGGACGGCTCCTTCCTGTTCAAGTGAATACTACGGTGCCGTCCCATAGAAGTGAATGTTGGCATTACACCTGCAACGCAGATGGCGAGTATGAAAACAGTGAAGAGAAGGCAGCGCTCGAATACCTCTTCAAAAAGCTGATCGTGGGGATGCCTCATCAATAAAAGGGTACATTCACACAACCGTAGGCAGTCCGGGCCCTTACTGCAGGCTAAAAACAGCTCATTGAATGGGTCCGCAATCTGCTGTGCAGAATGGAGACAGGGATTGGAAGCACTACAAAGCACTTCTGTGGGCTTTCGCACAAGATAGGACATCTTTGCCAAGTTTTGCGGATCATGGACCCATTCAAGTCATTGGGTCCGCTCTGCAATACAGGATTCAGATGGTCGGCGCCCATGCATTGCGGTCTGCAGCACGGGCACAGGACACACACAGTCATGTGAATGAGCCCTAAAACAAAGGAGACAACCCCTTTGAGGCCTCATGTACATGACGGTGATCGGTCTGGGAAACGTGGTCCGTGCGTCTGTCAGATATCCTGGGCCAACCATGGCTCCCCTGAACTGACTGTATCAGTGTTTTATGCAACTGTGGATCTCTTGTACTGGACTGTGTTCCTTAGAAGAGATCCGCCATCAGATATGAACTGACCAGATCATAAAACACTGAGATACAGTCAGATCAGGGGAGAGGTCACCCCGGGAGATCCGGCGGATGCACGGACTGTATTTCCCAGGTCGATCACAGTCGTGTGCATGAGCCCTTAATGTGTTAAATCTTCTGAAAGAGGGAATTTATGCTTATTGGAAATTGGAGATTTATATTTATCTCCACTTCCTTCCCTTTTATTCTGTTCCTAGACTGTTGTCTTTGTTTCTTATATAACCCGTTTATTCAGTGTATTATATACACTCCTCCAGTCCTTCATACACCCCAGGAGTAACATACAACCCTCGCAGATACTTATATATAAAAATACTTTACTAATAACATAGAGATGACAAAGCAATGGACATTATACAAAGATACAGACACTACAAATAACACAGTACATAGAGGACACCACCACACATAGCCACCTCGTTCCTGCCCTCCCTGGATGCTAAGCAATGTGGCTAATAATGTGTATGTATATACAGTATATCCAGAGTCCACCAATATACCGTCTACCCAACTCACATCCAGTACCTGACTATTAGTACATGTACATATAGAGACTCATGCATAAACAGCATATATAATCTACTGGTAATACAGTTCCAGACTACCACTATCTATATGTACACGTATAAAGTCTACTGGGATATTATACTTATATACATACACACATATACCTTAAGCTTGCTCCAGAAGAGCTGTTCCAGGTGGTGGCAGGAAGGAAGAGAGAGATCCCAAGTTTTCCAAAGCATATATCTTCCTGTGTCCCAGCCCCCACCATCGACTCCACCCCATGACCATCCAAATCTCTTCCCAATCTGTTGGCCAAGAGCCATGTGCCCTTCCTGTCTTTGATATGCTAACAAGGGCAAATGGCTTCTGGCCACTCAATGGGTGAATGTCACTGCTATATCATATTTGAGTGGTCTAGGACTAAAGCTTTGGCTGGACACCATATTTTCCTATAACATATCCCCCTGTTGTCGGTATACCGACACACTATGTTGGAAACCTGGTCTATGTGTGAAGGTGTTTACAATGAGAGAAAAAAAAAGAAAAGTGATAAAAAGTAACAAACACAATACATGATAAGCTCATTTATGTTGCATCTCTGGCTAATCTGTTCATTCATCTTCTTGTGCATGGATGGTTCTGGTGTTCAGCTGGGATTTCACAAGGAGGGATCATCTGGTGCCTTCATGATGGGTCTTCATAGATGTCTGGTCACCTTCTTAGATCAAGGGCATTCATTGTGTCTCTGGGCAAATCTCCACCTGAAATCATAACACAACAGTCTGCTCCTCAGGGGAGCATACCAATAGCTGCAGTTCTGAAAATACATCAGGGATATCATGGCCTCCCCCTGTTGACAGTATGTGTAGATTACAGTTGGCACTGTTAGTAGGTTACATTACAAACCGAGGCTATATATCATAACCCAGTGGGAGTTCCCACTTGTACCGGCTGCGCCCAAGTTCCGCGTCCGACTGAACAGTCACAATTCCTTCCAAGCGCCTCTGCGGATCACTGTGGAATGAACCCACTCCCTCGCAGAATCCCCAATAGAGAGAGCTATGCCCCACAACCTATTGGCTGCGCCGCGGACTTTGTGGGCTAGCACCGAAATGACACGCTATGCCTCCATTGTAGTTAGTTACTACCTTCACCAGTCAGTTTTGGCCTGACTAAACACCTACTTATAAGTGCCAGTGACAGACAGGGAGATAGACTGCCATTTCTCCATACTATGTTCAGAAGCTGACAGTACAGGGTTTACCTGAGTGAGACACACTGGAGATATGCAATGACATGCCCTTATGATGCCAAGTTTAAGGAGCAACTGAGCTTGGCACAGAAACATTAAACCATCCTACTGATCTAGGTGAGGGACGCATCACACCACCAGACTTTGTCAGTTCTATAAAGGCACTCGCCCAACATGCCTTCCCAGACTGAACTGTTCTATTGCATAAGAAGGTCAACAGTTACCATTTGATGCAAGCAAAAGAGCTTATCTAAAATCCATTGTCTACTCATGCTTGAGGGACAATTAGATCTGATTGGGAGCTGTATGGCTTTACCCCCTGAGGCTCACACCTCAGGCAATGGCCTCTACAATAAAGAAAGCCATAAATGCCTAGCAGCTCCCCCAACAGACACCTGTGTGTAGGGATAAAAGACACAAACTATATCACATTTACATTACAGAAAACCAAGAAACAAAAGGTTCTGCAACAGTAAACCTAATCCCTCCCCCTGTGTTGGTGACCATGTCTCCATACACTGGGGGCTATTTTAGGTTTATATTGATTGCAGGCTCTGGCCAGTATATGGGGGACCCCTGAGATCTTTAGGGATCCCCACCACAAATCTATTACAACAGATTCCCCGTAGGGATATCTGTTGTAGAGGAGCTATTTTGTAGCTCTGTTTCATATGTAGCCTGTTGACTCACAAATGAAACAGGTCTCTGTCTCTGTGTTTTAAAGCCACCCCGCCCTACATCTCTGTGTGGACAGAGTCTTTTTATGTGTCCATATTGCAGACAATGGAAACATCGTATATTCTCCCACTTTCTTCGTTGAAGAGCACTAGAATATACAGATATTTTGTTGGCTGCCATACCTTTTAATGTGCAGCCATCTTGCATTTTCTTATTAAATGCTACCTTCTTCCTGACTGTTATAGATTTGTGGCCCTTTAGCAAATCCTGCCTGACCTGCTCTATTACCATTGCTGCCTCAATCAGAGATGTCTCCTTAGCTGCACTCAAACGAATCGCAGTATCGAGATATGTAAACTTCTCCACAAACATGCGTATCATGCCTTGTGGGGCTCCTACATTATGATCCTTTGTCACCTTCCTATACATAGCTTCAAACCTTCCACAAAGAGACAAGGGCTCATCATGAATGGTAGGCCTGAAGTTACTTAGGACTTCTGGGGTAACATCTGTATGTCCTGATACCAATTTCATGAGGATGGAAAGTCTGTCTTCCTCATCATGAAATATGCCATTCCTGGGGGCAATTTTCCCTATGACCTCATATCTTTGATAAAGATATGTAGGCAACCAAAGCTTAAACAGTTCCATGCGATATTCTGGAGGGACAGATAGTTTCTTGCAATGTCCCTCAAAAATATCACAGGAAGTGAAAGGATCTGCATCTGGATCATATGTAGGAATTAGTTTACATATCTTTAGCAGAAATTGCATCCTCTCCATGTTATGGAAAGAGCGCAATTCTGCCGTATTGCTGTGACACATTTGTGAGCTGGAAGTGGTCTGTACATGTCCCATGCCACTTCCTAATCCACAAACTGTGTCACCGGCAGCACTTGTTGCAGCTATTGGAGTGGTATCCATCTGATCTGAGGCAGCTACAGGAGCCATCTCACTCTCATCTGTCCCCCTGTTTGCACTTAAAACACACATTTGTTTTGAGTGCAAATCTTTGAGATGTGAGAAATCGGTTATGGTTTTCTGCATATTACTAATGGCCTCATCCCTCTTTGATAACTCGCTCTTCAGGTCAGCAATCATCACCTCTGTAGAGGCTGCCTTTTCCTTATGAGCAGTTATCTCCATATACATCTGTATAAACACTTTATCAACATCTGTATAATATTTTTCCTTCTCAGCTAGCTGAGACTTCAGCATGCTAATCTGACTGTGCTTTTCTACAAGTATCTCATCCTTGTCTTTAAGTTGTGTTTCTAGACTAGAAACCTGTTTAACCCCTTCTGTACAACAACAACAATGCAAATTTGCAATGGCCTTTGTCTCTTCACATGTGTCCAGCTTCTCCATCTTGCTAATGGCATCGTCAAATATGCACATCAGCTTAGCAAGCATGTGAAGTCTCTTGGACGTTTGTTTTAAAACACCACGCTTAGCAATGTGCAGCTTGTCATAGGAATCTGCTTGATCTATCAGAGATTCCCATAACAATTGCACAGAGTCATTTGTTTTAGGCAATACAGGGTTAAACGTACTGTATCTACTTAACTTTTGAAAAGTCCCATGTCCTGCTTTGTCACTCATGGTTATCCCTGCGATCTGTGTTACTCCTGTACTCTGCTGCTTGGGTCTAAGAAAGCCTCTTTTACCAACCAGCAGGACTCTACTGAAGGACTGGAAAAAAAATGAAAAAAGACAAAAAATACAAAACAAAAACAAAGACCTCACAGGTTATAATGTGAAACAAAGGAAACAGTATCCTAGGAACGTCACTTAAATAGGTTCTCTGTAATTAATTGAACTCACACTAGGACCCAGTGAAATTGAGCTACCTGTCCGAATCTCCCAGGTCAACAAAAAAAACTAAATTCACAGTATAACAGCAATTTCAACAGTATATCCTAATAGAAATCCATTAATACATTTTTGGGCTAGCTCGCCATTGAAAGAGGGAATTTATGCTTATTGGAAATTGGAGATTTATATTTATCTCCACTTCCTTCCCTTTTATTCTGTTCCTAGACTGTTGTCTTTGTTTCTTATATAACCCGTTTATTCAGTGTATTATATACACCCCTCCAGTCCTTCATACACCCCAGGAGTAACATACAACCCTCACAGATACTTATATATAAAAATACTTTACTAATAACATAGAGATGACAAAGCAATGGACATTATACAAAGATACCGACACTACAAATAACACAGTACATAGAGGACACCACCACACACAGCCACCTCGTTCCTGCCCTCCCTGGATGCTAAGCAATGTGGCTAATAATGTGTATGTATATACAGTATATCCAGAGTCCACCAATATACCGTCTACCCAACTCACATCCAGTACCTGACTATTAGTACATGTACATATAGAGACTCATGCATAAACAGCATATATAATCTACTGGTAATACAGTTCCAGACTACCACTATCTATATGTACACGTATAAAGTCTACTGGGATATTATACTTATATACATACACACATATACCTTAAGCTTGCTCCAGAAGTGCTGTTGTTCCAGGTGGTGGCAGGAAGGAAGAGAGAGATCCCAAGTTTTCCAAAGCATATATCTTCCTGTGTCCCAGCCCCCACCATCGACTCCACCCCATGACCACCCAAATCTCTTCCCAATCTGTTGGCCAAGAGCCATGTGCCCTTCCTGTCTTTGATATGCTAACAAGGGCAAATGGCTTCTGGCCACTCAATGGGTGAATGTCACTGCTATATCATATTTGAGTGGTCTAGGACTAAAGCTTTGGCTGGACACCATATTTTCCTATAACATCTTCTACTTTGCATCAGTGTAATAAGCGGATGACTCACACTGAGATTGGCTGATTAATCCTCATTAAATTTATTAGCAGTTCTAAAAGTCCAGTGATTAAAATAGACGAACGTAGGCGATTTCTATATTTCTTATCTGACGCTGGCGGTGCATCAACATGTTCTGCGTGGAAATGGGCCCAGTGTTCGATACACCCGAAGAGCTGTGTACCCAATGCAACTGATTTGTAGACTATAGTGATACATGTTAGGGCTCATGCCCACGAACATAAGGGCTCCGTGCCCGTATTGCGGAGCGCAAACAGCAAGTCCATAATATACGGGCACCATATACCACTCCGTGCTGCAGATGCGGACACACTGCCTTGAATGGGTCCGCAATATAGGACATGTCCTATCTTTTGTGGTGAGGAGTCACGGATCGGTAGCCTACAGAAACACTATGAAGCACTTCCATGGGCTTTTGGGTCTGTGTCTCCGCACCGTAAAAGATAATACATGTGTAATCTTCATATCGTGTGGATTGTGGACCCATTCAAGTCAATGGGTCTGCTGGTGGCCGTGAATTACGGACTGCTATTTGCTGTTGGCAGCAAGGGCACAGAGTCCTTACGTTCGTGGGCAAACACCCAAATCACACAGTCTGAAAAGAAAAGCCGCAAAAAATGCTGCAAGATGCATTAGGGCACACTTATCAAGCTCGCCTATTTATAGGCGTAAAGTTAGACTGGCGTAATTCATTCGGCCGTCTTTCTTTTGCTTTTGAGTCGCACAGCCGTTGGTTAATTAGACTCGGTTAATTGGTGGTTGTTTTTCGGTTAGACAGGTTGATATTCACTTAGACTGGTCTAATTTATTTGCGAATAAAAAACTCGCATCTTTGCAGAGGCAATTCGTGTGTCTCCAGGAAAGTGTGTGAATGGGTCCGCATCTATTCTGCAATATTGCGGAATAGATGCGGCCCCATTCACCTCTATGAGAGTGGGTAGCCGCCGCACGGAGCCAGCTCTGTGCTGCAGCTCCGCATAAAAAAAAATAAAACATGTCCTATACTTGTCCACATGAACGGACAAGTATAGGCATTTTCAATGGGGCGCCCGGCTGTGTGTTCTGAGCGTTGGGGAACACACGCCGGGCGGCACCCGTAGTATTGTGGGTCTGAATGGGGCCTTACGGCAAAAAAGTCGCACTTCACCATTGAAAACAGACAAAGAAGCGTACACCAGTCCTGTGATGGAGAAGAAATTAGACAGTTTTAGCGACAAATTTAGGTGAAAAAAAAAAAAAGGCGCAGCAACATAAATAGGTTGGGGGGGGGGGGGGGGGCCACAAAAGTTAGAAAACTTCAGAATTAGTCCACAAAATAAAAATAGGTGAACGAGGTGTAAAAGCCTCCTAAACAGGCACAATGTCACTAGTAAATGCAACTAAAATAAAAAAAAATAAAATAAGGGAGAGTTCACATCATTATTTGTTATTTTCCTTTTTTTTATTTATTTATTTTTTGGGAACGTGACGTATTTATAGGATCCATTATTTTTCTGTGGGCGCGTTCACACGACCACAAATTGCGGACCCGCAAAACACGGATAGTGGCCGGACCGCACATGGCCAGAACTATAACAGAAAATGACTATTCAAGAATAGGGCATGCTCTATCTTATTTTGCGGGGCCGCATTGAAACGAATGGGTCCACAACCAGACTCATTCATATGGCCGTCTGAATGAGCCCCAAGACTGTCTAAAACTGAACAGGCACAAACACTTTAGTAAATGTGCCCCATTGACTTCTATCCTTTATACGATCAGCTGGGATCTTAGGGACCACTAATGTTGAATAGGATGAAGAGGCTCTGACATTCCTACAATTGTTTTTCCAGGCCACAGGTCAGGCCTCCAATGATCACACATTGATGGCTTATCTAGAGAACAAAAAAAAAAAAAAAAAAACTCTGAGTGCCTCCATGTAGAGAGGTCCCTCAAGTTACAATATTAATTTGTTCCAGGGCGACCATTGTATGTCGAAACCATTGTAAGTTGAGTAATCGGTTCCAAAGCCCTAAAATGTCATCCAAGATAAGAGAAAATAAACATTTCACAAAAATAAGCAGATAACTAAGACAGATAAGACAAGTCCTTACATATAACATTCAGGAATAACTGATAACTAGCAACTTATCAAGCTATTTTACCAGAGAAGTGTCCTTGATTGGTTGGTGCTGAGTCTGAGACATTGTATGTTGAGTCTGGTCAGAAAAGACCATTGTATGTTCAAATATTGTGTCTTGAGGGATCACAGTACTGTAAAATCAAAGCCATATGGAGTACAGTACGGGCTATATTACAGTATCATGCCTTACATTTCCATAAAATGGGCACGAGCCCAATATTTCATACTATTTCCAGTTATTTATACAGGCCTAACAGTACGAGGGTCCGAACCGATCTCTCAAGATCAATCCAAATCATCAGCTGCCCTTGTATGAAGTACCTGGGTTGGCAGACAAGGCAAAGGCAAGCTGCAAATTTCTAGGTATCCATCACATTAAACCATTCATCATCCATGCATCCAAGCTGCCAAACCTCAGAAAGCGTTACAGAAGGACGCCGACTCCCAACACTCACCGCGCTTTTTGCTTTTTTTTTACCTCTTCTAGCACAGATTTTATTTGCGGGGTTTATAATTGAGATTCATTTACTACTTGGACACCTGAACGATGAATTTACAGTGTGAATGTTCAGTGGAGGCATTGCTTTCTTGAGGCTTTTAATGGTTTGCTTACTTTATTAGGCAAGAATATAAATGCGTCCACGTGACGGCACCTGCATAACCATCTAAACACAGGAATAGGCCGACACTCCCAGCTCTCACCTTAACATACAGCCATGTAATGCTAGCTCCGGCTGTTTGTACAGCAGTGACTGATCTCAGGTATCAGTCTGAGCGTTCACAACATTACACTCATCTTTCCAGGCTGCTCACAGATCCCAATAACATAGGAACTAACTAAGGATGAGCAAACTCGTTCTACCGATTCGGGATTTGGTCCGAAGTTCTCAAAAAGTTTGGATCCGGTCGAACCTGAATTTTTGTGATTCGTTTCGAGGAGAGAGAACCTAGTACACAAATGTGTATTTCTCAACAATATATATGCGTATTTCTCATAACGCAGAGCAGATGATGCCCCTCATATGCCAAGAACATGTGCACAGTATTGTAGGCCAGACAATGCACCTGGTATGCTAAGTACGTGTGCATAGTGTTGTAGAAAAGGCGATGCCAGACATGATAATTTGCATATATATTTTACCCAGAAATCCAGAGGAGCATTGTCTAGCCCACAATAGTCGTCACGTATACTATTTTATGCACTTATATAGCACTACTGTATTCCGCAGCGCTTTACAGACATTAGCATCCAACTGTCCCCAATGGGGCTCACAAACTAAGTTCCCTATCGGTATGTCTTTGGAGGAAACTGGAGTACGGCTACTTTCACACCAGCGTTTTTGCTGGATCCGTCATGGATCAGTAAAAACGCTTCCGCTTGATAATACAACCGTCTGCATCCGTTCTGAACAGATCCGGTTGTATTATCTTTTAAATAGCCAAGATGGATCCATCATGAACTCCATTGAAAGTCGTTTTCATTGACTTACATTGTGAGTCATGACGGATCAGTTTCTTCATGCGGAAAGGAAACCCCACAAACACGGGGAGAACATACAAACTTCATGCAGATTTTGTCCTTGGTCAGGTTTGAACCCAGGACCCCAGCGCTGCGAGGCACCAGTGCTAACCACTGAGCCACCATGCTGCCCATACTGTAAATCAACTGGTCTCCATAAGGGTGCATTCACACGACCGTAAGTGTTTTGCGGTCCGCAAATTGCAAATCCGCAAAACAGGGATACCAGCCGTGTGCGTTCCGCAATTTGCGGACCGCACATGGCCAGCGCTATATAGAGAATGCTCTATATTTTTTGCGGCGACGCGTAACAGAACAACGGATGCGGACAGCACACGGTATGCTGTCCGCATCTTTTGCGGCCCCATTGAAATGAATGGCTCCGCACCCGTTCCGCAAAATTGTGGAAAGCATGCGGACCCAAAACTACGGTCGTGTGAATGCACCCTAACAGAAATAGTACCCACCCAGAGGTTCCCCCTAAGACCTTGCAACTAAAAAATGTTGCCCTCATCTGATTTTTTCTGATTAAGGTCTTTCGCCCTGAAAGAACTACATGCAGATGTAGTGGCCTCACATGTGGCGGAACTATCTGCCAGAAAATTCGAGGTGCAGGTTTTTTTTTGGGTGTAAATAATGGCACGGATTTTGTTGCCATTCCACAATGGGGGACAACAACGGGACAGACAATTTTCAGCCCCATGGGGGGGGGGGGGTGTCGAGTTTTGATGTTGGATGGATTTTCTGGAGGACAATTCCTGAGCTGCATGGTGGTAGCAGGATACAAGGTGACAACATATGACAACTCTGCTGAGGTTTAAGGTCATTCTGTATTTTGGATCTGTACTGTATTAATCCGTAATATGGTGCTATGGGACAATATTTTACCCCCATTTTATAACAATTGTGCATGAATATGATGGAAAAAGGAAGAAGTAATATGGTCCCGTAGGGAGCTACCATATAGGCCACATTACACATGATTTATCGCGATTCTGTTCTCTTTTGTCCAAAGCGCAGTCGGATCAAGCACCAGTTGCAGCAGTCAGACTGTCAGATTCTGTCTCTCTCCCTGCGCCAGTCTGTTATCCTGTAGTTTATTGTACTTGCTGGGTTTCATCAATTGTTCTTATGTTCTGTATTTCTATCCCTTCTATCCCCATGTACAGCTACTGATGACCTAAAATAAAGGCTTGCACGGCCTCACCCCTGGCTCAGTGCACATTCAGCACTCCATGTGGACAGCAGTGAGGGGGGAGGGGGGCAGTTTGAAGGCAGGCAAGTATTTCTGTTTTCATGTTAGATGTAGGCACAAAAAAAAGATCTTTGGAAACCCCCTGTAATTGCAGTTGTACTTTACACTTTCCTCATGAACTTTACAGTTTCACAAGTTTTGAATTCAGTTTCAAGGTCATCAATATGAGAAAGCTGGACAAGCCCTTTAATGACCAGGCAACTTTTTGTGATTTCGCACACAACGGTTGTAACTAATGTTGGGCAAAGCGAGCTTCGGATGCTACACCCAAAGTAGCTTCGCTCAAAACTTCGGATTAATGCTGTACGGGGAGATCCGTCTCCGCACAGTATTAAAATTTACGTCCTCTGGTAAGCCGAAGTTAGTTACTTGCGAAGTCATGCGAGACTATGATGAATAACTTCAGTAGTCGATTTTTAAAGTGGAACTAGTGACTTTTTTATTGGTTGGACTATCAAAATAATGTTTGCAATGCTTTTTTGCAATTTATAGTTTCACATGAATGGGGTGATAATGGTAGCATTTACTTGATTATATATATATACAGTAATCCCCCAATATACAATGGCCTCAGGATACAATATTTTCAACATACAATTGTCTTTTCTGACCCATTGTAAGTTGAAACCAGACCCAACATACAATGTCTCAGACTCAGACCCATCCAGTCAAGGACACTTCTCTGGTAAAATAGCTGGATTAGTTACTAGTTAGCAGCTATCCCTGACTGTTATATGTAAGGAGTTGTGTTATTTCTTAGTTATCTGCTTATTTTTCTTAAATCTTTTCTCTTATTTTGGATGAGATTTTGGGGCTTTGGAACCGATTACTCAACATACAATGGTCGTCCTGGAACCAATTAATATTGTATCTTGAGGGACCACTGTATAATATTATATATATATATATATATATATATATATACACTCACCGGCCACTTTATTAGGTACACCATGCTAGTAACGGGTTGGACCCCCTTTTGCCTTCAGAACTGCCTCAATTCTTTATGGCATAGATTCAACAAGGTGCTGGAAGCATTCCTCAGAGATTTTGGTCCATATTGACATGATGGCATCACACAGTTGCCGCAGATTTGTCGGCTGCACATCCATGATGCGAATCTCCCGTTCCACCACATCCCAAAAATGCTCTATTGGATTGAGATCTGGTGACTGTGGAGGCCATTTGAGTACAGTGAACTCATTGTCATGTTCAAGAAACCAGTCTGAGATGATTCCAGCTTTATGACATGGCGCATTATCCTGCTGAAAGTAGCCATCAGATGTTGGGTACATTGTGGTCATAAAGGGATGGACATGGTCAGCAACAATACTCAGGTAGGCTGTGGCGTTGCAACGATGCTCAATTGGTACCAAGGGGCCCAAAGAGTGCCAAGAAAATATTCCCCACACCATGACACCACCACCACCAGCTTGAACCGTTGATACAAGGCAGGATGGATCCATGCTTTCATGTTGTTGACGCCAAATTCTGACCCTACCATCCGAATGTCGCAGCAGAAATCGAGACTCATCAGACCAGGCAATGTTTTTCCAATCTTCTACTGTCCAATTTCGATGAGCTTGTGCAAATTGTAGCCTCAGTTTCCTGTTCTTAGCTGAAAGGAGTGGCACCCGGTGTGGTCTTCTGCTGCTGTAGCCCATCTGCCTCAAAGTTCGACGTACTGTGCGTTCAGAGATGCTCTTCTGCCTACCTTGGTTGTAACGGGTGGCAATTTGAGTCACTGTTGCCTTTCTATCAGCTCGAACCAGTCTGCCCATTCTCCTCTGACCTCTGGCATCAACAAGGCATTTCCGCCCACAGAACTGCCGCTCACTGGATGTTTTTTCTTTTTCGGACCATTCTCTGTAAACCCTAGAGATGGTTGTGCGTGAAAATCCCAGTAGATCAGCAGTTTACTCAGACCAGCCCTTCTGGCACCAACAACCATGCCATGTTCAAAGGCACTCAAATCACCTTTCTTCCCCATACTGATGCTCGGTTTGAACTGCAGGAGATTGTCTTGACCATGTCTACATGCCTAAATGCACTGAGTTGCCGCCATGTGATTGGCTGATTAGAAATTAAGTGTTAACGAGCAGTTGGACAGGTGTACCTAATAAAGTGGCCGGTGAGTGTATATATATATATATATGTATATATATATATATATCCCCAAAAATATCACTAAAAGACCTCTGGGGAACACTGACACTTTTTTTTGTATTTGGCACTTTTCACCTGTAACTTGGGGGGTACTGTACATAGGCAGAGCTAAAGAGGGTCCGCTAAGACCCTGCAGCTCTGCTATGAATGAAACACCCGGCAATTGTGATGGGGCTCACTGAGGAAAGGTGAAGGCAGGAGCTGTAATAAACCGCTTCCATCTTCGCCTCTGTTAAGATTGAAGGAGCTTTAATCTTGCGTCACACAGGCACAGCCCTCTGGATCCATGTCCTGCACCATGCAACGTACATGTACAGCACTTGGTCGCAAGGAGGTTAAAGTGACTGGGGTTGGATGCAGTTCCCTGCAAGGCCAGGATCGTAGCTCTGCAAGGTAAAAAAACAATGAAGGGGCCACAGCAGTGATTTAGGAACAGACCTCCGCCAATCACTTTATGAGATCGGAATACCCCTTTAATGACCATGAAGTTTTTTTGTTTTGTTTTTTTAATTCTTTTTATTGAAGTATTTTCATTTGTCATGGAACAGAAAGGAAAAAGGGAGGGGGACACATAATAACATCAAGAGTGCACAGTAGTCCATGAAGTTTTGAGGATTAAATTGCCGTTCACGTGAAAAACTGTGTAATCGTTAATCTGAAAGCCAGGCCGTTCTCTGGTAACATGGCATCTCTACAAGTGGGCTCATCCTAGCAGCAGGTGTAAAGGTGAGGTCTGCACCAGAAAAATCCCTTTAATAAACAAGCCACCAGGCATCACAGTAGCATTAAGATTACTGGATGCTGAGTAATGTAGTCCGTCATCTCCAGATGGATCATTACTATATGCCATGACTAAAGGCTCACATCAATACTGGGGGGCATATGTCCAGCATGTTGTGAATGTGCTCCAAACTGCTTGTGGCTACTTTCGGGGTACAAATGGACACTTTAATGGAAGTTTTTAAAATTTAGTCCAGCACCCCCTTAACATGGCGCCTGCGCAGTGCTATTCGGTGGATGAACCTCAAATATCCACCGCCACTGGCGGCCATGATCTGTACAGTCGGTGAAGAGACTGTAGAGACACAAGGGGGCGGACGGCACATATCGGACTTCGGGGGCAGATCCCTTTATAACGTTCTATGGCCAAGTCGCTTATAGTGCAGGTAAGGCTTCATTCGCACAAAAAAAAAAAAAAAAAAAAAAAAAAAAAAGGAAGACGTTCCGTATGTCATGAACACTAGACCTCATTCATTTCCTATTTCAACAAAAGACGTCTTTAAAGAATAATCCACAGAGAATTCTCATACTCTATTATGCTTTTAAACATCTTTACCCAGGTTAAATAGACACCAATATCGACTGTTGGAAGGCTAAGAGCAAAGCAGCGCTACAACTGGGAACACCCCCTACTGAATACTTAACAGGTACCCACGTGGGACGCTGTGTGAGCCGAAAAAGGCGCGCTCCACATAGGATACGCGCGGGAACCTGCACGCCGCAGACACTGAGGATCGGAGAACGAACATCAGAGACTCATCTAAGGAGGGTAACGTACGGAGAAAAATACTGTTGCGCATTGCTATTGTGCTATTTACAAACTCTTATACATAAGTATCAAAAAGCGAAAGCTTAAATGGGGACAGAATTCTGCTAACAGTGTACATACTGAGATTCCAAATGCACAATATCTTACTGCCGGACATAAGATCAGGACTCTCTACATATAGAGGATTCATCATATACCACAGCATGTACGAAGTATTCCTTTAAGAATTAGTATATTTAAAAGGATTCATTTATGTGCATATTCAAATGAACTTCTACCTCACCTATACTTTAATGAACTTTGCTCACCCGATGTATTCATCATTCTAAGTGACTGCCCCCTCTTTTTTTTTTTATCCATTTTTTGGAATACCATATTTCTGCAATTTTCCTTTCTTGATTTTATTTTTTTTTTTTATTATTTTTTTGACTTTATTATTATTATATTTTTTTATTTTTAAGTTTGATTTACTTCCAATTGATCCCAGTTAATTGGAATATTTTAACTGTACTAGACTAATAAACAACATTTTTAACCATAGATACACCGGTGTGTTATAGTAATTTAATAGCCAGATAAAAGAGTGCTCATCCCTTATTATCTCATACATTATATCAGTTATATTATTCGTCTTTGAGTAAAGACCATTGGGATTAGCAGCACCTTGAATCCGTCTGTTTTCTAGAGAGGTTGAGCCACTAAACCCAATTATTTTAAGAATAGGACATGTTCTATCTTTTTTGCGGAACGGAAATACGGACATACGGAAACGGAATGCACATGGAGTACCTTCCGTTTTTTTTTGCCGACCCATTGAAATGAATGGTTCAGCATATGGTCCACAAAAAAACGGAACGGACACGGAAACAAAATACGGTCGTGTGAATGAAGCCTTATAGCACCTTTGGGTGGCCAGCCGCTTTTTGATGTGGGTGTGTACGGATCATGAATAACTAAAGGAAGATGAAAGAAAATAAAAACATCCATATCCAAACAGGAACCTACCGATGATACACACTGATGACTCCACCGTGGGTAGCATGCAATCTACGCATGACATACAGGGATAAAGCAGCCACTTTGTATGTACATCACCACATATGAGCTTACTGCAGAGCATTACGCCAGAGTGCTATTAATTATTCCGCTACATGGTGCTCACAGATTGAGAAATGTGGTGCAGCTATGGAGGTACAACAGGCACAACCCCAGGGTAGTTCTCTGCTACTTTTTACAGGGTGTGACTTTAATCCATTCTTTTCCATGCAAGGAGCTTAAAGGGGTTATCCAGTAATATATAACCATAGCCCATACTCGGGATAGGTCATCATTATCAGATTGGCGGAGGTCTGAATCCCAGCAGCTGTCAAAGGGATCCGCCGGGCTTACTTGAGCTCTGGTGAGCGCAGCCGGCTCCCAACATCTCGCCAAGCACAGCGTTGTACATAGTATAGTGCGCTGTGTGTGGTATTGCAGCTCAGCCTCATTCACATCAATGGGGCTGAGCTGCAACTAGTCCATGCGTCCGAAAGACAGTGACATCACATGGCCTAGAAAGAAGCCACATCACTCACAGAGTGCAGGCCTCTTCTAACAGCTGATAGGCGGGGGAGCCGATTCAATATTGATGACCTATCCTGGAGATAGAGAAAAGACGGATAGGAATGTCAGGCTCAACACACCGGCCCCATGTTCCTGCATGAGAGTCTGGCAGTGGCTTATTTCTCTTTCCTCAGTGAAAACATGAGCATGCATGTGTAGGAGGCCATCGGGAGGAATAGCTGTCAGTCACACAGGCATATGGCCAGCTTTCAGATGTCCGCATTGACTGCTGGGAGTCCTAATGTTGAGACTCCTACTGATTACAAGGACAACGGTCACCTAATCCCCTGTGCGAATGAAGAGGTGATGGGTGTGTGTGACCACTGCGCTATTCACTGCGGTAATCTGCAATCCCATAGATCTCTGTGTAATCTACAGAGACCATCACTCATCGGGGATGCCCGAGTCCCCTGTGTGAACGGAGAGGTGGAGGCCACGTGTATGGAGCGGTGGTCATGCTGCCCCTCCATTCCCCTGTGTTCACGATCAGTGGGGGCCCCGGTGCTCAGCCATCCCCTTTTGTGGGTAGGGCATGTATGTTTTTTTGTGGGAAAACCCCTTTAATACAACTATGAACATCAGGCGTCATAAAACATAGAAGTGACTCTCTTGTCTAAGCTGAAAGATATTCTTGTAGTTTTATAACTTTCCTGGCAGCCATTAGTACCTGATACAGGCACCTTACACTGTGAGTAACACACTATCACCAGGTGTTTTTACAGTCTGTCTACTTCTGGATACAGGACTCTGCCCGTCTGTATGCCCACAGTGTGCCCTGGTAGTGACCACCTGGGGTTCTTAGCCATGCCCCAGCCGTTCTGTGTGACATCAGTATCCTGAAGTCTGACACATTACATGACAAGTACCAAAAGTAGTGCAAAGGTACATCAACCAATCAGATTCCAGCTCTCATATTTCAGAAGACTTGGGGAAACTGAAAGCAGTAACTTCATTGGTTGCTATTGGTAACCCTATCAAAAGTTGTGCAAAATTGCATCAACCAATCAGATTCCAGCTCTCATTCTTCAGAGACCCTGCAGAAAATGAAAGCAGAAACTTGATTGGTTGCTATTGGTAACCCTACCAAAAGTAGTGCAAAATTGCATCAACCAATTAGATTCTAGCTCTCATTTTTCAGCGGACCTGTAGGGTTACCGATAGGGTTGCTATCGGTAACCCTACTAAAAGTAGTGCAAAATCAACATCAACCAATCAGATTTCAGCTCTCATTTTTCAAAACACCTGGGAAAAATGAAAGCGGTAACTTGATTGGCGCTATTGTTAACCCTACAGAAGTAGTGCAAATTTACATCAACCAATCAGATTTCAGCTCTAATTTTTCAAAAGACCTGGGGAAAATGAAAGCAGTCACCTGATTGGGTAGACAGGTGATGTTTATGTACGGCCTCTCACCTTCTCCAGGGGGTTCGTGCTGTTCGTACATCCCTCTGTCTTGCTCCCATTGTAGCCGATGTCAGCGCTAAGCCGCTCCCACAGATACTGAGTAGTGAGCGGGCCCTGAAGCGCCACCGAAAACATGGCCAAGAACAGCACCGGCTCCACCGTCAACCGGCCTGTGTAGCAGCGCCGGAACCTCGGCTTCTCCGAGCTGTCAGCGCCCATGTCCGGGCACACGACGTCCGGCAAGTCGTTCTCTGACATAGCGCTGAGCATAATGCGTCCGGAGGATCGCTCCCTCCGCAGTGCGGCCGCAGACAGGGCGGGGCGGAGCTCCAGGTAGCCCCTCCCACGACTCACCCCATGTCTCGCCCAATGTCCCTGCCGCCTGCCCACAGTTCCTGTCATCCCTGCGGCTCCTGACTCATGGCTGTGCGGTAATTACAGGAGCTGTGCGGTAATTATACGAGCCGTCTACCAGTCACATTGCACTGCTATGTAAGTGCTCTGCTGCTGCTCCCTATCAGCCATTTCAGGCTTGAGAGAGGGAATGGTGACAACCGCCTATGAAGTTAAAGGGTTTTTCCAGGATTTCATGTAGTAAATACACAAATGTTCTCATAATAAAATGAGTCATCCATATCCATTTATTACCACTGTGTAAAAAAATAAGGTGATATATTTACTGCATTACACAATGGGGGGGGAGCTGGGGGATTTGGCGTACACCAAAATTAATGAGCCTAATTATCACCCCACAATTACATTGCAGGTGCGAATTGGGTTAAAGAACGAGCCTGCTCCCTCTATTTAACCATATGTTGACCAAGGGATCTAAGGGGTTAATTGAGCGAGACTGGAGTGATATCCGATCGCACGTCACAGCTGCCACCTGCCACCTATGACGCAGGCTCAATTCCTGTACCTGTACATGTACGGTGAATGTCAGGAAGGGGTAAAATCTCCTAGAAGAAAACGTATGAAATTAGGGAAGAGTCAATTGATTTTATCACATCAGATCGCATACCTCCTAACTTTGTAAATGGACAAAGAGGGACACATTGTGCCTCAAATTTTTTCAGTACTAGGCCAAGCCCCTAACTCCGCCCAAAACATAACTATACACCTAATCCCACCCAGTCCCCTTACTGTCCCACATAGTAATTATTCCCCAGTTATGTGCCCCCAGTAATATGACCAGCTGTGCCCCCGGTTTTATGCCCTGTTATGTGCCCCCAGTAATATGCCCAGCTGTGCCCCCAGTAATATGCCCTGTTATGTGCCCCCAATTAATATGCCCAGCTGAGCCCCCAGTAATATGCCCTATGTGCCCCCAGTAATATGCCCTGTTATGTGCCCCCAGTAATATGCCCAGCTGAGCCCCCAGTAATATGCCCTATGTGCCCCCAGTAATATGCCCTGTTATGTGCCCCCCCAGGAATATGCCCAGTTATATGCCCCCCAGTAATATTCCCACATTGTGCCCCCCTGTAATATGCCCACATTTTGCCACCCCCGTAATATGTTGTCCCCCCAGTAATAGCCCTGTTATGTGCCCCCAGTAATATACCTAGCTGAGCCCCCAGTAAGATGCCCCGTACCAGGACAGTGGGACAGCCACTGCAATCCGGGACTGTCCCGCTGGATCCGGGACGGTTGGGAGGTATGAGATCGTCTGTTCCCGCCAGGACAATCTGTCTCCTGCAGCGCGAGGGCAGAAGCTCCACCACTGGAGGAGTGACCACTACCCTCACAATGCGTGAACAGTCGCTGTTCTGGTAGCGGAAGCAGAGCCGTGTGTGGGTGCAGCTACTCTGAGCAGCACAGGCTCGAGGTTGTCATGGCCAGGAGAGATGAACACACCAGATGGGCTCTTCTTCACCTCTGGGAACTCTTGCTAATGAGATTAATGAATTATTTAGAATTGATCCACTTATCCCTATATGAAATAAAAGAAAAAAACATAAATTAAAATGATTTTATTAAGTAGTGAAAAAAATTCAGATTATTTACACACTAACAACCCATGTAATAAAGTTAAATGGGTTTTCTGTGCTTTTAATATTGATGACCTATCCTCAGGACAACCCCTTTAACTCTGACTGTAAGGATATTACTGTCCCTGCCTTCCAGATCTTTGTGGAAGCATAATGTCGTCCGTGCGGTCTCCAGCGCATGCGTACTTCGTCCGATGAGGCCATGCCAGGAGACCGCACGGGCGCAGAGTCGGGTTCATACGGCGCATGCGCGAGATTATGCCGCACCAGGAGAAGAACACAGGGATGAAGGGGAGTGAATAATTAGCGAGAGGGCGGTGCTGGGCTCGACAATATGCGTAGTGGCCGGGCTCCAACGGCCCACAGGACATGGGCTCCTTATGTGAGTAATTATAATATGAATAAAAACGATTTTTTGAGCAAAGTACAGCTCTGGGAAGAATAATAATAACATATTTACTATGAGAGCGCTAATAGCTATACAGATGTGTCAGTATCTCTATACGCCTAAACCTGGTGACAGAATCCCTTTAAAGAGGACCTTTCACCACCCCTGACATGCCTCTTTTAATAGCTTCATGCATTCCCCATGTAATAACAATTCTGGAACATCTATTCTTATGTCTCTATGTTCTGCCATTGCTTTATTATTCCTGGTAGATGTTATGAATTAATTTCTAGTAGTTTGTAATGAAGGTCCAGATGGGTGTTACCAGTTAGGGATGTGTACAATATATCCAATCAGTGCTGCCAGTGTCAGACTGTGCAGGGACACACCCCCATCTGCTAGCACCCAGATGGACCTTCATTACAGACTGCCAGTAATTAATTCAGAACTTCTAGTAGAAATAATAGAGGAATGGCAGAACATAGAGACATAAGAATAGATGCTCCAGACTTGTTATTACATGGGGAATGCATGAAGCTAATAAAACAGACATGTCAGGAGGTGAGGTCTGACCACTGGTTGGTTGGAAGTCCCCATCTTAGTGTGAGCCTCTTCTTCAGATCTTACTGCTTCTGTCTGTGGAGAAAGTACAACTGGATTTTAATTCTCTACACATATTGGTGTAAAGGAAAACTGGCTTAGTTGCCTCTAGCAACCAATGTAACATAGTTTATAAGGCCGAAAAAAGACATCTGTCCATCCAGTTCGGCCTGTTATCCTACAAGTTGATCCAGAGGAAGGCAAAAAAAAACCCTGTGAGGTAGAAGCCAATTTTCCTCACTTTAGGGAAAAAAATTCCTTCCCGACTCCAATCAGGCAATCAGAATTACTCCCTGGATCGACGACCCCTCTCTAGTAACTATAACCTGTAATATTATTACCCTCCAGATGTGATTCCATCTTTTATTTTTCAGGGCTACTTTGGAAAATGAAAGGATCAATCTGATTGGTTGCTGTGGGCAACAAAGCCAGTTTCCCTTTGCACCAGTTCTGATACATCTCCCCCACTGTGCATGAGTAGATGGATATTTAAGGGTTACCCGGTTGCATATCTTAGACTAGGAGGATAGATAAAACCATTGCAGGGCTGATACCAGCGCTGATGTCCAGGGGATGAAGCAATTTATTGACATGTTACAATCTTTTGGAGAATGACCTTTGCCCTCCAAGTGTTCCTTGGTTCCTTGTAATGCTGAAATTGCTGACCCAGCCTCTAGCAGCACACAAGCTTATGTAAGCATGTCCTGATACAGTGATACAGCGCCACCTATCCCTAATATCTGGTATTACTGCTGTCACTGTAGACTGGCAGGCTTTGAGCTCTAGAAACATTTCCAGAAAAAGTCCTACCTCTCTTTGTCATGGTTGGGGGGAAGAGGAGGGTGAACCTTCAATTTCTCATTAAGGTCTGAGCTAAGTGGAGAACAAATGCAGACTGTTCCCCTCTAAATGAACCCCATTGTGCTCACATACACAAAGCTTTTCTTAACCCACTTCTTTTAGGCAGGGTAACAGATTGCTCTTCATGATACATACATGTCATATACAGCTGTATGTGCTGGTGATGGGGGGGTAAATTCATTGGGGAGTTTATATGACGCTTATCGGTTGTGATGGAAGTAGGCCTATAAACTATTGTTTAGGAACTAATAGAATGTTCCTGGAGCCCATCAATGGCAGTAGCAGATATTATATACTTATTGTAACTGCCTAACAGTACTTTGTAAGACCCATGGATTTATTTATTATTTATTTATTTTACACACTTATATGGCGCTGCTATATTCTTTCTAATATTTATCTGTCTGTCTATATATCTCCTATCTATCTATCTATCTATCTATCTATCTATCTATCTATCTATCTATCTACCACAAAGCAAAAAATGTGGAAAGCACAGACAAGTAGATGGTGAATCGGGTGCCAGCGGCTAAGGAAACGGTCCAATATCCAAATAACGATCTAAAAAATTCCACGGCACTCCAGGTATAGAGTAAAAAGGTGTTTTATTCACCCAAACGCAACGTTTCGGTCCACACAATGGAACCTTTCTCAAGCAGTGACAAAATGGTAATGGTTCTCAGTAACTGTTGCCTACCTGGAGGAAGCTTTCGTCTATGTGTCCCACCACTTCGGCCATGTGCTGAGGTGGTGGAGATACATAGACGATGTCTTCCTCATTTGGACTGGTACTACGGAGAATTTGATGGACTTTTTTTCTCATCTTAATACTATAGATGATGAGATCAAGTTCACCATTCAATTCTCGCATGAAAAAATCCAATTTCTGGATACAGAAGTCACTTTACAGGGAAATGTGATTACAACTAATGTCTAGGTAAAACCTACTGACAAAAATACTATATTACGATTTAACAGTGCACAACCTAGATCTATGATAAAATCCTTACCTTATAGTCAATTTCTTCATGTGAAACGCATAGTTAGTAATCAAGAGCATGTAAATACAACACTATCAGTTATGAAGGGTGCATTTCGAGAACGGGTATATCCAGATAATATCTTGCAAGCCCATTTGAATAATTTGATGAAACTTGATAGAAAGGAACTCCGAAAAAGTTACCGGAAGGGAAATATTAATACACGCATTCCATTAGTGACGACTTATAGTGAAGATAGTCACAAAATTAGTGATATCGTTAAGAAGCATTGGCCAATATTATAAAGTGGCCTGAATAAGGTTAAAGAATTGGAAATGACCCCGCTTATGTCCTATAGAAGACCTACCAATTTAAAAGATAAACTGGTACGTACAGATATTGGTACACAGAAAAAAACGGGACAAACATTTTTACGTATACAAAAGAAGGGATGTTATCCCTGTTTAAATTGTATCAATTGTAAATACATACAAAAAGGTGTGTCTTTTATACATCCAGGCACTATGAAACAGTTTAAAATCAATCATTTTTTGACATGTGATTCGACATTCATTATCTCTGTACTGTGGTGCCCATGTAATTTACTTTATGTGGGCAAAACAACGTTGGATTTTAAAACACATATCAAGCATCACAGATATACCATCCGGAAAAAACGGATGGATCTATCTGTACCAAAACACTTTATAGACCTTGGACACAAGGAGAGTGATTTAAAATGTATGTTGGTTGACCACATTCCTATTTCCCGTAGAGGTAGAGCTGGGCGATATGGCCAAAAAAAAAAAATCTCGATTTTTTAAAAATTTTGGACGATTCACGATTTAAATCTCGATTTTCTTATGTTAGTAAAAATATAAAAAAATAAATAAAAAAAGCCTACTGTGGCCCCATCAGACCTCAGATCAGCCCACTGTGCCCTCATCACACCTCAGATCAGCCCACTGTGCCCCCATCAGACCTCAGATCAGCCCACTGTGCCCCCATCAGACCTCAGATCAGCCCACTGTGCCCCCATCAGACCCCACATCAGCCCACTGTGCCCCTTTCAGACCTCAGAGCAGCCCAAAGTGCCCCCTTCAGACCTCAGAGCAGCCCAAAGTGCCCCCTCCAGGCCTCAGAGCAGCCCAAAGTGCCCCCTTCAGACCTCAGAGCAGCCCAAAGTGCCCCCTCCAGGCCTCAGAGCAGCCCAAAGTGCCCCCTCCAGGCCTCAGAGCAGCCCAAAGTGCCCCCTCCAGGCCTCAGAGCAGCCCAAAGTGCCCCCTCCAGGCCTCAGAGCAGCCCAAAGTGCCCCCTCCAGACCTCAGAGCAGCCCAAAGTGCCCCCTCCAGACCTCCAATCAGCCACCATCATAATAATAAATAAAAAAATCTCTCACCTGTCCTGCGCCGCGGCTCCGCTCCAGGTCCGGCGCTCTGTGTCTTCTTCTCCCGGCGCTGCACTGTCACCTGACTGCGTGCAGCGTCAGGTCAGAGTGCGCTCACTACGTCCTGACCGCGTACAGCGTCAGTGCAGCACAGACACGGAAAAGAAGAGGAGCGCCGGACACCGGAGCGTCAGTGCAGCACAGACACGGAAAAGAAGAGGAGCGCCGGACACCGGAGCGGAGCCGCGGCGCAGGACAGGTGAGAGATTTTTTTATTTTATATGTCGGGTGCCATTTTTAGGAAAATCGAATTCACGATTTTCCTAAAAAATAAAATCGTGAGGCTTGCAATTGGCGAATTAATCGAATTAATTCGATTAATCGCCCAGCCCCTACGTAGAGGGGACAATAGAATATTTCAACTTAAAAAACGTGAAATACAGTGGATTGTGAAATTAAATACACTTAAGCCCCATGGGCTAAATGTGGATTTTAAACCATGGATCTATGGCTAACTAAATCTCCGCTCCGCACTGGTTGTGATTTTTGCTTATTTGGGATATAATGCGTGGTGCTTAAATAGACAGAATGAACATTGCATTAAAGGGTTATTCTCATCTTGGACAATGGGGGCATATCGCTAGGATATGCCCCCATTGTCTTATAGGTGCGGGTCCCACTGCTGGGACCCGCACCTATATCGAGAACGGAGCGGGGAGCGCTGCGCCTGGAGGACCCTGGGTTTCCCGGGGTCCGGCCACCACCAGGCGCAGCTCCCCGCTGCGCTCATAGAAATGAATGGGAGCCGGGCCGCGCTTGCGTGGTGCGCTCCCATTCATTTCTATGGAGCCGATGGAAATAGCCGAGCCAGCGCTCGGCTATTTTCGCCGGCCCCATTGAAATGAATGGAGGGCGGCTGCGCATGCGCAGTGCGCCCTCCTTCACTTTGGGGGCCCCGTTCTCGATATAGGTGCGGGTCCCAGCGGTGGGACCCGTACCTATAAGACAATGGGGGCATATTTATGATCATTTATATGCGCTAAGAGCTTCCACTTTATATACTACATAGCAGTTATGCTTTTTTACTTCATATGTTCGTTTCATGTTCATTTTATGTGTCATGGCTTATCTAGTGCTGCTGCCATTTTCTGTTTAGTATCTATCTATCTATCTATCTATCTATCTATCTATCTATCTATCTATCTCATTATCTATCTATCTATCTATCTATCTATCTATCTATCTATCTATCTATCTATCTATCTATCTATCTATCTCATTATCTATCTATCATATCTATCTATCTATCTATCTATCTATCTATCTATCTATCTATCTATCTATCTATCTATCTCATTGTCTATCTATCATATCTATCTATCACAGAATATTAATATAAAGAAGTATGGCTGCAATCCCTCCAAGAATGTAGGCTATAAGTCAGTGGATATCCAAAGCAAAGAAAAGAGGCGGCACCAGAGTAGGTGAAAGGGTGGTGGACCTGCTTTATTCACCCCAGCCTCAATAGTTCAACCCAACACAATGAGGCCTATCTCAAGCAATGTGACGTGCAGTTGTGAGGTATATATACTCATGATTACAATTAATCGTAATAACACATCAATCAATACATAAGATTAGGGATAATGATACAATTCATTCCCTTCAATACAGTTCACTAGGTTACCATGTGTATAGTGAAGTAATAATCCATACACATAACAATACCTAGTAAAACATCATGTACAGCTAATTGATCACTAATGAAGAGTGTCTTCTAGCTGTGCAAATAATACATCCGTAGGTTAATTCATAATCTGTGACTTACAAGGCTCATCTAATGAGGAGAACTAAGAACTTGGCGTCTCATAAAGTTCAGTGCGCCGATACGTCAGCAGGCACAGGCGGAGTAGGGACTTGCCCATTCAGCCCACACTACAGCTGACCGTTGTCCACGTAATGCGTATGCGCCCTCTCAATCAGTCGCCATCAGCTGCTGAATAGAAGCGCTTTAATAAAGCACATCAAAAAAGGGTAATTACGTGTAATGCTGGTAACTCGAATGATGTACAGAACACCGTCCTCTGGCACCTATTAGGGTAAGGCCTGTTTCACACTTGCGTTGTGGCTTTCCGGTTTTGAGATCTGGCAGAGGATCTCAAAACCGGACCAAACGGATCAGTTTTGTCCCCATTCATTGTCAATGGGGACAAAACTAATCAGGATAAATTCCGATCTGTGTTGTTGCATTTTGTGACCGGACACAAAACCACTTCAAGCTGGGGTTTATTGTCCGGTCTGTGAAATGGAACAAGCCAGACCTGGCATGAAATTCAATGTAAGGCAATGCTGCTGGATCCGCTTTTTTTGTTTGTTTTTTTTGTTGTTTTTGCATCCGGATGTATTATATGGCACGGATCCATTTAATTCCGGCTTTGAGATCCTCTACCCGATCTCAGAACCTGAATGCCATTACGCAAGAGTGAAACAGGCCTAAAAGCCAGTTTCTACAAAGCGCTCCAGATCACAATGTAAGAAAGAGGGCAAGACTACACTGTGCCTTGCGGACAACGCCAATTTTTATGTAGGAAATTGCCCCACAAGGGTTGAGGACTAGGTAAACTGCACAGTCTGAATGCAGCACATATAAAGGTAAATAATATATACAGATGTAGCCGAGCTAAACTTGATCTATAACACGTTAAATAAACAATGGCAAGAACATGTTAATTGACTTTCTCAATGGATTTCAATGGCTTTTGCCACAAGATAACAACTTGCCATGTGTTATCAGAGTCAATTTTAGTTTGGCTACATCTGTAGGAACACAATTGGCATCCCTGCCAAGCTGTACATATCACTGCAATTCCTGTCCCATGTGGCAGAGGTCCCTACCCATTCGTGGTGGGAAAGGGGCCCCGAAACTGTGAGAGGAGGAGAGTGAGGTGCACTATTTAGTGTAAAAATCACAGAAAAAGATACAAAACATCCTGCACCATATGAGAAATGAGAAAGAAAAATCACAGAAAATAATGCACTAACACAATATACATGCATTATATATGGACTGGGCCCTCACTCTGATATAATAAAATCTGAGACTCTGAGACAATATATTTTGATCAAAACACATCTGTGCCCACCTACCTGCGCCAAGGTGGTCTCAGCCAAGCGAGTCCTACTCTAAACCTACAGAACTTTGCGTTCAAGGATTTAGCTACAGGGGATGGCGATGGGGTCCAACGTGGTACCAACTTACACAAATATATACATGGCACACCTGGAGGAGTCCTTTGTCTATGTGTCCCACCACTTCAGCCAAGTACTGGGCAGGTGCTGATACACTGATAGTCCCTGACACGGTTGATCTGGACAGGTACTATAAGAAATCAGACTTTTTTTTACTGATTTCCACAATTAACTCATTGACATTTATCCAGAGATTAAAATCACCCTGATATATTCAGAGTTTTATCTGCAATTTTCAGATGCTGTAGTCAGCAAAAAGGATAACAGGTTACTGACTGACTTACAGATCAAAACCGACAGACATGAAGAACCTTTTGAGGTTTGAAAGTTGCCATCCTCGTTCCTTGATAAATTCACTCCTTTACAGCAAGCTGTTGAGAGCCAAGAGAAGAGTCCAGGATGAATCAGTCGTGGCTCAAAAGCTTGATGAGATGACCCTCAAATTTACATGGAGAGGCTACCCTAGGTGGTTAGTTCAGTCTCACAGAGAGAGGGTGCAGATTTTAGATAGATGTGACATTACTCAATCAGACACTAGAAAGAAGGATGAACAGAGGCATAGGATTCAGCTTGGCAGTGATGCCAATTTTTGACCAACAACACGAACACGGTCATGTGAATACAGCCTCAAGGAGTTTTCCAAGATGTAGTCCTTTTTTAAGTAGGTCCCTAATAAAAGAATGATACTTATCTGCCCCCTGCCGCTCTAGTCGGTGCCCTGCCTCTGTTTGACTATCTTCCATTGCCCCGCTTATTTACTTACTTAGACTACTTTTACACTAGCGTTTTATAATTCCGGTATTGAGTTCCGTCATAGGGGCTCAATACCGGAATAAAACACTTCAGTTTTGTCCCCATTCATTGTCAATGGGGACAAAACTGAACTGAAGAGAACGGAGTGCTCCTGAAAGCATTCCGTTCCGTCTTCAGACCGGAGAACAAACCGCAGCATGCTGTGGTTTGCTCTCCGGTCCAGGCATCCGCACCAAGACGGATCCGTCATGGCGCCCAATGAAAGTCAATGGGGACGGATCCGTTTGGTGTGACACAATGGTGAACGGATCCTTCCTCCATTGACTTTCAATGGAGTTCATGACGGATTCGTCACCTGCACACATACACACAATACACACATACAGACATAGACATACACATAAACATACACAGACATATACACATACATACTTACATGCTCCCCGGCAGGTCTCCAGAGCGCAGGAGGAACAGGACGGCGTGCACAGATGACGATTCCACCAGGCGCCCAGCAGAGGGCGCTGTGGGGAATCGTCATCTGTGCGAGCCGTCCTGCTCCTCCGGCGCCCTGGAGACCTGCCGGGAGCATGCAAGTATGTATGTGTATTTGTCTGTGTATATGTGTGTGTGTCTGTGTGTATGTATGTACTGTGTGACATGTGTGGGGCCGGAGCGCAGTTCCGGCTCCACACATGTCCCTGCGGCAGTCCGGATCCGGCAGCACCCTTCACCTGCCAGATCCGGGCTGCCGCTAGTGTGAAAGTAGCCTTACTCTGAATGGAGTATGGATGGGATCACATGTGCCAGCCAATGCCTGGCCTCTGTGGGGACGTGTCACTAAGTGGAAGGTGACCCAGAAGTTACGTGCCACTTGGGGATACGTCTCTTTAGTGGCCAGTACTACAAGTACAAACTATTTTCGGCTAATGATTATCTGAGAGCTGGACCTTAGGCTCTGAGCACATGTAATCTTCTGCTTCTATCAGTCGTACACAGCATGTTGGAAGTATTCCCAATTTATACCAGAAGCCTCAGACATATGCTGCTATGAATAGGAATACAGTGGCATGTGTCTGCCTTGACTGCTAGTGTAAAACAAGGTATCCCATGCATTATACTTTTTTTTTTTTACTATGTCCCCCTGTGTAGTACAGCGCAGCAGTCCCATAGTGATCCAGTGTACAGTCATGGCCAAAAGTTTTGAGAATGATACAAATATTAATTTTTACAAAGTCTACTGCTTCAGTTTTTATAATGTCAATTTGCATATACTCCAGAATGTTATAAAGAGTGATCAGCTTAACAGCAATTACTTGCAAAGTCAATATTTTCCTAGAAAATGAACTTTATCCAACAAAACACATTTCAACATCATTGCAGCCCTGCCTTAAAAGGACCAGCTAAAATCGTTTCAGTGATTGCTCCATTAACACAGGTGTGGGTGTTGATGAGGACAGGGCTGGAGATCAATCTGTCATGATTAAGTAAGAATGACACCACTGGACACTTTAAAAGGAGGCTGGTGCTTGGCATCATTGTTTCTCTTCTGTTAAGCATGGTTATCTCTAAAGAAACACGTGCAGTCATCATTGCACTGCACAAAAATGGCCTAACAGGGAAGAGTATCGCAGCTAGAAAGATTGCACCTCAGTCAACAATCTATCGCATCATCAAGAACTTCAAGGAGAGAGGTTCCATTGTTGCCAAAAAGGCTCCAGGGCGCCCAAGGAAGACCAGCAAGCGCCAGGACCGTCTCTTAAAAGTGTTTCAGCTGCGGGATCGGGCTACCAGCAGTGCAGAGCTTGCTCAGGAATGGCAGCAGGCAGGTGTGAGTGCATCTGCATGCACTGTGAGGCGGAGACTCTTGGAGCAAGGCCTGGTCTCAAGGAGGGCAGCAAAGAAGCCACTTCTCTCCAGAAAAAACATCAGGGACAGACTGATATTCTGCAAAAGGTACAGGGAGTGGACTGTTGAGGACTGGGGTAAAGTCATTTTCTCTGATGAATCCCCTTTTCGATTGTTTGGGACATCTGGAAAACAGCTTATTCGGAGAAGACAAGGTGAGCGCTACCACCAGTCTTGTCTCATGCCAACTGTAAAGCATCCTGAAACCATTCATGTGTGGGGTTGCTTCTCAGCCAAGGGAATCGGCTCTCTCACAGTCTTGCCTAAAAACACAGCCATGAATAAAGAATGGTACCAGAATGTCCTCCGAGAGCAACTTCTCCCAACCGTCCAAGAGCAGTTTGGCGATCAACAATGCCTTTTCCAGCATGATGGAGCACCTTGCAATAAAGCAAAGGTGATAACTAAATGGCTCAAGGAACAAAACATAGAGATTTTGGGTCCATGGACTGGAAACTCCCCAGATCTTAATCCCATTGAGAACTTGTGGTCAATCATCAAGAGACGGGTGGACAAACAAAAACCTACAAATTCTGACAAAATGCAAGCATTGATTGTGCAAGAATGGACTGCTATCAGTCAGGATTTGGTCCAGAAGTTGATTGAGAGCATGCCAGGGAGAATTGCAGAGGTCCTGAAGAAGGAGGTTCAACACTGCAAATATTGACTTGCTGCATTAACTCATTGTAACTGTCAATATAAGCTTTTGTTACTCATAATATGATTGCAATTATATTTCTTTATGTGATAAAAACATCTGACTAACACACATAAAAACCAGAGGGCAGCAGATCATGTGAAAATATAGTATTTGTGTCATTCTCAAAACTTTTGGCCATGACTGTACATCAAAAGTTCACTCTTTTGACATGGATCCTATGGGTGAGTTTTTGATGCTGCAAGCTGTTTTCCCATATATATGGTTAAATTAAAGGGGCTGACCGGCCTAGGAGCTCTGACAACCACTTTGGTCCAGATCTGTGTCTATGAAGCCCCTGAACATGAAAAAAGGAAGACTCACCTGTCCACTGTCCCACCACTGCTCTGTTCAAAGCTGTTTCTAGTACCCGCAGGACCAGAAAGTGGATGGTTTTCTGTTACCGCTGTGGCCAGTTACAAGCCCCAGTAGACACAGAGGCTTGAATGGTATATCAAAGCTGTAACATAGTGGTCAAGCTGCTATGGAAGCGGCTGGGAACGGAGTAGTGGTGGGACCGGGGACAGGTGAATCTTCCTTTTTCATGTTCTTGGGTTTCAGGATCAAAATCCGGACCAAAGGGGTTGTTGGCTCCAAGGCCTGGCAATCCCTTTAATTTAAAGGGGTTCTCCAAGTTAAATTTATTGATGACCTATCCTCAAGATAATATCCACAAGATCCACAATGGCAGCATCTCCACAAAAGCGTATTTATTCTTCAAAAAGTCATCAGAACATGTGCAAAAATCGCCAATAAAGTGCAACGTTTTGGTTACATGGTAACCTTTCTCAAGCATTTCGAAGAATAAATACGCTTTTGTGGAGATGCTGCCGTTGTGGTTGTTGTGGATACTATATGGATGACCCTAATGGATCTAAGGGTTGAATTCTCTGTTGCATTCCACTAATGGTCTGAAAGGTATCAGGTGCTGCTCTCAGTTATTATTATTTTTCACTATCCTCAGGATAGGTCATCAATATCAGATGACCCCCGCTGATCAGCTGTTTGAAAAGGAGGCGCACGCCGTGTCAGCGCTGCCTCCTCTTCACTGTTTACATGCTGGCCATAACAGGGGTAGTGGTGAGTAGGTGTAATTACACCTAACTGCCCCATTCATTTCAATGGGAAGAATCGCTCCCATAGACTTGTATCAGATTGTGTCATAGTTAAACGGATCGGTCCCCATTGACTTGCATTGTGGGTCATGACGGATCCGTCTTGCTCCGCATCCCGTGACGGAAAGAAAACCACAGCATGCAGTATGAGAATGGAACGGAATGCATTTTGAAGCAGTCCGTTCTGTTCAGTTTCGTTTTGTCCCTATTGACAATGAATAGGGACAAAACTGTAGCGTTTTTCTCCAGTATTGAGATCTTCTGTTGGATCTGAAACGCTAGTGTGAAAGTAGCCTAAAACTTTTAATTCAGAAAATGTTCAGATTTTATTAGTGTTTTCCCTGCAAATAAACTTCAAAACTAATGGTTCTTTAGAAATGCTGACACAGCGATCAATCCTGCAAGACACAAAATCAGGCCAAGTGTGGTGAGTTAAGTAGATTTTCTTTTCTTATTAATAATAATTAATAATGCATGTTCTCACAGATAAGGCTCTGATAAGACTTATTACTGCAGTTTCTATAACGGCAATTAACGCCATTCCCCCTGTCTAATGTCGTCCTCCCGCCTAATGAAGCAGCTATTTAATGAAGGCTTCATCCATAATGAATGTTTTACATAATCTATGAATTATATAATGTATCCTCTGGTTAACCCCATGTCACCGTAAATAATTGTTTTGTTTTGTTTTTTCATCCCCACCTTCCAAAAGCCATAATTTTTTACTTTTTTTCGTTCACATAATTGTATGAGGGATTGTTTTTAGCAGGACCAGTTGTACTTAGAGTGATCTATTTGAAGCATTTGTTTTCTCTTAATGTTCATTATTATGGCTTACAGCTAATGAAAACCCAGTATCTCAGAAAATTAGAATTTTGTGAAAAAGTTCAATCTTGTAGACTCGTGGTGTCACACTCTAATCGGTAGCCGCAACCCCTTCGGGGCTCTAGGCTACATGCTTGCTCCTCTTCGCGGGACTGCTGGTGGTACGTGGTGTCGCTGAGAAGAGCAGCGCAGGTCTGTGACGTCACTTCCGCCGGGCAGCCTGAAACAAGATGGCGACACCCACAGCAGCTTCAGTAAGGGCGGAAGTTGCAGCATAGGGGCCAGGAAACAAAATGGCGGCTCCCTTCAGCGTTCCGCATGGCAGGGGCTGGGCAGACTGGATAGACTGGAGGCTTGGGCAGAGAAGTGGCAAATGAGGTTTAACACTGACAAATGTAAGGTTATGCATATGGGAAGGAATAATGCAAGTCACCAGTACATACTAAATGGTAAAATATTGGGTAACTCTGACATGGAAAGGGACCTAGGAATTTTAGTGAACAGCAAACTAAGCTGTAGAAACCAGTGTCAGACAGCTGCTGCCAAGGCCAATAAGATAATGGGTTGCATCAAGAGGCATAGATGCCCTGTGATGAGAACATAGTCCTGCCACATAGTCCTGTCAGACCACATATGGAGTACTGTGTAAGGTTCTGGGCTCCTGTGAACAAGGCAGACATAGCAGATCTGGAGAGGGTTCAGAGGAGGGCAACTAAATTAATAACTGGAATGGGTGGACTACAGTACCCTGAAAGATTATCAAAATTAGGGTTATACACTTTAGAAAAAAGACGACTGAGGGGAGATCTAATAACTATGTATAAATATATCAGGGGTCAGTACAGAGATCTCTCCCATGATCTATTTATCCCCAGGACTGTGACTGTAACGAGGGGAAGTCCTCTGTGTCTGGAGGAAAGAAGGTTTGTACACAAACATAGAAGAGGATTCTTTACGGTAAGAGCAGTGAGACTATGGAACTCTCTGCCTGAGGAGGTGGTGATGGTAAGTTCACTAAAAGAGTTCAGGAGGGCCTGGATGTATTTCTGGAGTGTAATAATATTACAGGTTATAGTTACTAGAGATGGGTCGTTGATCCAGGGAGTAATTCTGATTGCCCGATTGGAGTCAGGAAGGAATTTTTTCCCCTAAAGTGGGGATAATTGGCTTCTACCTCACAGGGGTTTTTGCCTTCCTCTGGATCAACTTGCAGGATAACAGGCTGAACTGGATGGACAGTAGAGATGAGCGAATCATCAAAAATTCGCTTCAGCGAATAATCGACATTTATGACAAGATTCATTCTTAATACGAATTTATTCAGTCGAATGTGTGTTTAAAAATAATTGTTGTTTTGCGAACATTACTGCACAAATTACGAACATACAGTCTAAGCGTTGTTAAAAGTACGCTACTGAACTGAATGCGTAAACATTAGCATAAAAAGTGCGTACGAATCCTTAGCGTACTATTGACTCGCGATTGTGTGATACGCATGCACGAGGCTAGGCCGCGGCGTACAGTCCTCAGAGGCAGTCCATATGAGGTAGAAAAGTAAGGTGCTCACTGTTAGCTGTCCAGTTAAGTCCATAATTTATACAATAAGTGCATAATAGGACACATTGCAGTAACATATGCACATATACACATGGATAATATAAAATAGCAGCAAATAGAGAAAGGGGGCTCCCAAATAACCTGAGGGGGGGGGGGAATAGGTGCGCTTAGGCGCAACTGGGAATTTTCTGCAGAATGGGGGGGGAGTCCTGACAAGCCATGTCCATCTGGGTAAGAGTCAAACGGGGCAATAAAAACAACATATAAGCTAAAAACAAGTGCCAACTAGCTCTCACCCATCAGGTACAGTCCATGTTGAGGTTGTCATAGGTCCAGACTCCAGAGGTGTCCTTTAAATCAGCCAGAATGACAGTCAGTAGAAGGGTTCCTCAGATGAGGGACCTGAAGTCCTCCTAGCTGGAACTGCTGCTGAATGACATTAGAGGACGCTCCTGCCTCCTGTAGGCCAAGCTGGCTGCCGTGGTTGAGCTCCACTGCCCTCTTCCGCCAGAAGTCGGATTTGTCCGGGTGAGCGCTGCAGCCACTTGCGCCTTCACTTTTCCAGATACTCCTGCCATGGCAGCAGGGGTAAGGACTTCTGGCTGCAGCGGTTGAGGCAAGGTTGCACCCAGGGAAGAACCGCCAGCTCCCCTGGCTGCTGCTGACTTCATTTTCCAGGGTAGTTGGTACTGTATCACCGTGGACTGGAAAGTAAAGGATGATGTCCAGCTGAAAGGACTGTGATGGTGGTGGCAATCCAGGGTTCAGAGGCTCCGGCTGTGGCTTCTCCCTGAAACGGAGGGTGCCATCTGGTGACTCCTGTAGGCAGCGCACACGTTCTGCACCTGCTGGTTCCTCTGGCCAAACTGGTTGTGATGCAGTTACCATGCAGTTACCAGGGGCTTGGACAATAAGGTAACCAGTAGCAAAAGAGCCTTTCAGGGATGCCATTGGGGTATATTCCACCTGATCCCCCACATATAGGCTGTGACGGGGTTGGGGCAGGTACGGCCGTTTCCCAGACCTGCGACCCACAAAGTACTCCTTGCTGTCCTCGTCGTCCGCAAGGAAGCCACAGCCTCGCTCCACTGAAAACCATAGGACGGTTCCCTTACGCTGTTCCAGTGTAGGGTCTCCCGGCCTCGGATGGTCCAGTACTTGGATGACCCATTCCTCCACCTCATTCTTGTAGTCCCATAGGGTCTGGGCGTGAGCCGTTACTGATGCAGGCACAATGGGATTCTGCTGCATGGAAGGTGTTGTTCTCCTCCTGGGCAGCAGAGTGGACGCCCCAGCCGCCTCCGCCGCACCAGCCGGCACGGCGAACATCGAGTCAGGAGCCGGTGGGATTCTCTTGGCCAATTGTGACACTGTGATCTCCTCTGAACTGGACGGTGGGTCGGGGTACTCACTACCAAACACCATCTCTCCCCACTTTGGTCGCAGTAGTTTCGCCATGCTGTGGTATTTTGTTCACTGCTGGCTTGAACTAGAGGGGGGGGCGGAGTAATGAGGGGGGAGTCTTCACTCCCTATACGTGCAAATAGTTAGTTCCCGGTGGGTGGAGCTGGGTTTTTCTGCTTCTGAGGGGGGCGTATCTTCACTTTCCCGTTCGTCTCTCATTGAATGACATCCCATTATATTGCTGATATAGCTATACACCCTGGTGACTAAAGGTCCCACTCTGAACTCAGGTCAGGCCCAAATTCAAACTTTTATTTCTGGAAAGCGCCTTTATGGTCAGTTTTAATTAAAGTAGGTCTGAAAACAGTGTCATGTGCTCAGCCGCAACAAGCCGTTTGCTGCATAGTCAAAATGTGATGGTTCCCTCTAAAGTTGTATATTTAGTGCCAGGTACAGAACCAAATCCCCCAACATAATACAAGTAAAGGCTCTTTCACACCACCGTTAGGGATTCCGTTCTAGCTTTCCGTTATAAGATCGTTATAATGGAAAATAACGGAATCCATAGGACGGAAAACAAAACGGACACCTTTCGACAGAACTTTGTTTTCCGTCCAGCATAACGGAAACCAGACGGATCCGTTATGCTTTCCCATAGGCTTCTATTATGACAGATCAAAACGGAATGCCTCTTAATGGTGTCCGTTTTGATTTCCGTCCTATGGATTCAGTTATTTTCTGTTATAACAATGTTATAACGGAAAGCTAGAATGGAATCCCTAACGGTGGTGTGAAAGAGCCCTAAGGCTTTGTTCACATCTCATTTCTACACTGGCTAAATCTCCAGATGCATGTCCTGAATGAAGAGCCTCAACAAATGCAACTGTTTTGTATAAACCTATGCCAGATCCAATACCCCTATACCATCTTCTAAATTATTATACACATGCCATTTTTGTTTGTTTTTTCCTAAACAGTCAGTATGTGCAATAATTTTTTTTTATCCTCAACAGTTGTATTACAGTGTGGGTGCTATTACAAGGGAAGTTCTGATAATGGCTTTATTTTTACTTTATTTTTATTTTGAAAAGAACACAAAATCTGTTGTTCAAAATTATTCTGCAAAGTTCAGTTTTTGAAAACATTCAGTGGGTCATAATTGATGCATATCTTTTCTAACAGAAATCTGTTATTTGCTGCATGCAAAAAAAAAAAAAATAAATAAATAAAACACACCATTTTCTAGATCAAGTTCCATATGCCCTACATGTACGGCAGAGGTCGAGTCTTTAAAAATGGCACCTGCTCCAGCTCATAGTCGCCAAGTGGCTAATGGCTGTGATCGGCGATAACGTCAATCACAGACATTTAAGGCTACTTTCACACTAGTGTTTTTTGCGGATCTGTCATGGATCTGCAAAAACGCTTCCGTTACAATAATACAACCGCATGCATCCGCCATGAACGGATCCGGTTGCATTATGTCATCCTATGACGGATCTCAATAGCGGAATTGAAAACGCTAGTATGAAAGTAGCCTAACTCCTCAGATGCTATGGTCAGTTGTGCCCAATAGCATCTGAGGTGGCTTTCCTGTTCGTTCCTTGTGGTAGCCTCAGTCCTTCTGAAGGATCCAAGGCTACCACAGCAGTAGTTCCTATGAAGACCTGCAAGTGTCAGGACTCCATAGGAACATAGCGCAATACCCTTTGGCTGCAATGGTAATTCATTGCAGTCTATGGGACAAGCAGTCTAACAATCATGTTAAGTCCCCTAAGGGGCTAAGTATAAAAAGAAATAAAAAGAAGTTTTAAAAAAATATATATATAAAAAAAATTTAAATCGCCCCCTTTCTGCAGTTTAAAAATAAAAAATAAGCAATTAAAAAAACATTATAGGCATTGCCGCATCCCAAAACACCTGTACTATATAAAAGTATTTATTCCATACGGTGTAACGAAAAAAAAAATCGGAATGGCCATTTTTTCATCCCTTCACCTCCCCAAAATTGTAATAAAAAGTGATCAAAAAGTTATACACACTGGTAAATGGTATCAATAAAACCTACAGATTTTCCTGCAAAAAATGAGCCCTCATACAGCTCTGCAGACATAACCATAAAAAGTTATTAGGTTCAGAATATGGAGATGAAAAGAAAAAAAAATTCTAAAGTTTTTTTTCAGCATTAAAACAATCAGCAGGGCCCAGGTCACTTTTACCACATAAGGAATGCTGTAAAAACAAAACTCATAAAACTGTGGCAGAATTGCATTTTTCTGTCTAATTTCACCCGATTTGGCACTTTTTCCAACTTCCCACTGCATTGTATGCAATATTAGATGGTGCCATTAGAAAGTGCAACTAATTCTGCAAAAAACAAGCCCTCATACAGCTATGTGAACGAAAAAATAAAAAAGTTATGGCTCTGGGAAGGCAGGGAGTGAAAAACTGCACTATCCTGAAGGGGATATTGATATATGAACTCTTTGAGATGACTTGAGTAACTCTCATCCATGGAATTTCTTAAGTCAGGGATCAGCAACCTCCAGCACTCCAGCTGTTCTGAAACTACAACTCCCAGAATCCCCTATTTACTTCTATGGGTGTTACAAGAATAGCCAAGCAAGTGTGCATGCTGGGAGCTGTAGTTTCACAGCAGCTGGAGTGCTGAAGGTTGCTGACTCCTGTCTTAAGACCATGTATAGATGCATTAGGATTTTGAATTAGGACCATAACACAGAGGATCAGCATTTCCAGCAGTCTGTGCTTCCGGAGGAGGAGATAAAGGATGGTGTGAACTAAGGCGAGTCCACCTAAGCTCTAGCACAGATCCGGTATTTTCATTTGTCTTGACAGTGGGAATTTGGACCTTTCCCTTTTTGCGGATCCAGCAGCAGAGACTATTTATCCTCGTTGCACAGATACTATAAGAATAAATACTTTTCTTTTATAGTTGCTGCTTGTATTTCATTAGAGGATGCCAGTATTGCCTGCACTTGGGGCTCATCCCCGCCGCAGCCTACTATTGGATGTTGGATGTTTTGATCCGAGCAACGGGGAAATACAGCGGCGGCCGTGCAGGGATCCGGAGGGATGCGGGTGGCAGGGATCAGGTAAGTATAATCCATACAATGGGTCCGGTTAAATGTGGGGGATATTTTAGATATTGGATAACCCCTTTAACCACTTCCAGACTGGGCCATTTACCCCCTTCCTGACCAGGCCTAATTTTGCAAATCTGACATGTTTCACTTTATGTGGTAATAACTTTGGAAATTTGAAAAAATTTGAATCTCTCTGCTTTTAAGACAGATAGCGATACGCCATAAAATACTCATTAATTGACATTCCCCATATGTCTACTTTATGTTGGCATCATTTTGGTAGTGTCATTTTATTTTTTTAGGACGTTAGAAGGTTTAGAATTTTAGAAGCAATTTTTGCAAAATCAACTTTTTTAAGGGCCAGTTCAGTTCTGAAGTCACTTTGTGCGCTTACATAATAGAAACCACCCATAAATTACCCCATTTTAGAAACTACACCCCTCAAACTATTCAAAACTGGTTTTAGAAATGTTGTTAACCCTTAAGTATTCCACAGGAGTTAAAGGAAAATAGATGTGAAATTTCAAAATTTCCCTTTTTTTGCAGATTTTCAATTTTAATCAATTTTTTCCTGTAACACATCAAGGGTTAACAACAAAACAAAACTCAATATTTACTTCCCTGATTCTGCAGTTTGCAGAAACACCCCCCATGTGGTCGTATACAGCTGTATGGGGACACAGCAGGTCACAGAAGTCAAGAAGTGCCATATGGTTTTTGGAGGGCAGATTTTGTTGGAATGGTTTTTGGGCACAATGTTGCATTTGAAAAGACCCTGAGTCACCCCCACAGTGGAAACCCCCAAAAAGTGACCACATTTTATAAACTACACCACCCAGGGAATTTTTAAGGGGTGAAGCAAGCACTTTCCTGTGAAAATGAAAAATTAGATTTATTTTTTTTTTTTACAAGAAAAAGAAATCTTTTTCCACAAATGATAACAGGAGAATATCCCTCCACGATTTGTTCCCCATTTTCTCGTGAATACATTTACACCCCAATTGTGGTCGTAAACTGTTATTTGGGTATATGCCAGGGCTCAGAATGGGAGGAGCGGCATCTGCATTTTCTAACATGGAATTTTATGTCATGGTTTTTAAGAGCGATAACTTTTTAATTTTTTTGTGGACTGAGCTGCGTGAGGGCTTATTTTTTGCGGGACAAGCTGTGCTTTTTATTGGCACCATTTTGGGGCACATTTCGCTTTCTGATCACTTTGTAATCTCATTTTTGGGAGGTTAAGTCACAAAAAAAGCAGTTTGGTGTCATTTTTCAATATTTTTTTTTTTACACCGTTCACTTGATGGGGTAGATCATGTGATATTTTTATAGATCCGGTTGTTATGGACACAACGATACAAAAAATGTCTATTTTTTATTTTTATACATTTTACACAATAAGAGCATTTTTAGAAAAATGTTTTTGTTTTGCAATTTTTTTAGAGCCATATTTTTTTTCTGGCTATGATCTTGTATGGGGGCTCATTTTTTGCTGGATGAGGTGACGTTTTTATTGCTACCATTTTGGGATACATCCGACTTTTTGATTGATTGATTGATTGACATTATATTTTTTGAGAGGTGAGGTAATTAAAAAATCTGTTTTGGCGTAATGTTTTTTTTTTTTTTTTTACAGTGTTTAACTGATGGGTTACATCATGTGATATTTTTATAAAGCCGGTCGTTGCGGACACGGTGATACCAAATATGTCTATTTTATTCATTTATTTTTATTTGTAACATTTTTAAAATTACATATTTGGTTAAAAAAAAATTTTTTTTTAATATGTGAAACTTTTTTTTTAAAATAATACTCTTTATTTTTATTTTTTATTTTTTTTTATTTTACACTTTGTGTCCCCCATAAGGTCATACAACCTCTGGGGGACATTTAACGTCACTTTTTTTTTTTTACACTATTGATTTCTCCTGTAACTGGGCTGACATAGTAGCCCCAGTTACAGGGGAAATACACCCCCAGAGAGGCTGTACAGCATAACACATCGCTGTACAACCTCAGTGCACAACCTCTTTGAGCGCTGTGTATACAACGATCTAGAAGGCAGGGACTCCTGGGAACGGTCCCTGACTTCTCTATGGGGTATCCTGCTGTCACTGACAGCAGGTCCCCCACTGTGCAGCTGCACGATTAGCGTGCAGCTGCAATCTCTGAATGGACGTTTTAAAACGTCCATTCAGAGATAAATAACCACTTCCCGGACGTTTATGTACAATGGGCGGACGGGAAGTGGTAAAGGATGCTCCACAGGTTCTCAATAGGACTCAGGTCAGGAGATGATGATGGCCAAACCGTGATTTTATCTCCTTTTATGCCCATACCAACCAAACTGAATGGGGCCAAACTGAAGCGTTTTTTTTTTTCCGGTATTGAGACCCTATGACGGATCTCAATACCGTAAAATATTAACACTAGTTTGAAAGTAACCTAATAAGCTTTTATCAGCCTGTGCTGTGAATCACTAACGTATATTTTCACAGTTCGATGATCTTTCTACATTTTTCATGAAAATCAATTGTTTTCATACCTTTTGCAAGACATTGAAATATTTCAAGCTTTTCCTCTTCAGAAAGGTCTTTCTCCCTCCTCACCTTGAATGAAAACTGTGACTTGCCTAAGGCCTCTTTCACATGACAGTATTTATTGCGGGCTCCGATCCACATTTTTTGCGGATATGATGCGGACCTATTCATTTCTATGGGTTCGCAAAAAATGCAGACCGTTCCATAGCTGTATGTCCGTTCCATAGCCCTGCCAAAAAAAAAATAGAACATGTCCTATTCTTGTCTGTATTATAGACAAGAATAGTACTGTTCTATTAGGGGCCAGCTGTTCTGTTCGGCAAAATACGGAATGCACACGGATGCTATCCGTTTTTTTTGCAGATCCGCAATTTGCGGACCGCAAAACACAACGTTTGTGTGAAAGTAGCCTAATAAAGTGAAACAATGTCATCAAATAACTTTCCCTTTAACTAAGATCACTTGGCATTCTTATTAAAAGCCTGTGTGAGATACCAACCATCTAAGGCTTCTTTCACACGAACGTTGTGTTTTGTGGTCTGCAAATTGCGGATCCGCAAAAAAACGGATGGCGTGCGCGCCGCATGCATTCCGTATTTTGTGGAACAGAACAGCTGGCCCCTAATAAAACAGTACTATTCTTGTCCGTAATACGGACAAGAATAGGACATGTTCTATTTTTTTTTTGCGGGCTACGGAACGGACATAGAAATGAATGACATAGAAACGCATTTTTTGTGGACCCATAGAAATGAATGGGTCGGCATCCTATCTGCAAAAAATGCGGATCGGAGCCCGCAAAAAATACTGTTGTGTGAAAGAGGCCTAAATAAGACAAACATTAGACTTCGCCCCGCTCTCAGCAGGTCTAAAATTGTGGGTATGGCATGGGTGGGGATGAAATAGACCAGCAGGCCCGTCTCATTCATCATTTTCTATTCCTGTTTTAGGCGTAGAAAAAGGTCTAAATGTAAGACAGCTAGGAAGATGTCTTACATTTAGAACTGGCGCTGGATGTGCCAAAGTTATGGAGAGGCCTGCACATCTTCATAACTTCGGTGGATCCACCACCAGCACAGGGCCTTTATTAAGATCGGTGTCTAAAACCTGCTCCTTAATTTTTCCCTTTATCTTAGAGCTATATATTTTCAAGTCATTGTGGAAGACTAAACTTTTATAAATTGATAGTACCCCAGTCTGGCCACAGGGAGGCGACATTTGCTGCTGAGCTATATTGTGTGCAGCAAGATTATGAGATAAAATTTAGGAGAGGAGCTCTCCACCATGCCCTCCATGTACTTTCCATGAATGATGTAGGCACTTTATTTCTGACTGAGCTATGCACTTTATTTTGTATTCTTTTTTAAGCTAAATGTATACATTGGCTTGTGTCAAACAGAAAAAATTAAGTATTCCACCTAGCAAAATGAATATAGTGTTTGAAGTTTTTTTCTTTGCTGAGTTTTTCTCCTTAGAAATTGTGTGTCACACTCCATATCTCATGTGTCTCCTGGCCTTCTTTCTCTAATGACAGGTCTGTATGACTATATCATAATTTTCTCATGGCGTTCCTCCTGTTCCCTAATGTTATCTTGTCTCTATCAGCAGGGATGTAGCTATAGGGGAGGAAGAGATAGCAGTCAATCCCAGAGTCATGTTGCCACAAACCCTACTATTATGTGCAGAGGGAGATTCTGCAGGAATGGCCATCCCCCCACACCAAGGAATGCAGAAGAACATTCTTCTGGGCGGTTATTTGTCCTGGTATGGCAGTACCATCATATTTTCTATCAAAATGTCAGTAAAGATCATCAGAGCTCCACAGCCTGGAATAAAACCCTTAAAAACACTGGTTAGTCCTCAGTGACATCATCAAATTATCCATATTAATACAGTCTGTCACTCTTTTTAGTATGACATGAAGCCAGCATTGGAGAATTGTTTTTGGAAAATATTAGGACAATTTTCTCATATAAAGATATATTAAAGGGAGCCTGTCATCTAGCTTTTACTAGTGCCAATGTACTGTACTCTAGTACACGTCTACATTGGAAAAACCATACTTTTACTTAACTTATCGCTATTTCCCTTCTCCAGAAAAAAAAACACTTTTATTTATATGCTCAGGTGGGTATTTTCTTCCTTTCAAAGTGCCAAAGCCCACCTTTTCAGTAAATCCCAGCTTTTCTCCCTTGTGCTTTCATGTCCTTCCTCTCTCCTGGTGGCGTCACTGAGCCCCTGCATCCATACCTTGGACAGGTGCAGACTATCCATCAGTCTGCACCTGCGCATTACACTGCATACTGCGGGCACTGGCTCCACAGTACGTGCAGCGAGCCCCTGAGGAGTTTGCCCATAGGATGGGAGTGGTAGTTGCCCTGATGAAGTGTCGTGCCACGGTGTTCTCCCTCATACCGTTGCTCCTTGGATTTGGTGCAGTGAATAATCGATGTGAAGAAAGCATAACTAGAGATTATATCACAAAGAACATCTTTCTTTACTAAGTGCAAAAAACTAATTACAGCATATCCAGCAGTAATGGATGATGCAGGCTTCTAGCTATGTCTGTTTTGAACTGCGGTAGTGGTGTCTTAATGCACTGGAGTCTGTATAGTTTCATTGCTTGATCACTCAGCTGATAATAATACGCCATAGTTTACAAGATTTCTTCAGCCTGGGACCCTCCAGGCTCTCTGGAGTAGTGGTCCTCCCAGATGAGCAGACTTTGTGGTCTTTCTGTTGCCACCTACTGCTAACCAAACCACATCTGCTGGTGTAAAAAATGTATAGCATGAAGTGTGACATAACATGAACATTAGAAAAGCATTACATTAGAAAGCATTGAGGTTACCCCCCGGTCTGGGGTACTGCATATGCTCTGCTCATAACGCACTGACCTGCGCATTCATTTTGGATGATCCATCTACTCTGGGTGAAGAGATATCTCCAGATGTGGTTTTCCGGGCTACAGTAAAACTCTTTGCGATAGCCGTTGGGATTGATTACAGTGGCAGGCTTGGGCACTTTGAAAGGAAGAAAATACCCATCTGGGCACTTGGTGCGTCATTTGTACATTCATCAAAGTGCTTTTTCTAGGGAATGGAAACAGCGATAAGCAAAGGTGTAGCTAGGGGTTCAGCAAAACACATCTGATTTGCCCCCCAACCAAGTGGACCCCCCAATGTGTGCTTACAACTGCAGAAGCTCATCCTAAGGCTGGGTTTCCACACTCAGGTTTTGTTCAGGTTTTTTTGTTGACTCCTGGTTTTAGCTTCAAAAACATCAACAAAAGGGCAACCATTGAAAAAGCGCTCGTCAATATCAAATAATGCTACCTGGCTATGGGATATGCGGTCCTTCAGTTCTTCCTATAGGCTGCTGGAGGCTATTGCAGCAGAGAAATGCAATGAGATACAGACTGCGTTATATACAGGTGTAAATGGACAATGTTCTAACTTCTGCAGCTAGTGATCTTCATTTTGTAGAACACCATGCATCCGACATAATGAAGATCAGCAGAACATTCCACCATCCATCTGTATATAACAGCCTGTGTCTCATCACACCTCTGCTGCAACTTGCTGCGTTATATACAGATCAGATGTAAATGAATGGCGTGTTCTAATTTCTGCTGATCTTCATTTTGGATGCATTAGGTGTTTTGCGGCAACCAGACCACCATGCATCGAACCCCAGGCCAGCCCCCAAATTCATACAGACCCCAGATTAGACCCCAAATTTACACAAACACCAGATTAGACTCCAAATCAGCCCCCAAATTTATACAGACCCCAGAGCAAACCCCAAATTTATACACACCCCATATTAAATCCCAAATCTGCGCCCAAATTCATACAGACCCCAGATCAGCCCCCGAATTCTTACAGACCCCAGATCAGCCCCCAAATTCATACACACCCCAGATCAGCCCCCGAATTCTTACAGATCCCAGATCAGCCCCTAAGTTCATACAGACCCCAGATCAGCCCCCAAGTTCATACAGACCCCAGATCAGCCCCCGAATTCATACAGGCCTCAAATCAGCCCCCAAGTTCATACAGACTCCAGATCAGCCCCCGAATTCATACAGACCTCAGATCAGCCCCCAAATTCATACAGACCCCAGATCAGCCCCCTAGTTCATACAGACCCTTGATTAGCCCCAAGTCCCTACAGACCCCAGATCAGCCCCCAAGTTCATGCAGACCCCAAATTTAAACAGACCCCTAATTCATACAAAATCAGGCTGGGCCCAGATCATGCCATAAATTCATACAGACCTCTGACTACCCATAACCCCCACCTAACTCCTCCTTCAGTACCCCAGAATAGGATACATGCCAATTGTTTTGTCACATAATGTTATTTGATATCTCAATGCCTTGTAAGGTAGCAGCATATCTCTATGGATCAGTCGTCAGTCGGGGTAATAATCCTGACTCTGCCTCTGCAGGATTTTAGTTGTAAATCTTAGCACAAAAACATCTGATTATTGACATTTTAAAGTCAAAATTGCACCAAATAATGTAAAACTATATAAGGTGAGGTCTAATATACACGTAGGAATTAGTCCGTTTCTGGAGCAGTTTAATAAGTTTATTAATGCAAACTTATTTCCCAGGTCAAAAAGAGGAACATTTAAGGGGCAAAGAGGGACAGAGGGACTTTGGTCCAAATGAGGGACTGTCCCTCCAAAAGATAGACACTTGGGAGGTATGTCACTCTCTCTGAGAGATCCACAGAGAAAAAACCATCACTACTACACTGTACTTCTGCACTGCTCAGTACACACAACTCCTTCCACAAGGCTTGCATAACAGTATATCCAAGTCCTCCCTGAAGGAGCTCATACAACTCCAGGTTCCAACATCCACATCTATAACTCGAAACCGTGCAACCCATGTGCCTGCCATCAAAAGAACATCTATGATGTAACCAGCAGCGAACTGTTAAAGGAGAATTCCCATCTGGGACATTTATGGTATATGAATAGGTTATGCCAAAAATGTATGAAAAGAATGGGTCTCACCAGGAGTGCACCACCAATGAGGCCAGGTGAGGCCTTAGACAGAACCAGGTAGGGGCAAGAGGGGGGCAGTGGAATAAGGGTTTTCATTGTGGCAAAGGGGTTGGGGAAGGCGCCGTTTCAGTTTTCGTCTCAGGCAGCAGAAAGGCTAGGTGCACCCCTGGGTCCTATAGGTGTAACCTACACCTAACTCAAGAACTGAGGTGCCTAAGTGAATGGAGAGCAAGCCGTGTATTCGCAGCCATCCCCTCATTCAGCGCTATTGGACTTCTGAAAATAGCTGAGCCCTGTTTCTATAGAGCATAAGTACAGGATCCTATGCTGCTACTCAGCAGAGGCAACTTTTTTTCAGTTAATGGGATAACAGTTTTCAGTTTTTGCCCAGTTACACTTTTATAAGAGCTGAATTGGCTGGGGAAAGTTGCTATTCACTAATTATTTTCACTACAGCCACTGCTACGGTGAAAATGTAGTATGTATGCAGCGGCCCGCAGAGAAAGCATGAGGTGGAGAGGGTGGGAGTGGTGGCTGTGGCAAGGATGGTGGTATTAGTACTCATGGTGATGATCCTTCTTCGGCCCTCCCTGGGCCGGTGCACAGTGAACGGAAGGGGTGTACCCTTTCTTCCCCTTGGGGAATACCCTGGTGTGAAGGGTCTCCTGTCTGATGTGCCTTTGGTGTTGGTGGTATAGCGAGGTGCAAGCGCAAAACAGCGCTGTAGCTGGGACAGTGCAGGTCGATGATGTAAGGCAATGATGAGGCAGTCTTTTCAGAAGTAACTTGGCAATTGGCATATACACATACCTGCAGGATTAAGCACAGTCCTTGTCATATGATAGCAAGAAATGATTTACCACGAGGTTGCAGTATAGAGTAGACAGGCCAGTCATTCTCGGAGTCACTCTTCCAATATAACTGTACTTACTCACTCTGTTCCAATATCTGTTGCAATATCTTTCTCTCTTCTTCTTTCTATCATCAAAAATAAAAATGAGGCACTACAATGACCATTTGAGCGGTGTAGTCCTAGCAGAACTGAAGTGTGCCTCAAAAGTCAGGGTGCTTACAGCTTTCTATTCTCCAGACAATTGTGCTGTGAAGCCCAAAGCCTTAGACAGACACCATCTCCACCGTCTTTATCTCACACCTCAACTCAATGGCTGCTCTACATTCCAGGATAAGTCTCATTTGCATCATCAGAGGCTGGTATTAGACTCTTGCTCAATTGAATCCCTTAGCTGGCTGGTTTTACTCCCCATGGCTGCTTTTTCTTCGTCTTTTATTTCTGTGGCAATCTACTCCCCACACTAACTCAAAAACCTCTCCCTATGGCGAGGATGAAGCTGCCCCACCGTGCAACTGTTTCTTAACAGTCTGTTGTTAAATACATCTGCAGCCTACAGGGCAGATGAAATGTGTAGCACAGTACAAAGGGACATTTTAATCCTGGTAAACCATGGTCCGCCAGCAAACTGCATGTAGATGTAGCAGTCTCTTTGCCAGTGGTTGGTCCTTGGCAACTAGTGAGATGCTTTGGGAGATCATCTCTGATGGACCATTAAGCACATACTCTGACCAGTTTCTGTTGCGCACGTAACATGTTCTCTATCTTTTCTCAGGTCAACCAGTGCCACAAACTCTGGCCAGTCCCTGTTGAATCAGTGATAATATGCATTTCATTTCCACTGTGTCAGTGGTGGTTTCAGTCTTCAGCTTCATATATACCACCAGTGTAATGGCATTACTCAATCTGTTCTCCTCCTGACCAACTAATATAAGTATTAAATGTAGCCTAAAGTAGAATGCCCAAAAGCGTTAATCTTTAGAAAGAGTCTATTATTCTTTAGAACAATTTCCTCCATTATACAATATGTACCCAGCCATTAAGGTCATAGAACACAAAATGGGCTGTGCAGGGCCGTACATAGATCTGTTAGGCCTCCTGACATGTTCTATTTGCAAGTCTTTCTGCCTCTTTAAGGGTTAGCGTGTGCTTCCCCAGCCAATGAATGGATGTCTTTGTGTATTTAAGGCACCCTCTCCAGTGGGAGGATGCCTGAGCTTTAGGTTTTCGAATTCCTAGTTTACCAACAAAGGTCCTATATCCTGTATGACGAACTGTGTTCCGAACTTCTGCCTTACTACCAACTCTGACTTTACCCCTTCTGCTCAGATCTTTTACCTATTCCTCAAATTGCTCTTTAGCCGCCTGTCGTGACCTTGGCCCCTATTCAGAATACACTTATTGCCTCACTCCTTAGTGCTGTGCACTGGTGTCTATGGCCCATTGGGTCAGCTACCAACCACACCAGGACTATCTCAGGAGGTAGGGGCCTGGAATCACCTCCACAACAAAGTCCTCATCCCAGTACAGTGGTTAAAGTGTGAATACCGGGGGACTGCCAAGATAAAGTCCTAAGTGTTAGCCCACAGTTAAACCAGTTGGTTGGTACAGTGGTCCAAATCGACTCCCGTAACACCCCCTTCCTTGGGCCCCATAGCAAACTTGTGGTCTGCCCATGGTAGGTACGCCACTGGGGCTGTTAACAGTTTCCAGATATCAGTCTTTAAAGGGATTCTGTCAGCACGATTTTGCATATAAAGGTAATGCCACTACTGGATTCAGCTGAGCATGTTGAATTCAAAAATGTTGTTATTACAGTTCCTAGTAGTAGATTTAATGCTGAAAAAACGTTTTTTATAATGTGTCAATCACTCACATAAGGAGCCCAAGGGGATGTGCCCAGCCGCGTTCGAGCCCGGGCTCGCCGAGAGCCCAGGACCGCCCACCTCATTAATATTCACTTCACTGCTTCCAGCAGTGAAGCTCCGTCATCGTTGTAATCCCGCGCATGCGCAGTACCTTCTCTAAGGCCAATGCCCGCAGACCGCACGGGCACAGACCGCTTGAGGTACTGCGCCTGCACGGGATTACAACGATGATGGAGCTTCACTGCTGGAAGCAGTGAAGTGAATATTAATGAGGTGGGCGGTCCTGGGCTCCAACTGTCTCGGCGAGCCCGGGCTCGAACGCGGCTGGGCACATCCCCTTGGGCTCCTTATGTGAGTGATTGACACATTATAAAAAACGTTTTTTCAGCATTAAATCTACTACTAGGAACTGTAATAATAACATTTTTGAATTCAACATGCTCAGCTGAATCCAGTAGTGGCATTACCTTTATATGCAAAATCGTGCTGACAGACTCCCTTTAATTTGCTTCCTACGTACTGAATTACAAAGCAAACCTAGCCGCTATCTGTACTGTAGTTTTTGATTTTCTAATGACGATCATGCCAGAAAAGACTAAGTAAATTATATGTCCTGTTTGCCTTGCACTGTAGGACAACTTTTTATTGACTGAGGTTCATTATTATCACAGACCCTGGAAATGTAATTCTATAAAAAATAAAAGATAAAGGTCACATGCAGAGGGATAATATGCTGCTGAGGTGTCGTAAATCAATAATATTAAATGGCATATCAAATTAAGGTTCAGATGTGCTAACATGTGCCTTGTGGGGGTGAAAGTGTTCTACCACGTGACCTTAAATAATCAATTAATTCTCTGGAATTTCCATTATTACAGCATACCTATAAGGAGACTAGATAAACAGCAAGTTATTTATGACTGCTTCCTCAAGACTTGTTTGCCTAAGTACATGTCCTTCTTACCTGTTAACGTGGAATCTCAATTCAAAGCTCGAAGCAGATTGTTATATTAAAGTATTACTAATGGTCCTTTTACACATGACAATTTACAGGCAATTACCTGGAACAAACTGTTCATGTCCTGATTGTCGAAAGAAGGTGACAGTTATATGTTAATGAAGCATATCGTTGGCGACTTTGGGTAGGGCAGTTTTAGTAGATTGATTGGGTCTGAAGCCGGATTGCAGCTGATCAAAAAGTGAGTGGGATGAGAGGTGGGAAGATAGTTCGAGATGGACATGTTGAGTTTTGATGCAAATGGGATTAGTGAGATGGGACGATAGCAGGATAAAGACGATGGGTCCAGAGAGGGCTTCTTAAAGAGGCTCTGTCACTAGGTTTTAACCTATGTATTTAAATACATAGGTTAAAACCCCTTAACTAGTACAGTTATAACATACCTTTATTGCAGAGTACAGCGCAGCGGTTGTGCTGAAAAACCAACTTAAAACTCTATGCTAATGAGCCTTCGGAGCATCGGGGGGCGGGCTTTTTCTTCCTGAGCACCGCTTCTTCACCGCCCCCCGGGGCCCGAGGCTCTCCCCGATGCCGACGTCCACGCCCCTCTGGAATTTGATTGACAGCGCTAGACCGTTTGGTCTAGCGCTGAAATCCGGCGCCTGCGCAGTCCGATTGTGCCGGCGCATGCGCAGAAGCGCTTGCAGTGCCGAATACTGCAAGCGCTTCCATCCTTGTGCGCACGCGCCGCCACTTTCGCTGCGGCGCGTGCGCACAAGGATGGAAGCGGTGAAGAAGCGGTGCTCAGGAAGAAAGAGCCCGCCCCCCGGTGCTCCGAAGGCTCATTAGCATAGAGTTTTAAGTTGGTTTTTCAGCACAACCGCTGCGCTGTACTCTGCAATAAAGGTATGTTATAACTGTACTAGTTAAGGGGTTTTAACCTATGTATCTAAATACATAGGTTAAAACCTAGTGACAGAGCCTCTTTAAGTATGGGCATGATGTTGCATGTTTAAAAGAGGAAGGGATGATGCCAGTGGTTGGCCATAGGTTGAAGAGGTGGATTAGGGCAGGGATAACTATAGTGGTGAGGTTAAGAATGAGGTGGGATGGGGTTGGGTCCAGGGCACTGGTGGTAAAGTGTGATTTAGAGTTATATAGGAGCACTGGTTAGTTGTGTAAGGTGTTAGTTGTGTAAGGGGTTGTTTAAAGCTTTAACAGAATTTACCAATTTTATCTTTGAAGTATAAGGCAGTCTTCAGCTGAGATAAAGGATATGAGAGGGCGCACCAGGGGATGGAGTAGAGAGTTGAAGGTATTAAACAGTTGCTTAGGTTTGTGGGAAAGAGATGATATGAGACTAGCAAAGTAGTCCGATTTAGATGAGGTGAGTGCAGACTTGAATTTGAGAACAGCTTGTTTGTATGAGGTGACGTCTTCTTTATAGTGTATTTACTTCCAGCATCGTTCTGCAACTCTGGAAGCTTGTCTCAGTTATTTGTCTGGTGAGTGTGCCAGAGTTGTCAATTGATTTGCTGGTGTATCTGATTTCCTACTGTGTTTGAGAGGGGCGACTGAGTCAAGGGATGAGTAATTGCAGTGTTGTAAAAAGAAGCGGCTGTGTCAGCACCATGAAGGGAAGAAATGGACAATGGCGAGAGAGTCAGAGAGTATATGAATGGAGAGAGGTTTGAGGTTTCTAAGAGGGTGTGCTAGTTTATGGACTGGAGGGGCAGATGAGAAAAGAGTGGTTGAGAACGTAGAAAGATTGTGGTACAAGAGGGTGAGAGGAGAGATTGAGATATTAGATAGGGAGCAGAGGTGGGTAAAGACAAGGCGTGTGTCCATCTCTGTGGGAGGCTATGGAGGACCACTGTGTCCAAAGGAGGCAGTAAGAGATAGGAGTTTGGAGGCAGATGAGTTGTATGTGTCTATAGGGATTTTGACATCCCCCATGATGATGGTAGGGATGTCAGCAGAGAGGAAATGTAGAAGCCAGATATTGAAATGGTCAAAAAAGGCAGAAGGAGGGCCTGGTGGATGGTAGATGACGGCCATATGGAGGTTGGAGAGAGTGAAGATGCAGTTGTAGTGCACTTCGAAAGAGAGGAGCTTGTGAAATGGTGTAGATGGGTTGAAGGAGCAGTTACCTGATAGAAGTAGGTTAACACCACCACCATGTCTGTCTGGACGAGTGTGAGTAAACTGAAGTTTCCGATAGGATAGTGTGGCAGGGGAGGCTAGGTCCAAGCAATGTAAGTTTCTGGGAAATGAAGAGGCTGTGGATGTATGTGGGAAAGTTTATTGCAAATGCAAAGAAAGTTCATAATGTTACGGATAGACAGAATCGAGAAGCAGGGGTCAGGTAAATGGGTATGACATTAGAGGAGTGAGAGCAGTTAGTAGCAGGGACTCAGTGATAGAAGGGAGAACAGTAGGGATTAGATGAGGGGGGCCAGGATTAGGAGGTATGTCTCCAGCAGTCAGAAGAAGTAGTGAAAGGAATAGCAGGTGAGAGTATGAGAATGCAAGAGGTGGGTGAGTGTGTTTAGATGAGAAGGTTTGAATGTTTAGGAGGAGTTCAGCAGGTGAGAGGAGAGAAGGCATGGTGAGATAAATAGATCTTTGGGGCCAGAGTGGGAGATTTTTTCATAAAATGCTAACATCTGATATGTGTTCTATTGTTAATAAAATATGGGTCTATGAGATTTGGAAATAATTGTATTCTCTTTTTATTTACATTTCTTTACATTTTACACAGTTTCCCAACTTTTTTAGAATTGGAATTATATACAGTATAGGCCACTGCACTAATACACAGATATTCTTAAAGCGTAAGTACAATATACATATTTTTCCAAAAACCTGTTGGCACAACATAAAGCCATAAGACTAGATGCTCCAGAATTGTTATTACATGGGGAATACATGAAGCTATTAAAAAAAGTAATGCCAGGAGTGGTGAAAGGTCCTGTTGTGCCCTCAGGAAACATGTGCCGCTGGCACAGAGGCTGATTGGTCTGCTGTCCCAGCCCCCAACAGGTCAAGCAACCCCAATGTCAGCAGGGCTGGTTGCCACAGCAACAGAGCAACGCCACCATAGTATGGCAGGACTTGTTGCAGGAGAACAGACAGGTAAGTGCATGACAGCACATCTCCTGTCTTGTCTGTTAGGTTTCACATCCACACTGTACTGCTGTTGCTCCCAAAACAGGGAGAGTTTTTGAATGCTTGCTCAGAACAAGCGACTGTTTTTTCCAGTGCTACCAAGTTTGTGTATAAACATGGGCAGGCATCTACCACTGTTAATGCATAATTTTTGGACCGGCTATTTGGAACATGCCACCGTTTCTTCCGACACTACAGTGTGTAAACACAGGCATCTGTCCCTTTTAAAGGAGTTTTCTCATCTCGTCATTACTAAGGTGACTGGGAAGCAGCGGGCCAATGCTCCATTATTTCAGTAGCTCCCATTGCAGTGCATTAGAGCTATGGAAACAGTGCAGGGGATCTATGTATTGTGCAATTTGGCTCACATGAAATGGTGAATCCAACAATGCTGTGAGGAAGTATCACATGTGGTTCTTCTGGGTGTACATTAAGACTGGATTAAAAGTGAAACCATGTGTATATGCCAGAATGGTAGACACATCGAACAGGCCATATAAAATACTTTAGGAAACTTTGAGCTTGCATAACTCCTAAATAGGTAAAGATATGCCAAGACGCACTTCAAATGTGTTTCTGAGTTAATTCTAGTCAAGACTGATATATCACATGACCACCTTCCCACTGTAAAAACTTGACCTGAATTCAATATACAAGATTTCAAAATAGTAGCCAAAAATGTTTACTCCCCCAAATAATTCACCATTCCCTCCCAATTTTCAGACTTTCAGACATTAACTTTCTACAAAATACTAGTTATAACAGTGTGTCCAGACTTTTGCCTCATCCTGTACATGTTTATATCAAATCAAAACAACCAACACAAATTACAGAATCTATTTCAATTATTTATTTTGGTATCAATTTGCAAATTAAACAAGACCTGTCACCTCTCCTGACATGCCTGTTTAACCCTTTCACTACCAGTGCTGTACAGGGATGGCGCTGGAGTGTGTCATGGCTGGCAGATCTCTGCTGTTTCAACCAGCAGAGACCTGTGGTTAATTACCGCAACCGGCAATAATGCGCTTCTGGGCTTCCTACAGATGCCCCATGTGGCCAGTCTGGGCACCTGCAGTTGCGCTGAATGCTGGAAGCCTCGCTGAGAGACTTACAGTGTTCATGCTGCAATTCTTATTTTGGCCACCAGAAATGAGCAAAAGTCACTTAAAAGAGCATTTTAAAAATTCCTGATAGTTCAAAATTAAAAATAATAAAACAATTATTTATAGGCTCATATATGAGCCTTAAAATCATCACAAAAATTTTTACATAAAAATGTTAAAAAATATATAAAAAAAGAAAAAAATATAAAAGTTTAAATCACTCCCCTTTCCATATAATTAAAATATAAATAACAATAAATATAAATATCATGGGTATCACCGCGACTGAAAACGCCCATGCTTTTAAAATATAAAAAAAATTTCCAATACGTCGAATTGCGTAAAGGAAAAAAGGGTCAAAATGGCCGATTTGCCATTTTCTCATTGCTTCTCTCTAAAATGTGATCAAAAAGTCACGCACACTCCAAAATGGTATAAAAAAAAACTATGGATTGTCACGCAAACAAATGAGCCCCTAAACAGCTCAGTAGATGTAACTATCAAAAAGTTATGGGGGTCAGAATATGGCGATGTAAAAAAAAAATATTTGGGGTATCATTGTAATCATACTGACCCAGAGAATGAAGAGCATGGGTCAGTTTTGCCGCAAACGAAACGCCATGGGAACAAAACCCGTAAAACGGTGGAGGAATTGCGTTTTTTTTTTGTTTTCAATTCTACCCCATTTGGAATTTTTATACTGCTTCCTACTACTGCTTCCTGCTGTACCCTTACTGCAGACTGCTAGCAATTCATTCATAACGCCTAGTAGAAATAATAAAGGAATGTCACAACATAGAGCCATAAGAATAGATGCTCCAGAATTGTTATTACATGGGAAATGTATGTTGCTATTAAAACAGGCATGTCAGGAGAGGTGACAGGTCCTCTTTTTCACCTTAAGGACCAGGCCATTTTTAACAAATCTGACATGTGGCACTAATGCGTTGACTTATCCAGGCCATTCTGAGATTGTTTTTTCGTCACATATTGTACTTCATGACAGTGGCAAATTTGAATCAAAATATTTGATTTTTATTCATGAAAAAATACCAAATTTACCCAAAATTTGGAAAAATTAGCAAATTTCAATTTCTCTACTTTTAAAATACATAGAAATACCTCCAAAAATAGTTATTACTTTACATTCCCCATTTGTCTACTTCATGTTTGGATAATTTTGAAAATATTTTTTTGGGATGTTAGAAGGTTTAGAAGATTAGAAGCAAATCTTGAAATTTTTCAGAAAATTTTCAAAACCCACTTTTTAAGGACCAGTTCAGGTCTGAAGTCACTTTGTGAGGCTTACATAATAAAAACCACCCAAAAATGAACCCATTTTAGAAACTAAACCCTCAAGGTATTCAAAACTGATTTTACAAACGTTGTTAACCCTTTAGGTGTTCCACAAGAATTAAAGGAAAATTAAACGAAATTTCAGAATTTCACTTTTTTGGCAGATTGTCTATTTTAATCCATTTTTTCCAGCAGCAAGGGTTAACTGCCAAACAAACCTCAATATTTATTACCCTGATTCTGTAGTTTACAGAAACACCCCACATGTGGTGGTAAACTACTGTACGGACACACTATTTTAGGGTACATATGATTTTTGGTTGCTCTATATTATAATTTTTGTGAGGCAAGGTAAAAAAAATTACTGTTTTGGCACCGTTTTTATTTTTTGTTATTTACAACATTCATCTGACAGGTTAGATCATGTGCTATTTCTATAGAGCAGGTTGTTACGGACGTGTCGATACCTAACATATATACTTTTTTTTTATTTATTTAAGTTTTACACAATAATATAATTTTTGAAACAAAAAAAATCATGTTTTAGTGTCTCCATAGTCTGAGAGCTGTAGTTTTTTTTTATTTTTTTGGCGATTGTCTCAAGTAGGGGCTATTTTTTGCGGGTGGTGACTATTAGATTGGCACTATGTTGGGGGGCATATGCCTTTTTGATCACTTGGTGTTGCACTTTTAGTGATGTAAGGTGACAAAAAATGGCATTTTTTAGCTTTTTTTTTTTTTTTTACGGTGTTCACCTGAGGCATTAGGTCATGTGATGTTTGTATAGAGCCAGTCTTTACGGATGCGGCGATACCAAATATGTCTGTTTTTCTGGGGTTTTTTTCTATTTTTTTTTACAATTTTATGTGTTTTATTTTGGGAAAGGAGCGTTTTTTTTTACATGAAACTTTATTTATTTTTTTATTATGGAAAACACTTTTTTTTTTTTAACTTTTTTTTTTGTCCCACTCTGGGACTTCAACTTCTGAGGGTCTGATTCCCTCTGCAATGTATTGCAATACATCATGTATTGTAATACATTCGCTTGTACGCTGACTGAACGCCTTTGAGACCCAGCCTCAGGGGCTGGATCTCACAGGCTTCCGTAGAAGGCAGCCCCGATGCCTATGGAAGGCATCGGGGCTGCCTTCTGTGACATCGGGTCCCCGTCACTGCAGCGCGGGGACCCGATGGGGAAGTGGAGGGCACCAGTACCCTTCGCAAACCCTGTGCATGCTGCGGTCAGCTTTGACAGCGGCATATAAGGGGTTAATACACCCGCATCTGTGTTTTCACCAATGTGGGCGTATGCAGCAGGGGTCCGGCTATCTGTGACTGCCGGACCCCTGCCGCTGATCGGGCGGCCTGATCAGCGCGCCGTACATGTACAGCGCTGGACCTTAAGTCACGGCAACCAGCCGTGTTTACCTGAAACAAAAATAACATTAAAGATAAATATTTCTTTAACAGGGTATAAATAACAGTCTTATGTGTGTCTCAAACAAAATGCAAAAAGAAGAGATTCCGCAGCACTCCACATAAATGGTGAAAATTTCTGTGTCTTTTTATTCAGAACATCGTTCACACGGCATTACATAGTTGCGACGTTTCGGCTCTAGTGTGAGCCTTTTTCAAGCATCTCCCAAGAGTTCATTGCAGTCATCTTTTGCTAACTTCTTCTGCCTGCATCCCTCACATAGAATATAATCCCTCACACAGAACCCCAGCAATTCCACTTATAAACTGCACTATGGTATGCAGTGCCCCCTAATTTCTTTCACTGTCTAGAGTGACTAATCTCTATATATTTCTGTTAATTTAGAACTAGGAGTGACTGAACAGGTCATATCACTATGCGATCACTATGCGAGCTTGGAAGTTGGAAAGGAGCACCTCAGTCCCCCACTGAATGCAGGAGAAAGTGTACTAGAAGTTTGGCCACAGCAGGAGGAGCTACTAGAGAGGAAAATGTAATGTACATAAAAAATTCTAAGAATATTTTTATTGCATGTATATTGCAATACTACTTCATTTAAGGTCCCCTGTCGCATTGTAATCGTTTTGTAGGATACCCCTTTAAGTGATGTGATATACTATTATTTCTAATATTTAAGGACCCTATAATGACAGGGTCTGTTCAACAGGGCAGCCACATAGCAAATATAATGCCAATATTCAAAGAACTAGAGGTCTGTTCAAATTTTTCCTCAGAGATGTTATCCTAGAGTATCTCAAACATATAACTCAGTATCAACATTAGTTTATGAGGGAACAGTCCTGTCAAACCACACAGTTTCTGTGAGGAGGTAAAATCTAGACTGGTCCATTGTTAGCTGTCATAAGGTCAAAGGTCAGATGTTAAGGATCAGAATTGACCCAATTCCCTTTATCATCTTCCCTATGTCTTTTCTTTTTCAATTTGGACTCTCCTGACCCATTTTCACCATGTAAACCAACCACTATGGTTGGTTTCCATCCTGTATGTAGCACACCTGTTCCTGTATCCCACCAAACCGATGATGCACCTCTCCTTTCACTGCCAAAGCTCCTGCACCGCCCCTAACAATGCCTAGCTAGTTTATAGCACCTCCCACACCCATAGACATATCATCACAGGAATTAAGAAAGAGCTGCCTGGACATGGTCATATTGTAACACTGCAGGTGGATGACAACAACGACATTATGGTAGGTGGTGCTTTTTTCAAATCATTACTAAATAACAGTATGATACAACAAAACATATGCAACCAAAACACAACTTTAAAGTCTCTTAAACCTCTATATGTGAACAGTTTCTAGAAACTATATTTAGTTGTCAGGAACAACAAGAAGCATGCAAATAAGTCAGTATTCTTCTATAGCAGGGGTGGGCAATTAATTTCCCCATGGGGCCGCATGAGAAATTGGGAAGGTTTTAGAGGGCCAGACAAATATAATTCACTTAGTTCTACCCAATACTGTATGTAGTATATATACTATCCAGAGGTCGCACTACGTTTTTTGCAAGAAGTTGCGGTCATTTAAATACATAATATACAGTGCCTTGTGAAAGTATTCGGCCCCCTGGAACTTTTCAACCTTTTGCCACATTTCAGGCTTCAAACAAAAAGATATAACATTTTACATTTTTGGTGAAGAATCAACAACAAGGGGGTCACAATTGTGAAGTGGAACTAAATTTATTGGATCATTTAAACTTTTTTTGTAATAATAAAGCTGAAAAGTGGGGCGTGCAAAATTATTCGGCCCCCTTGCATTAATACTTTGTTGCGCCACCTTTTGCTGCGATTACAGCTGCGGTCTCTTGGGGTATGTCTCTATCAGTTTTGCACATCTAGAGACTGAAATTCTTGCCCATTCTTCCTTGCAAAACAGCTCGAGCTCTTTGAGGTTGGATGGAGAGCGTTTGTGAACAGCAGTTTTCAGCTCTTTCCACATATTCTCAATTGGATTCAGGTCTGGACTTTGACTTGGCCATTCTAAGACCTGGATACGTTTATTTTTGAACCATTCCATTGTAGATTTTGCTTTATGTTTGGGATCATTGTCTTGTTGGAAGATAAATCTCTGTCCTAGTCTCAGGTCTTTTGCAGACTCCAACAGGTTTTCATCCAGAATGGTCCTGTATTTGGCTCCATCCATCTTCTCATCAATTTTAACCATCTTCCCTGTCCCTGCTGATGAAAAGCAGGCCCAAACCATGATGCTGCCACCACCATGTTTGACAGTGGGATGGTGTGTTCAGGGTGATGAGCTGTGTTGCTTTTACGCCAAATATATCGTTTTGCATTGTTTCCAAAAAGTTGGATTTTGGTTTCATCTGACCAGAGCACCTTCTTCTACATGTTTGGTGTGTCTCCCAGGTGGCTTGTGGCAAACTGTAAATGAGACATTTTATGGATATCTTTGAGAAATGGCTTTCTTCTTGCCACTCTTCCATAAAGGCCAGATTTGTGAAGTGTTCGACTGATTGTTGTCCTATAGACAGAATCTCCCACCTCAGCTGTAGATCTCTGCAGTTCATCCAGAGTGATCATGGGCCTCTTGGCTGCATCTCTGATCAGTCTTTTCCTTGTTTGAGATGAAAGTTTAGAAGGACAGCCGGGTCTTGGTAGATTTGCAGTGGTCTAATACTCCTTCCATTTCAATATGATCACTTGCACAGTGCTCCTTGGAATGTTTCAAGCTTGGGAAATCTTTTGGTATCCAAATCCGGCTTTAAACTTCTCCACAACAGTATCACGGACCTGCCTGGTGTGTTCCTTGGTCTTCATGATGCAGAACCCTGAGACTATCACAGAGCAGGTGCATTTATACGGAGACTTGATTACACACAGGTGGATTCTATTTATCTTCATCAGTCATTTAGGACAACATTGGATCATTCAGAGATCCTCAATGAACTTCTGGAGTGAGTTTTCTGAACTGAAAGTAAATGGGACGAATAATTTTGCACGCCCAACTTTTCAGTTTTATTATTACAAAAAAGTTTAAATGATCCAATAAATTTCATTCCACTTCACAATTGTGACCCACTTGTTGATTCTTCACCAAAAATGTAAAATGTTATATCTTTTTGTTTGAAGCCTGAAATGTGGCAAAAGGTTGAAAAGTTCCAGGGGGCCGAATACTTTCACAAGGCACTGTATGGGCCTGCACTTGGTCACATCTGCGTTGGAGGCTGCATTTGGAGCCGCTGTTGCAGATTTTGTCGAAAGACCGGACAAAAAGCCTTGTATGCAGCACTTTTTTGTTCAGTAAAAAGACAGGCTTGCAGCCTTCCACATAGTTCTTTCTCTCTGAATTAATTATGACCCACTTGCCCACTAGCTTTCCCCTCCTAGGTCTGTAGACATCTCTATTTCTGCTATTTTCCTGTCCAGGACACACGCCAGACTCTCTGTCTACTACAGTATAGGACCTATCACAGTGCAGGCTCAAAAACCTACCCCAACTGTCTCCTGGTCTTTGGTTCCACCTCCCTCTAGCTTACACACAGCACGTAGACACTCTGGCAGGTTCTGCATGCAGGGTGAGTGCAGCTTCTCTGGGTGTTACACCTTTTCTCCCTTGTTGAACCTGCCAAAGTTGTGTTGGACCTCTGGGAGTGTTGAACTTCAGAAAAGATGTCTAATCCTGAAGTTGATCTGCTTACCTCCAGAAAGGAAACTTGTCTGGTTCCGTCCCCTGCTGGGGTGGTGCCTACAAATCTTTATTCACATGTGCCAACTTTATTCACATGTGTAGCAGGGCTGGCTTTTGCTAACTGAAGACCTACTTACAAAGATACACAGTCTAAGCATCTGTATTGGTCCTCCAGTAACTTCAGGCCTCACCTTGAACACTGGCATTTGAGGATTTGGCTGCTGCACTACTTCATAGGGAAAGAAAAAGGATCTCTCTCCAAAAAACCTCAAATAGTGCAATGCCTTCGACAAGGTATGAAAACATTCGATATTTCACAAAAAGCTGATGATTGTACTGTGAAGAGATTTGTGGCTGATTCAGAATACAGACGGATTTGTGGATATAAAGGCATAATAAGGAAGGTTTCTGCCAGACAAATTTATCGGATTAAGAGAGAAGCTGCTAAAATGTAATTACAAAGCAACAGGTATTTAAAGAGGCTCTGTCACCACTTTGTAACCTATGTAATTACATACATAGGCACAAAGGTATATTAATCCGCTCCCCTGACATACCTTTATATCAGAGAATCCATCAGCCATTAGCCCAGAAAAAAGACTTTTATAAATATGCAAATTAGTCTTCGGAGCACCGGGAGGCGTGCTCTTTTCATCCGAGCACTGCATCTGCCACGGCCTCCCGGCTTCTAAACACGCCCTTCATCCATTAAACACGCCCCTCTGCCTCTTGAAGGACAGCCCTAGACCCTCCGGTCTAGCGCTGAAATGCCGCGCCTGCGCCCTCATCCAGAGTACGGCGCATGTGCACTATGCTTGCAGCGCCGAACACTGCAATGGCATTCGATGTATTGCGCACGCGCCGTCACTTCACTAAACCCGGAAGTGACGCCGCGTGCGCACTAAATCGAAAGCGATTGCAGTGTTCGGCGCTGCAAGCGTAGTGCGCACGCGCCGTACCCTGGATGAGGGCGCAGGCGCGGCATTTCAGCAGGGGGGCGTGTTTAATGGATGAAGGACGTGTTTAGAAGCCGGGAGGCCGTGGCAGATGCAGTGCTCGGATGAAAAGAGCATGCCTCCCGGTGCTCCGAAGACTAATTTGCATATTTATAAAAGTCACTTTTCTGGGCTAATGGCTGATGGATTCTCTGATATAAAGGTATGTCAGGGGAGCGGATTAATATACCTTTGTGCCTATGTATGTAATTACATAGGTTACAAAGTGGTGACAGAGCCTCTTTAAAGCTTCTGGTGCCTCTGGAGTCTCATGAACCTCAAGGTGTAGGATCCTCCAGAGGCTTATAGTTGTGCATCAACCTACTATTTGGCCACTCCTAACCAGTGCTCACAAGCAGAAATGGTTGCAGTGGGCCCAGACATACATGAAGACTAATCTTTCAAACATTCTTGTTTACTGATAAGTTGGGCCACATGTCCCAACAAGCCTGTGACTTCAGCAAGGAGGTGGCACAGTCATGTTTTGGGCCGGAATCATGAGGAGAGAGCTGGAAGATCCCTTTAGGGTCCTTGAAGTTGTGAAAATGACTTCAGCAAAGTGTATAGAGTTTCTGACTGACCACTTTGTTCCATGGTGATAAAAAAGGACCGTGCCTTCCGTAGCAAATTAATCTTCATGCATGACAATGCTCCAAAGAATACCTCTGAGTCATTGGCTGCTATGGGCCTAAAAGCAGAGAAACTCATGGTGTGGCTACCATCCTCAACCCTATTGAGAACCTTTGGAGTCTCTTCTACCAAACGATCTATGAGGGTGGGAGGCAGTTCATATCAAAACAACAGCTCTGGGAGGCTATTTTGACATCTTGCAAAGAAATTGAAGCAGAAACTCTCCAAAAATTCAAAAGTTCAATGGATGCAAGAATTGTGATTGTGATATCAAAGAAGGGGTCCTATGTTAACATGTAACTTGGCGTGTTAAGATGTTTTTGATTGAAATAACTTTTGATTTCAGTAAATGTGACCTCTTAATGCTGCAAATAAAATGTTTGGAAACTTCTGCTGTGCATACTAATTTGAAACATTGCATTTTGAGTTTTTTAATTTGTTAAAAAAATACTATTATTGGGAGGTTTGTTCAATAAAATTCATACTCTAACAGTTGATGACTTGAAAATTATACTGTCATTTCCATCGACCATTTAGGAAAATCAGAGAAAAATATAATTTGCATAATAATCCAGCACTTTCTTCTGGTCTGTGGTGTCCACTAGAGATGAGCGAGCACTAAAATGCTCGGGTGCTCGTTATTCGAGTCGAATTTTACCCGATGCTCGGGTGCTCGTTTCGAATAACGAACCCCATTAAAGTCAATGGGAGATTCGAGAATTTTTTGCAGGGGACCAAGGTTTTGGCTAGGGAAGGCTGGGTGAAAACCTGGAAACCTCAGAAAATGATGGAAACAACAAGGAAATGGACAGGAAACAGCAGGGGCAGCATGCATGGATGCCTCGGAGGCTGCCTAATCCCATCATTACCCCACATTCTCAGGAAACAGCCTGGTGGTGACACTCAAGGCAATTGTGCTCACCCAGACCATAAAAATTTAGCGTGGCCCTGTATGGCTGTGACTACAGAGTGACCGAGTTACACTGTAGGAGCAGGCGAAGCACATAAAAATTTACAGTGGCCCTGTATGGCTGTGACTACAGAGTGACCGAGTTACAGTGCAGGAGCAGGCGAAGCACATAAAAATTTATCGTGGCCCTGTATGGCGGCGGTGACAACAGAGTGATCGAGTTAGACTGAGATAGCAGGTGAACCACCCAAAAATTTAGCCTCACACAGCATGGTGTTGACACCACCAATGCCTTTGTCCAACTGAGATTGCAGTGAAATGGCTGTAGGTGAGCCTCCCAAAAAATTTTTTTTGGAGTGTGTGAAGTCGACCCTCCGAAAAAACATTTTTTTGTGTCTGTGGTTGACGATACTGAAAAATTGTTTTAGAGTGTCTGTAGTTGACGCTCCTGAAAAATGGTTTTAGAGTGTCTGTAGTTGACGCTCCGGAAAAATTGTTTGGAGAGAGGGCCTGTAGGTGGCCCTCCTGAAACATTGTCTTAAAAGAGTGCCAGTTGACCCTCTAAAAAATTCCCTTTTGGGTCAGCGTTTGGCAATGAAGAGAAGGAGGAGGAGGAGAGGAGAGGAATCGGATACATAAGGAATCTTATTCTTTAGCTGCTTTCCCTCGGAGATTTGAATTCCGGTGAAATCCAGGCTTTGTTCATTTTAATAAGCGTCAGCCTGTCAGCGCTGTCAGTTGACAGGCATGTACGCTTATCGGTGATGACGCCACCAGCTGCACTGAATACCCGCTCTGACAACACGCTAGCGGCAGGGCAGGCCAGCACCTCCAAGGCGTACAGCGCCAGTTCAGGCCACGTGTCCAGCTTTGAAACCCAGTAGTTGTATGGAGCACAGTGATCACGCAGGACGTTGGTATGGTCAGCTAGGTACTCCCTCACCATCTTTCTGTACAGCTCCCCCCTACTCTGCCTATACTGGGGACAGGTGACAGTGTCTTGCTGGGGTGACATAAAACTGGCAAAGGCCTTGGAGAGCGTTCCCTTGCCAGTGCTTGACAAGCTGCCTGCTCGCCTCCTCTCCCCCGCTACTTGGCCCACAGAACCACACCCTCTGCGGCTAGCGGCGTCAGATGGGAAGGATTGTTTCAGCTTGTGCACCAAGGCCTGTTGATATTGATTCACTCTCATACTCCTTTCCTGGAAAGGTTCAGCTTGTACCGTGGGTCCAGGAGAGTGAACACCCAGTAATCGGTGTTTGAAAAAATGCTTCTAACGCGAGGGTCACGGGATAGGCAGCCTAACATGAAGTATGCCATATGCGCCAGAGTCCCAACACGCAAGAATTCCCTCTCCTCACTGGCCTGACTCTCCATTTCCTCCTCCTCCTCCTCTTCAGCCCATATACGCTCAAGAGTTAGGAAGGACTGAGCATTGGTACCCTCTTCTGTCTAGCCAACATTCTCATCCTCATCCCCCTCCTCCAATACGCGTTGAGAAACAGACCGGAGGGTGCTTTGGCTATCAAGCGACGTATTTTCTTCCCCCATCTCCTGTGACAAGCGCAAAGCTTCTGACTTCATGCTGAGCAGTGAGTTTTTCAACAGGCAAAGCAGCGGGATGGTGAGGCTGATAATGGCAGCATCGCCGCTGACCATCTGTGTTGACTCCTCAAAGTTGCTCAACACCTGACAGATATCAGACATCCACTCCTCATTGTAGACTTGAGGAAGCTTACTGACCTGACTACCAGTTCTGGTGGAAATTGACATCTGGCAGTCTACAATCGCTCTGCGCTGCTGGTAAACTCTGGATAACATGTTTAATGTTGAATTCCATCTCGTGGGCAAGTCGCACAACAGTCGGTGAGCTGGCAGTTGTAGGCGCCGCTGCGCTGCCCTGAGAGGGGCAGCATCTGTGCTTGACTTGCGAAAATGCGGCGTACCTTGGTGAGCAAATCGGCCAAATTGGGGTATGTCTTGAGGAACCGCTGAACTATGAGATTGAACACGTGGGCCAGGCATGGCACATGTGTCAGTCTGCCGAGTTGCAGAGCCGCCACCAGGTTACGCCCGTTGTCACACACAACCATGCCTGGCTTGAGGTTCAGCGGTGCCAGCCACAGATCGGTCTGCGCCGTGATGCCCTGTAACAGCTCTTGGTCGGTGTGCCTTTTGTCACCTAAGCTCAGCAGTTTGAGCACCGCCTGCTGGCGCTTACCCACGGCACTGCTTCTGCGCCTAGAGCTACCGACTGAAGGCGCTGTGCCCACGGATGGTAATTCGGAGGAGGAAGAGGGGTTGGAGGAAGAGGCATAGTACATCTGAGAAACCGTGACCGAGGTAGGCCCCGCAATCCTCGGTGTGGGTAGTACATGAGCGGCCCCAGGGTCAGACTTGGTCCCAGCCTCCACCAAGTTAACCCAATGTGCCGTCAGTGAGATATAGTGTCCCTGCCCGGCAGCACTTGTCCACGTGTCCGGGGTTAGGTGGACCTTATCACTAACCGCGTTGGTCAGGGCACAGATGATGTTCTCTGACACGTGCTGGTGTAGGGCTGGGACGGCACATCGGGAAAAATAGTGGCGGCTGGGGACCAAGTACCGAGGGACAGCCACCGCCATCAGGTTGCGGAAAGCCTCAGTCTCTACCAGTCTATAGGGCAGCATCTTCAGGCTCAACAATTTGGAGATGTGGACGTTTAGGGCTTGTGCATGTGGGTGGCTGGAATTGTATTTGCGCTTGCGCTCAAATGTCTGCTGCAAAGACAGCTGAACGCTGTGCTGGGACACATTGGTGGAGGTTGTGGAGGATCGTGGAGGTGAAGGGGTGGTTGTAGGGCAGGAGGCGCTCGTTCCGGGGTCCTGGGCGGGGGGTTGACTCGCCGAGCCAGCATGTGACACGGGAAGGGGCAGTGGTGTGACCCGCAGGAGGTGAACGGCCTTGGTTCCACTCAGTCGGGTGTTTAGCACTCATATGCCTGCGCATGCTGGTAGTGGTTAGGCTGGTAGTGGTGGCTCCCCTGCTGATCCTGGTGTGGCACAGGTTGCACACCACAGTCCGTCGGTCATCCTCACTTTCTTTAAAAAACCTCCAGACTTGCGAACATCTAGGCCTCGGCACGGGAGCTTGACTCCGTGAAACAGTTGCTGATCTACCTGCTCTGGCCCTGCTTCTCCCTCTGGCCACCCCACTGCCTCTTCCAACCTGTTCTGGTGCTGCACTTGCCTCCCCCTCAGAAACACTGTCTTGAGTTGGATTACCAACCCAGCTTGGGTCAGTCACCTCATCATCCACCAGCTCTTCCTCCGATTCCCCCTTGGACTTACTGCCCTGACAACAACGTCACTGTCTGACAACCGTGTCTCATCATCATTATCATCCGACACCTCTTCACGCACTACTTGCACTCCACACTCTCATCACCCACAGACTGTGAAAGTTCTAAATTTTGGGCATCGGGACAGAGCAACTGCTCAGGTTGTTCTTGAGCAGTGGTTTGTGTCTCTGGGTAGGGTCCTGAAAAGAGTTCCTGTGAGTATGCCGGATCTGAATCCATATTTTCCGTGGGGGGGGGGGGACAGGCTGGGGGGAAGGAGGTTGAGCTGGAGGAGCCAGAGGTCTACTCCCTTGGCTAACGTGGGTGGACTGTGTGGAAGACTGGGTGGTGGATAAATTACTGGACGCATTGTCCGCTATCCACGTCATCACCTGTTCGCACTGTTGTGGTTTCAATAGTGGTGTACCACGTGACTCAGTAAGTTGCGAGATGAAGCTAGGGAGCGAAACTCTGTGGCGTTCCACTGCTTCCTCATCAGCATGTACAGTGTCACCCTGCCCAGGACCATGGCTCTTCCGCCTACACTACTTGAACGCCCACGCCCTCGTCCTCGACCCCTAGCCCTTGGGTTCAACATTTTGTATATTCACCAAACTGTCAAGTTAATATCTGAGGCCAAAACCGTATTCAGTAGACAGTAGAATTACTATCTGAGGGAAAAAAATGTAGTCTTTAGACTCCAGCTATTGCACCGCAAACCACTCAATTTTGCACTGGACTGTAGTTTATATAACTGAGAATAAAAACGTATTCTCTAGACTGTGGCTGTGGTTATTCTCTAGACTGCAGCTAGTGTATCACACACCTCACACTTGTTCACTGGACTGTAGTTTATATAATTGAGTGAAAAAAATTATTCTCTAGACTGCGGCTAGTGTATCGCACACCTCACAATTGTTCACTGGACTATAGTTTATATAATTGAGTGAAAAAAATTATTCTCTAGACTGCGGCTAGTGTATCACACACCTCTCAATTGTTCACTGGACTGTAGTTTATATAATTGAGTGAAAAAAAATATTCTCTAGACTGTGGCTAGTGTATCACACACCTCACAATTGTTCACTGGACTGTAGTTTATATAATTGAGTGAAAAAAATTATTCTCTAGACTGCGGCTAGTGTATCACACACCTCACAATTGTTCACTGGACTGTAGTTTATATAATTGAGTGAAAAAATTATTCTCTAGACTGAGGCTAGTGTATCGCACACCTCACAATTGTTCACTGGACTGTAGTTTATATAATTGAGTGAAAAAAATTATTCTGTAGACTGTGGCTAGTGTATCGCACACCTCACAATTGTTCACTGGACTGTAGTTTATATAATTGAGTGAAAAAAAATATTCTCTAGACTGTGGCTAGTGTATCACACACCTCACAATTGTTCACTGGACTGTAGTTTATATAATTGAGTGAAAAAAATATTCTCTAGACTGCGGCTAGTGTATCACACACCTCACAATTGTTCACTGGACTGTAGTTTATATAATTGAGTGAAAAAAACGTATTCTCTAGACTGCGGCTAGTGTATCGCACACCTCACAATTGTTCACTGGACTGTAGTTTATATAATTGAGTGAAAAAATTATTCTCTAGACTGCGGCTAGTGTATCGCACACCTCACAATTGTTCACTGGACTGTAGTTTATATAATTGAGTGAAAAAAATTATTCTCTAGACTGCGGCTAGTGTATCGCACACCTCACAATTGTTCACTGGACTGTAGTTTATATAATTGAGTGAAAAAAATTATTCTCTAGACTGCGGCTAGTGTATCGCACACCTCACAATTGTTCACTGGACTGTAGTTTATATAATTGAGTGAAAAAAACGTATTTTATAGACTGACGCTGCCGTACAGCATACCTCACAATTGTTCACTGGACTGTAGTTTATATAATTGAGTGAAAAAAACGTATTCTCTAGACTGCGGCTAGTGTATCGCACACCTCACAATTGTTCACTGGATTGTAGTTTATATAACTGAGTGACAAAACGTATTCCCTAGACTGCACTACAGATCCCAGCAAGCCAAGGTACAGCAGCAGCAAAAATGAGTACTGAGGGGACTTTGGGCAATTTCATTGGGGTCTGTGTGGACCATGTGCTGTCCCCTTTCTGCCACCAGTGCACAGTGTGCAGCCAAGATGGCGGTAGCTGCACTACAAGTCCCAGCCAGCAGCCGAGAGGAGGACAAAAAAAAATGTCATAGTAGCTCTTACAAGGAGTGTTGGGTTCTTTGTGGATGATTCCTGCCTAACCAACAACTAAATTCAGGCCCTAACACTCTCCCTGACAGACAGCAGCTCTATCCCTAATCTCATGCAGACGGCGTATGACGCGAGCAGCGCGGGACCAGATTCTTATATTCCCAGGTCATCTGATCTGGCCAGCCAATCCCTGCTCTCAGCTTGTAGGGGCCCAACGTGATGCTAGGAGGTACCAAAGACTCTCTTGCATGTTGATTGGCTGAAAAAAGGCGGCTAACATGCAGGAAGAGGAAGTTGCCATTTCCTCGAGGATCACGATATGCTCGTCCAAGTAGCGAGCATATGCGAATACCCTAATGCTCGAACGAGCACCAAGCTTGGACGAGCATGTTCGCTCATCTCTAGTGTCCACTCTTCACTTTAAATTCAGACTGGCATCTTCATGTTAAAGGGCCACCATCTATTTCTTCCAAACGTCGATAAGTAGGGGAGTAAACAATGATGGAGTGCACTGTGTTGTTATATACATATACAAGCTTAGCATATAGGCCATCTCTCCTTCTTCTGGTATTCCAGAGTTTGAGACAGTTGTAACAGGGTTCAGTTTAGTCACTTACAAGCACAATTCCTTTGTGGGTGATAAGGCATGGTATGTGGCTTCTGGATCTGATATAACCAACACAGCTCTTGAATCATCCTGCCTTCAAAGCAGACCACTAGTTCTGAATGCAACTAGGTGGGACAGCCATACGAGAAGATGAAGTTCTTCCACCGAGCTTGTGAGGCTTACTCCGCTGTCTGATCTTGTGTGGGGGCTGCCACTACAAACTTGGTGAAATGATACACAAATACCATTAAGTACTTGTATCCTTGCAAAGATTCTTCCATTGTCAGATAGTCGATCATCACCAGCTGTAAGGGGTAAACAATTGAATGTTGCCTATCAGGGCCCCAGCCTTGGCCAGGCTGCAACTGTGAGAACTGCAAACTTCCAAGGTTGCCCCCTGCAGATTGGGATGATAATTGAATGTTTGCAGACAGGCAAGTCTTTGCCATCCTGAAGTGCCCATTTTTCTCATGTGTCAATTCAGCTACCTTTTTCATTTTACTTTCTGGAAATACAATCTGTAAAGTGAAGTCAATCTTAGTGGGTAACTTGACCTGTCCTTACCACACTCCTTTGAGGAGGAACAGCCATCTCGCTGTTGTAGCAGTCACCTCCCTGAGGGCCCAGATTCTCCTTGTCTCTATGACTGGGTACTATGACTGATACCCTTTCTCACAATATCTACTTGTTTATCTCTCTGCTGCTTGACCCTCCAGTCTTCACTGGTGTCTGCCACCACTGGCTCAGTCTATGATAGCCTGGCACCACCTTCTTGTCAATAAACATAAAGGTGATTACCACAGTCTGTCCTGTGCTCCCTCTCTGTACTCCATGTCTCCTCATGAACTCCATTCCTATAGAGATTCAACTAAAGTTCTTATCAGCTGTTTTCAGGATCATAATCATAAACAGGATGAAGCAGCTCTATAGCTCAGTGTTGTGAAGTAACTTGTCCTGTCATGTGATTAGGACAGGTTTTTTGTGTACTAATAGAATGGCGGAAAAAAACACAATGCAGCAGCACTCTGCAAACACAAATAACGTACAACATTGCCATTGTCATAAAAAAACATTCTGGTGCTAGTGCTACACTTATTTTGCAAAATTGAGATTCTTGGCAAATACATTTTTGTATAAAATTATTTGGGCCCATCTGCCAAACGTCAAGGCGATCTCTTTAAAACGGGAACCTAACACTAATTCCTACCTGTTATGTGCCATATTGGCCACCATTAAATTCAGGGAGTGTTGGTTCCACATGCATGCTGTCAGGAGTGCAAGACTGGCTGGAGTAGCCACACCTCCAGTATCAGTACAACTGCAAAAAAAAGAGGGTCAGTCAGCACATCCAATGTGCAGGTGCACGCTGCATTATGTTTTTTTCCTTAGTGTTTCTAACCATGGCAGTGTGCACCTGCACATTGGATGTGCTGACTGACCCCCTTTTTTTGCAGTTGTACTAATAGGATGGTGGCCATTTTTTTCTTCTAATGATTGATGATAAACAGTGTGTATCTGGCAAAGTGAGAGATCCTTAGATAAAATGGAACTTACCATTCTATTCTCCCCCTTTTTTTGGTCAGAAGTGGGCCAGTCCTGCTTCCTACCAGAAGGAAGGGTTGCAGTTATAGTTTTTGCCAGTTTAAACTCGATAGTGGAGCTGAGAAGACATGATAGATGTAGCAGCGAGGGTATAAGTTCCACCTCCTGCAGCAGAAGTCTCAAAAGAGAAGTAGCTAGTAGAGCACCATAACTCCTTACAGATCTACAGACAGAGTGTCACTAGGGGGTCAACAGCCAAAAGCATCCCACTGCAGAGGTACCAGAATGGTCCTAAAGTCCAGCTGCCAGAATAGAGCTGAGTTTAGCACAGCAGAGAGAGAAAGCAGAGTACTCAAGTTTGCCTGCTAGTTTATGCAAAAGCCTGCTGGAACCAATAGAAAGCCTGAATACTGTCTGGATGCAAGCTGATGCAAGTAAAGCTGTTGAACTTTATAAGAGTCTGAACTCAACTTATTCTACACTATTACTCATCCCCTTTATTGCTTTGGAGCCTTACCCTCGGGAGTGACGGTATCCAGGTAGGAGCACCGTGACACACATAGAGACTATTAAGGGCCGCACCACTCCACTCGGCATCCTATAAACTTGGGACGCGATCGTCCCTGGGGGGGTTGCACGTTGCATAACCATCAAGCTTGTTGCCCCATATCTTTATTGGAAGTTACGCCTGTGCTGACTGCATCCCTTCCTCCATCCTAGAGTGAGGAGCCACACATTCCACACAAAGAACAAAAAGATCCTCTGTGATGTCCCCTTTTCTTATATACTGCTTTCTTCCCAGAAAATGTAGAGGTGCTGGATTTCACATAGTTTGAGCTTCCTTGTTTGATTACAACCCTCGCACTGCTATAAATACTAACAAAGAACAGCACGTTGTGTAATTTTTCTGTTTTACAGTAAATCATTGATTGATAGAGTGTATTATTACAAAGCATATCAGAGCTAGTAAATTCACAGAGCACTGTTCATTTATATGGATTGTGCCCATCAGTTAAAGCAATACCTGCCAGTTATCATTGTTTCATCATCATCATCATCATCATTATTATTATATTCACGTTTAATGGAAACTTTTCTTCACACTGAACCAGGGGCGGATTGGTCATAGACCTTACAGGGAAACTCCCCGGTCGGCCGATGCCCAGGGGGCCGTCTGAGCCATCCTCATGGCCGGCTAGTGGAAGTTTTTGTGATGTATTTTGTGCTGCTGGCAGTATTTTGTGATGGACTGTGTATATTTTGCCACAATATGGTATTGCTGGTGTTGCCTTCCATAAATTTGGACCTGACTACAAAACAGGGTGACTTTTACTATTTTTTTCAGGGCCACTTCAAGTTCCCAGTCCATCCCTGCACTGAACATAATAATGGGCAAATCTCTTCTGATTCTCCAAGACACAAATCAGCACAGATCACTGCAAATCTCACATAAACAAATACTTTAAGGCAGGGGTGAAGAACTTCCGGCCCGCGGGCCGCATTTTATGTGGCCCTGGCCCCCTGCCAGAACATATTGTGAAAATGCTAATGACCGCTTCCATTATGGAAGTGGTCATTAGCATGCGGGAGCCACAGGAAGATGAGAACAGCGCTGCACTGGCTGTCCTCACCTTCCCTGGTCTTTTTCCAGCCCCACGCTCTGTCCTGACACATACAGAAGACCAGGGAGAGTAAGTGAATCTGCCAAGTGGCAGCGCCGTCCGGAGCTGGAGAGGTAAGTTTATTTTTTTATTTGTTTTAAATGTCTGATCTGAGGTGTGATTGGGGCTGATCTGAGGCTAATGGAGGGTGGGGAGGGTCTGATGGGAGTCTGATCTGAGGCTGGGGGGGTCTGATGGGGGCTGATCTGAGGCTGGGGGGCTGATCTGAAGCTGGGGGGGGGCTGATTTGAGGATAGGGGTCTGATCTGAGACTGGGGGCCTATTTGGGGTCTGATCTAAGGCTGGGGGGTCAGATCTGAGGCTGGGGGTCTGATCTTAGGCTAGGGAGGGTCTGATGGGGTCTGATCTGAGGTTGGGAGGTCTGATGGGGGTGTGATCTGAGGCTGGGGTTCTGATCTAAGGCTGAGGAGGGTCTGATCTGAGACTGATGTAGGCTAGGGGTTCTGATAGGAGGCTGATTTGAGACTGATGTAGGTGGGGGGCAGATCTGAGGGTGAGAAAGGGACAAAGGCAGGGACGGAGCTCAATACCGGAATTCAAAAACGCTAGTGTGAAAGTAGCCTTAACTAGCTAACTAACTCACTATATTAACTACAAGTAATAATTAAAGGGAAGCCTTACAACACACTATAGTTTCTAACAGATTCTCATGTACTTACTTACCTCATGGAAATCCTCCTTTTTTTGCAATTTGGACTCTCCTGACTCATTTTCATCATGTAAACCAATCCGTCTGGTTGGTTTCCATCTTGTATGTAACACTTCCTGTTGTTGTATTCAACCAAACCCATGATGCACTTCTCCTTACTCTGTCACAACTAAAGCACTGCCCCTAACCACACCCAGCTACTTTATAGCCCCTCCCACCCAGCTAGTTACATAGGCACTTTCCTATCACTGCCTCTTTTGCTGCCCTGACACACCCATGGACATAACATTACAGGAAATAAGAAAGGGCTGCCTGGATATAGTCATGTCACCACAGCACAGGATGGAACATAGGAGTAATAAAGGCAAGAGAAATATGTTAAAAAATTACAGCTACCTTCATAAATTATTATTTTAACAGATGTTGATGTAAACTGGAAACCCATTTAAAGGGCCGGTCCAACTTTGAGGACTTATTAAACTGTTGTACCTGTGAAAAAAATCATACTTGCTCCCCGCAGCTTGATTTTTCTCCCTGGTCCCTGGCTCTCTTCAGAAGTCTTCAGGTCCCCGTCCTTTAAACTCCAGGATGGATGGGGGCACGTGCAAGGCTGCAGTCAATTTCTGGCCTCAGCAGTGAGTGTATTTTTTCTTTATGTATAGTGTTGTCCTGGCCAAATGGAAAATTGGGTTTAAAGCTGAACAGTGCCTGTAAGTCCTAATATGCAGTTAAAACACTTTGGGAATACTCCACAGAAATGTTCATAGTCTACATGGGGCAAGGTAACTAAAGTGCCTGCTTGTGTCCGTCTCAGATCAGCCCCCTATTTTCTTTACCACAAGCACTGTTCATTTTTTTTTTAACCACTTCTTGGTGGATGATCTTGCACTATTGCTATCATTTTTGAAAAGAGGATGAAGACTATTTTATTTCTTTTCTTTATTACTTTAAGTCTTGCTGTTTTGTTTATATCCTTTTATGTAATCCTGAGTAGTTGGAGAGACAACACTACCACTCTGTGGCATCTCTGTGGTATCTATAGGCCTGACTTAAAGTGTAACTGTGCAGACTTTCCTTCAGCGGTTTTTGCTATTATAATGAGTGGGGTTGGATGGACTTCCGGCAGCGCACGGCTGTACACGGTAGTTACGGATCCGGCAGGCTGTTTCCCTGCCGGAACAGCCTGGCGGAATCATTGACGTCAGTGTGAAACAGGCCTAAAAGCTGCATGTCGGTACAGCAGTGCAACTATAAGACTCGGTCCAGCTCTGTGAAAGCCTGCAGAGATATCCTGAGCTCTCTTTTTATAAGGCTACTTTACACTAGCATTAATATTTTCCGATATTGAGATCCGTCATAGGGTCTCAATACCGGAAAAAACACTTCCGTTTTGTCCCCATTCATTGTCAATAGGGACAAAATGTAGCTGAACAGAATAGCATGCTCCAAAATGCATTCCGTTCCGTTCTCATACAACATGCTGCAGTTTACTTTCCGTCCTGGGATGTTGAGCAAGACGGATCCATCATGACCCACAACGCAAGTCGATGGGGACAGATCCGTTTTCTCTGACACACACTGACACAATAGAAAACGGATCCGTCCCCCATTGACTCAGTGGAGTTCATGACGGATCCGTCTTCGCTATGTTAAAGGGGTTGTCCGGGTTCAGAGAAGACATTCAGGGAATGTCCATACCTGCAATTTCACCCAGGCAGCCTGCCTGAAGAGGACATCGGAGCATCTCATGCTCCGATGCCCCCCCCTTGCCCTGCGCTAGATCGCGCAGGGCAAGGTCTCTTGTTTTGTAAATACTCGCTGCCGGGCGGGTACTTCCGCCCGGCAGTGAGTTCGGTGACGTCACCGGCCTTAATGGGCCGGCTTTAGCGCTGCCCTAGCCGTTTTACTGGCTAGGGCAGCGCTGAAGCCTGTCCATCAGCGCCGATGACGTCACCGACTCACTGCCGGGCGGAAGCCTCTGCCCGGCAGGGACCGGTACGTCACCGGAACCCGGCGAAATTCCTTTGCCCTGCGCTAATTAGCGCAGGGCAAAGGAGGGCATCGGAGCATAGGATGCTCCAATGCCCTGTTCAGGCGGGCTGCCTGGGTGAAATTGCAGGTATGTCCGGGTTCTTCTCTGAACCCGGACAACCCCTTTAAAGATAATGCAACTGGTTCCATTCATAATGGATGCAGATGGTTGTATTATCAGTAACTGAAGCGTTTTTGCTGAACCCTGATGGACCCAGCAAAAATGCTAGTGTGAAAGTAGCCTTAATCAGCAGGAAACTCAGTAAGTGCTCTTCCTGATATGTACATATGTACAACTGTTCAAGCACAGCCAGATATTACTCTTTATCCCCTCGCTGCACTCTCATCAATGCAGAGAGAGAACAGAAAGCTGGGCAATCAGAGGCACAGCTATAGACCCTTGAGGGGTGAGTAACCACTGGACACGAGGTATAAAACAGTCACTTTTTCCCACATTGATCCCTTCTCTGCCCTAAATCTCCTGGGATATTCATCTTCCCCCTGTCCTAGACCACCAGGGATACTGACATTAATCCCTTCAACACCCCTTGACTAGGACGCAGACATTAACCACTTATGTGTTCTAGATCACTCAGGATATAAAACTATCTAGAAATGGAAAATGATGGAGTTATTTTGTGTTTTATCTGCAGAACCACTTTACTAATAAATTTCCACAGAGACCATTGTGGGCGCAGCTCCAGCAGTTGTCTAAAAAATTATTGACAGTGGTTTATGACTGAGAAACAGTTAACTTTTCCCATGGTTTGTTACCTGTTATCGGATTGTTCCTGATGTCACCGCCTTCCTTACTGGCAGATAGGTATACTTCAAGGCTAATGATAAACACCCACAGTGACATAGGAGCTTCTCTCCTGTTATATAAATGGATACCAGAGACTTGTCTTCCCTTCAGTACAATTATTTTCTGGCAAAATGGGGTCCGCCTGGAAATGGGTGCTGGCAAACAGAAAATATTTTATCATCTTTCTGCTCCCAATATTTCTCCTCCCATTGCCCCTGGTGGTGCCAACAACTGTAAGTGTTACTTTTGTTAAGAATGAATGGGGTGGTGTGTGAGAACCGTGGGAAGACACATCTCGGCGTATGGAAAAATACAACTAGCATTGTAAATAAATGTGCAGGTAGGGCATTTATAATAGGGATCAGTGATATTTTTGGGGGATGTGTGGCAGATGAACGTTTAGCTGTGCCCCTTGTTATAATTAAAGAAGAATAAATATGAATATACGAAGTCCTGCTGTGCTCAAATAAACTTACTTTGACATCTGTGTTGGAGGCTCTGTTTGGGGCCGCCGTCACAGAATTCGTTAAAAATAGCAGGACTCTTTTCTCCGCAAAAAAAGCTTTCTCCCGAGCGAATCCTATTATAGTCAATGGGGTCTGTTCACCCTCTTTTGCTTCAGTTATCAACAGTATTACGGTAGTTCCTACAGTCTGCTGGAGCTCTCTGGATCCGGTATTGCCAGATGTTACCGCAATGCCCACTTGCCCGATTGACTATAATGGGATTCAGTGGAGATCCGGCCGCTACCCAACAAATATGCAAGGATTCCGATGGACAAAAACCACTGCCCACGGAACAGCCTGATGGACCTAATAAAGCTAGTGTAAAACTAGCCTTATATGCTGAATCCAGTCCCTTCCGTTATTTTCACAGTCCTGCTCCTGTAATTATGGAAATTAACACTGATGTGAAAAGGGCATAAAACTGCAAAACTTGGCAGAAATTATTCTTTAAAGGGACTCATGAGGCTTGGCTTGACCTGTCAATCAAGTTGAGCTGGGCAGAGGGGACTCACCCTGTGACTCTTCTTTCCATTTCCAGCTTGTATTTAAATTATGTTTCCTCCAAATGTTGCATTGTTGCATTTCAGAGTAAAACATACAATAGTTTGTAACTGAGGAGCTTGTCAGGAGTTCATGCTGCTTATGGTTAGGGCAACATTAGGTTCCTGAGAGTTTCAATCTAACCTTTTGGGCCCCATAGGATTTTTTTGTTTTTGCATTTTCATTTTTCACTCCCGGAGCCATAACTTTTTTATTTTTCCATTCACACAGCTGACTGAGGACTTGCTTTTTGTGGGACATGTTGTACTTTTTAATGACACCATTTATTGTTGCATACAATCTAGTGGGAAGCTGAAAAAACTCCAAATGGGGTAAATTGGATTTTATTTTTACGACGTTCCCTGTGCGGTAAAACTGGCGCATTTATACACGCCAGCAGTTCATTCCCAATAACTGCCTGCTCATCAGCGGAAAATTAACATGCAGCAGTCACCTCCACTGTAGGGGGACGAGAGATCACCATTGCCATCACTCATTCTTAGGGATCATGCACACGAGCATAAGCGCTCAGTGCCCATATTGCAGACCATAAAGCGGTGGTCTGCAGTATACAGGCACTGGCCGTGTGTACTCCGTATCACGGATGCAGACCCAGCAGATACGACCTAAGATAGGGCTTCGCCTATCTTTTTGCAGTGCGGAGGCACAGATTATAAGCACTGCGAAATGCTTCAGTGGGCCTCTGATTCGTGCCTCTTCACCGGAAAAAGATATTCTATGTTTGGCCATATGTTGCGGATTGCGGACCCATTCAAGTCAATAGGTCCGCTTCCGCAAGTGGTGTGCACATGGGCGCTGACCTTGCATTGCGGACCATAATTTGCAGTTCACAGCATGAGCACTGAGCAAGTACGGCATGAGCCCTTTCATGGGCATGAGCCCTTTAAGATTCATTGTTTCTAGGCAGCAGATCACAGTTCACACAGCACAATCTGCTGCCCAGAAACGATTATTTAGGTGTCCGCATGAACAATCATTTCAGCTGTTGAACTAGCATTTTGCTCATTCATCGGGTGATCTGTGGAACCTTCATACAGGTCAATTTATCAGGAACGAGTTATGCCGATAAGCACACCGATAAATTCCCCATGTAAACCAGCCATAGCTGTTCACACTTTTGGGGAGATTTATCAAGCTGGTGTAAAGTAGAACTGGCTTAGTTGCCCATAGCAACCAATCAGATTCCACCTTTCATTTTTCATAGCTCCTTTGGAAAATGAAAGGTGGACTCTGATTGGTTGCTATGAGCAACTAAGCCAGTTCTACTTTACACCAGTTTGATAAATCTCCCCCTGTATGTTATTTACATAGAATACATTTCTCTTATACACTCCAGATTAAAAATAATTGCCTTGTATTGGTAGTCATGTTTACCTACCTTCAAGGATTGTAACACTACATTACAAAATTTGTCTTCTCGACTGAATGTCCAAAATGTGTGCAAAATCAGAGCACACTTACTGCGCACTGAATGTATTCTACTGCACACACCTCTTTAAAGAGGACCTTTCACCACTTTCAAAAAATCAAACTACACTATGTACCTCATAGTGTATCCCCCTCTGAAGGCAGCGGCGCTTTTTTTTTTTCAAAAGGTCCCCCGGTGGCTTCACACGGCCCCCCGTTCTTCTGTCGGGCTTTATGTAAATTAAGAAGCATCGGAACAGGGAGGAGGAGACTCCCTGTTCCTCAATGGGCGTTCCTTCTGCCCTGCTGTGAGCGCTGTCCAATCAGAGCGGACCGCTCACAGCAGGGCTGAAAGAGTTCAAGTTTTAGTAAAATGGCGCACTTTATTGCATTACCCGGACTCCCCAAACTCTTGCACAAGTGTTTGTTGACAATATTGTGAAACTTCATGGCATTCCCACTGACGTTGTCTCTGATCGTGGGACTCAGTTTGTGTCCAGATTCTGGAGGGCGTTCTGTACTCGGCTCGGGGTACAACTGTCTTTCTCCTCTGCCTTTCATCCCCAGACGAATGGACAGACTGAGCGTACCAATCAGAATCTGGAGACTTATTTGAGATGCTTTGTCTCGGAGAACCAGGAAGAGTGGTCCTCGTTTTTGTCTCTGGCTGAGTTTGCCATAAATAATCGCAGACAGGACTCCACTGGTAAGTCACCATTTTTTGGTGCATATGGCTTTCACCCGCAGTTTGGCACATTTTCTGGTTCTGATACTTCTGGTATTCCTGAGGAAGAACGTTTTTCGTCATCATTGTCGTCCATATGGCGAAAAATTCAAAGTAACTTGATAAATATGGGTAACAAGTACAAACGTGTGGCTGACAGGAGACGCATGAATGGTCCGGACCTAAATGTGGGTGATTCTGTGTGGCTGTCTACTAGGAACATTAAGTTGAAAGTTCCTTCATGGAAGTTGGGTCCAAGATTTATTGGCCCATATAAAATCACGGCCATTATTAATCCTGCAGCATTTCGTCTTGAACTTCCGCAGGCCCTGAAAATCCATAATGTGTTTCACAGATCTTTGTTGAAGAGGTATGTTGAACCTCTGGAGCCATCTCCCTTGCCACCCGCGCCTGTCTTGGTGGATGGTAATTTGGAATTTCAGATTGTCAAGATCATTGATTCTCGAGTTCTTCGTGGGACCCTTCAATATCTGGTTCATTGGAAGGGTTATGGTCCTGAGGAGAGGTCATGGGTACCGGCATCTGACGTGAATGCCAGTCGTTTGGTAAAAGCCTTTCACAGGTGTCACCCTGATAAAGTTGGTCCTGGGTGCCCGGAGGTCACCCGTAAAAGGGGGGGGTAATGTCACGAGTGGTCTTGCGTCTGGAATCAGACGTTCTGCGCGGCTTTCTAAGTGACAGGTTTGACAGGCTATTCCCTGTGGTTTGGGTGCTGTTCACCACACCCCTTTCCCTCAGCTGTTGCCGCTGGGCAATTAGCTGTCTCCTACTTACCTCTTCCTCTCCCAGTATCCCTTGCGGTTTATATCTTCTACATACTTGGTTGAGAGTGGTGTGGATCTCGGCTGAGATCCTGTTGCTGAGTTCTACTAAGTTAAGTGTTTTCCCTTCCTTTGGTTATTCCTGTTTGAGTCTCCTGTTCCTCCTTACGCTTGGAGGAACGGGTTACTCTCTTGTGTCATTAGTCTGCAGGGTGTTCTAGGGTTTATTCAGATTAGGTTCCTGTGTATGAGCTTTCCTACCACCCGGGTTAGTTCATACTGGTAGCCAGCTAGGGCCTAGTCTTAGGGTCCCCTGCAGGAGGTGACCAGTTCCCTGGTTTTGTCTGTTCCCATCCTTCTTACGCTCGGTGTGGCCTTTCCCCCCCACCAGAGCGTGACAATTGTGGGTTCAGAAATTATTCTAAAAACACAAGGCATCTAAATGATTGACATGATACTTGGAATGTCAAATCCTGATGTTAGCAATGGTATTTTGCATCCCATGTCTTAACACATTTTTTTCTTATATGTGAAACATGTAGATGGTTTTCTGTAGAGATGAGCGAAGTTTTCAAAAATTTGATTTGGCTGCTTCGCCGAATTTCACAAACAAATTCACTTTGTGACAAATTACTTTATCATGAAGCGCGTTTCTTTGTAAGTAGCGGATGCTATCATGAGGAACGGCGATTGCTCCACCCCTCATTATTAAACCCCTCAGATGCCACATTCATTGTTGATTGCGGCACCTGAGATTAAAAGTGAGGGCTTTCAGGAGTTAGTCAGTTACAAAAAGACCCACCTTAATCAGGGGTTAATAAAAAAAACAACTTAATACCCACCTTATCGATTTGAGCACAAAGAGGCCACCGTGGCCATCTAGATAGAAGATCCCACGCACAAGATTTTGCACAGGATCTTCAATCAAGGTGGCCGCCACGGCTTCTTCATGGTCAAATGAATGAGGTGAGTATGTTTTTTTTCTAACGCCATTTCAGGGAAAATTGATTAGTTACCGCGAAGAATAAGGAAACTCGACTACACAGCAAATCAAATTGATTTTCACATCTATTTCACATCAAAGTCCACTTTTGATCCTTTGATTCGCTCAACCCTAGTTTTCTGTGTATAAGTATTTGAAGTCACTCCATGTATTCTACTTACTTTCTTGGCTCTTTAACTTTCTCCAATGTTTGGACTTTTATCACGGCAAACCGCCTCACAGCTTTTCTCGGCCACAGAGTCAAGGGAATGAGTGACTCAGTTAGAGCATCACACATTATAGTGATGTGCAGTGCTCTTCTGTGGGCATCTTTATCTAGTCCTATCAAGAGACCATTCGAGCTGTCATACTGTCATCCAAATTCTACTATCTACTATTTTACTAGCCGATAAGTTCAAAGCAGCAGTAAATTAAATAATGGGATAACAGTTTTATCTCTGTGCTGACTACTACAGGACAATATTTTGTACCTAATTTTCAGTGGTTTAGTTCTGCCCAAATGAAAAAGAGCAAAAAATTCTAAAAAAAAGTTTTCTGTAAATATTGAGTTTAAAAATTATCCTTTTTTGATGGAAATTATCCTTTTCTGATGGAAATTGATGCAAGGTATATTTAGCATGCCACTCAGGCTATGCATTTTCAAGAGTGGTGTGCTCCTCAATAGGGGGTGAACCAGAGCAGCAGCTACAACCAAGTAAAGTGGCCACCATTTCTAGAAAACATGAGCAGTCCTTCGCTATGGACAGGACGCCACTTTCACGGTAGATCCAGATTCCTGGATGAGCAAGGGCTTAGCAAGTGTTGTACATTTCTAGAGATGACAGTCTTAAAAGTACTGAGAGTTTGAAGAGGCAGTATGGGAATGATATACCGTATGTCCACTAAGTAGTGGCAGATATGTTGTGCTGTTGGTGCCATGCTGAACAAGCAAAGGTTTAGTATGAAAGATTCACAGTTCATTTTGTTTGTGGTAAATTTGATATTAAAGGCTAGAATCAGTAAAGTAACGTCACTAATATATAAAGCACTAATGGTGAAGTTGGCACGGTGCACAGGCTTGCACACAATAGTAAAATGGATGAAAGTAATACCTCTACACACACTGATTAGGTTTTATGATGTAATATACACAAAAAGGTAAAGTACAGTACAAAAGATGACAAAAGGGCAAACATAGAGGCAAAACCGTACCAATAGCAAAAATGATAACATGATGAAACGCATATTTGATCCGTTAAAGGGGTTTTTCCGGGAGTTAACTACTGATGACCTATCCTCAGGATAGGTCATCAGTATCTGATTGGTGGGGGTCCGACACCCGGGACCCCCGACGATCAGCTGTTTGAGAAGGCACCGGGAGCGCCAAGGCCTTCTCTCAGCTTTTCCTAGGCCAGTGATGTCACGTTCATCAGTCACGTGGCCTAGGAGTGGCTCAGTCCCATTCGAGTAAGCACAATACCAAGCACAGCACTGTACATTGCGAGAAGGCCTCGGCACTCATGGGGGCGCCGGTAGCTTCTCAAACAGCTGATTGGCAGGGGTCCCGGGAAAGTTTATGGCATAGTTCTAATTTGAGGCCCAACTTCTTGTAGGTATTTCTGAGATGGATAATATGACCACCAAGTTATAGAGGATAGGTTTACCAACCCAGGCATACAAAACATGAAATATTCATTCAAACAATATGTAATTCGATTCGGTCAATTCGGTTTCCAGCATCCTAAAATCCTGGCTCTTGTGACCAGAGATGTGCCTATGTTCCCTGATCATTATGTCTTTCAAAGTTATGTCTTTCAAAATGTGAATTATGACAAAGCTATTTTTGAAGTATATTTTTGGTCTATGATATGTACAGTCCTATTCACTAATATGAGGTAGCTGGTGATTGGTTGACTGCAGCCTGAATTAACTCCATTGGCATCTCTACAGTGCCTTAGAAATGAATTTATACCCCTTGAACTTTTCCACACTTTTTCACGCTACACCCACAAACTTAAATGTATTTTATTGGGATTTTATCTGATAGAACAACACAAAGTAGCAAGTATGTGTGAAGTGCAAAGAAAATGATACATGGTTTTCACAATTTTTAATAAATATAAATCTGAAAAGTGTGGCTTCCATTTGTATTCAGCCCTCTGTACTCTGATACCCCTAAATAAAGTATAGTGTGACCAATTGCTTTCTGAAGTCACCTAATTAGTAAATAGAGTCTACCTATGTGTAATTTATTTTCAGTATAACTACAGCTGTTCTGTGAAGGCCTCATGCCATCGTGCCAAAGTTGTGGAATAGTGTAAAGCAGGGTTAGGTTATAAAAAAAAATAGCTCAAGTTCTGAACACTCACTCACGGAGCACTGTTCAATCCATCATCCAAAAATAGGAGTATGACACAACTGCAGACCTACCAAGACATGGCTGTCCACCTAAGCCGACAGCCCAGACAAGAAGAACACTAATTAGTGAAGCAGCCAAGAGGCCCATGGTCACTCTGGAGAAGCTGCAGAGATCCACAGCTCAGGTGGGAGAATCTATCCACAAGACAACTATTAGTCAGGTACTCCTCAAATCTGGCCTTCATGGAAGAGTGGCAAGAAGAAAGCCATTTTTGAAAGTAAGCCATAAGAAGCCCCGTTCACAGTTTGCCACAATCCATGTAGAGGACACAGTAAACATGTGGAAGTGCTCTAGTCACATGAGACTAAAGTTGAACTTTTTGGTCTAAATATTCAAACGCTATGTGTGGAAAACTAACAGTGCACATCACCTTGAACACACCATTCTCACCTTGAAACATGTTGCTGGCAGTACAATGCTGTTGGGATGCTTTTCTTCAGCAGGGACATGGAAGCTAGTCAGAGTTGATGGGAAGATGGAGGAAAACTTGGTAGAGGATACAGAAGACTTGAGACTGGGACGGCAGGACAATGGCCCTAAACATCCAGCCAGAGCTACAATACAATTGTTTAGATCAAAACCTATTCATGTATTAGAGTGGCCGAGTCAAAGTCCAGGCCTAAATCCCATTGAGACTCTGTGGCAAGACTTGAAAATCGCTGTTCACAGACGCTGTCCATCCAATCTGACCAAGCTTGAGCTATTTGCAAATAACAATAGGCAAAACTTCTAGGCTCTAGATTAGCAAAAAGAGTCATACCCCAAATGAATTGCAGCTGTAATAGCTAGAGATGAGCGAGTAGTGAAATATTCGACAGTTCGAAATTCGATTCGAATAGACCGCGAAATTCGACTATTCGACCGAATATCGAATCCCATTAAAGTCTATGGGGAAAAAATGCTCGCCACTTGGAAATCTCAATTCGACCACTTGGAGGTCACCAAGTCCACCCTGGAACCTCAGAAAAGGATGCCAACACTGCTGGAATGCAACTGGGACAGCAGGGGAAGCATGTCTGGGTGCATATAACGCGCCCAAGTCGCACTATTACGCCACTATCACAGCCTCTCAACAATACACTCCAAAGACAATATAACCTCTCTGTAAAGTGAGACCATACAAGGAAACCTTCTTTCCTCTACATTGCCATGGACCCCAAGCCAAACTAGACAAAAAAGAAGATGAAATTCTGCACCCCTTAAAATCACGTTGCCTATGACAACTACAGATGGCATAGGCAAGGGGGAAAGCAAATAGACCCCACCCCTAATTGTCATTGTGTGTGTGTGTGAGATGTGGTCAGACATGTCTTCTTTAAAATGTAAAAACAACTCAAACACATGCAGAAGCCTTAAAATGCCCAAATTGTTGGCGCTTGAGATGTCAGTCACCCGACCTGGCCCAGTGTCATGTCTAGCAAGTAAAGCAGTGGGGATGTTGAGGGATGCGTAGGACCGCAAAAGGCAGGAAGAGGCCGTGGGCTGGCCAGAGGCTCATGGAAAATTTTGTGGAGGCCCAAGAGGTGACACCTCTTAAAAATTATGTGGAGGCCCAAGAGGTGAGACCTGTTAAACATTTTGTGGAGGCCCAAGAGGTGAGACCTGTTAAAAATTTTGTGGAGGCCCAAGAGGTGAGACCTCTTAAAAATTATGTGGAGGCCCAAGAGGTGAGACCTCTTAAACATTTTGTGGAGGCCCAAGAGGTGACACCTCTTAAAAATTATGTGGAGGCCCAAGAGGTGAGACCTGTTAAAGATTTTGTGGAGGCCCAAGAGGTGAGACGTATTAAAAAATTATGTGGAGGCCCAAGAGGTGACACCTCTTAAACATTTTGTGCAGGCCCAAGAGGTGAGACCTTCTTAAAAAATTATGTGGAGGCCCAAGAGGTGTGACCTGTTAAAAATTATGTGGAGGCCCAAGAGGTGAGACCTGTTAAACATTTTGTGGAGGCCCAAGAAGGTGAGACGTATTAAAAATTATGTGGAGGCCCAAGAGGTGACACCTCTTAAACATTTTGTGGAGGCCCAAGAGGTGAGACCTCTTAAAAATTATGTGGAGGCCCAAGAGGTGAGACCTCTTAAAAATTATGTGGAGGCCCAAGAGGTGACACCTCTTAAACATTTTGTGTAGGCCCAAGAGGGTGAGACCTCTTAAAAATTATGTGGAGGCCCAAGAGGTGAGGCGTATTAAAAATTATGTGGAGGCCCAAGAGGTGAGACGTATTAAAAATTATGTGGAGGCCCAAGAGGTGAGACCTCTTAAAAATTATGTGGAGGCCCAAGAGGTGAGACCTCTTAAAAATTATGTGGAGGCCCAAGAGGTGACACCTCTTAAACATTTTGTGTAGGCCCAAGAGGTGAGACCTCTTAAAAAATTATGTGGAGGCCCAAGAGGTGAGGCGTATTAAAAATTATGTGGGAGGCCCAAGAGGTGAGACGTATTAAAAATTATGTGGAGGCCCAAGAGGAGAGACGTGTTAAAAATTATGTGGAGGCCCAAGAGGTGAGCAATAAATATATACAATTTTTCTTATTTACGGAGCAATTCTACGGCGGTTAAGGAGGAGGAGGTGGAGGAGGAAATGGCACTTCATACAGATGGCACTTCACTTTGGCTGCTTTTCCACTGTTAACCTCTTAAACGCTTTTGTGGAGGCCCAAGAGGTGAGACCTGTTAAAAATTATGTGGAGGCCCAAGAGGTGAGCCATAAATATATACATTTTTCTTATTTACGGAGCAATTCTACGGCGGTTAAGGAGGAGGAGGAGGAGGAGGTGGAGGAGGAAATGGCACTTCATACAGATGGCACTTCACTTTTGGCTGCTTTCCACTGTTAACCTCTTAAACCTTTTGTGGAGGCCCAAGAGGTGAGACCTGTTAAAAAATTATGTGGAGGCCCAAGAGGTGAGCCATAAATATATACATTTTTCTTATTTACGGAGCAATTCTACGGCGGTTAAGGAGGAGGTGGAGGAGGAAATGGCACTTCATACAGATGGCACTTCACTTTTGGCTGCTTTCCACTGTTAACCTCTTAAACCTTTTGTCGAGGCCCAAAAGGTGAGACCTGTTAAAAATTATGTGGAGGCCCAAGAGGTGAGACCTGTTAAACATTTTGTGAAGGCCCAAGAGGTGAGACCCGTTAAAAATTATGTGGAGGCCCAATAGGTGAGACCTGTTAAACATTTTGTGGAGGCCCAAGAGGTGAGACCTGTTAAACATTTTGTGGAGGCCCAAGAGGTGAGACCTGTTAAACATTTTGTGAAGGCCCAAGAGTGAGACCCGTTAAAATTATGTGGAGGCCCAATAGGTGAGACCTGTTAAACATTTGTGGAGGCCCAAGAGGTGAGACCTGTTAAAAATTATGTGGAGGCCCAAGAGGTGAGACCTGGTTAAACATTTGTGGAGGCCCAAGAGGTGAGACCTGTTAAACATTTGTGGAGGCCCAAGAGGTGAGAACCTGTTAAACATTTTGTGGAGGCCCAAGAGGTGAGACCTGTTAAACATTTTGTGGAGGCCCAAGAGGTGAGACCTGTTAAACATTTTGTGGAGGCCCAAGAGGTGAGACCTGTTAAACATTTTGTGGAGGCCCAAGAGGTGAGACCTGTTAAAAATTATGTGGAGGCCCAAGAGGTGAGACCTCTTAAAAATTATGTGGAGGCCCAAGAGGTGAGACCTGTTAAAAATTATGAGGAGGCCCAAGAGGTGAGACCTCTTAAACATTTTGTGGGGGCCCAAGAGGTTGAAACCTCTTAAACATTTTGTGGAGGCCCAAGAGGTGAGACCTGTTAAACATTTTGTGGAGGCCCAAGAGGTGAGACCTGTTAAAAATTATGTGGAGGCCCAAGAGGTGAGACCTCTTAAAAATTATGTGGAGGCCCAAGAGGTGAGACCTGTTAAAAATTATGAGGAGGCCCAAGAGGTGAGACCTCTTAAACATTTTGTGGGGGCCCAAGAGGTTGAAACCTCTTAAACATTTTGTGCAGGCCCAAGAGGTGAGACCGGTTAAAAATTATGTTGAGGCCCAAGAGGTGAGACCGGTTAAAAATTATGAGGAGGCCCAAGAGGTGAGCCATAAACATATACATTTTTCTTATTTACGGAGCAATTCTACGGCGGTTAAGGAGGAGGAGGAGGAGGAGGTGGAGGAGGAAATGGCACTTCATACAGATGGCACTTTCACTTTTGGCTGCTTTCCACGGTTGGAGAAGCAAAGTCCGGGTCAATCCACTTGCTGTTCATTTTGATTAGCGTCAGCCTGTCGGCACTGTCGGTTGACAGGCGGCTGCGCTTATCGGTTATAATGCCCCCGGCTGCGCTGAACACCCTTTCTGATAGCACGCTGGCAGCAGGGCAGGCAAGCACCTCCAAGGCGTACAGGGACAGTTCCAGCCACGTGTCCAACTTGGAGACCCAGTAAGTGTAGGACGCCGAGGGATCGGGGAGGACAGGGTTACGGTCTGCCAGGTACTCCCGCAACATCCGCCGATACTTGTCCCTCCTGCTGATAGCGGGCCCCGCAGTGATGGAAGTTGCACGAGGGGGTGCCATGAACGTGTCCCACACCTTGGAGAGTGTTCCCCCTGGTGGCTGTGGGCCTGATGGATGTTGTGGGACTCTGGGAGACCCTCTCCTCTCTGCCGCCAGCGATGGTGGGTGGGAAAATCTCCATCATGTTCTGCACGAGTTCCCTCTGGTATTCCAGCAATCGATTCGTCCTCTCCTCTACCGGAATAAAAGAGGAGACGTTATCTTTATACCGGGGGTCCAGGAGTGCGAAGACCCAGTACAGTTTGTTCTCCACTATCCGGACAACACGTGTGTCCCGGGAAAAGCAGCCCAGCATGAAGTCAGCCATGTGTGCCAGACTCTGAATAGGCATGACCTCACTGCCCCCACCAGAAGGATCACTTGCCATTTTCCTCCTCTTCCTCTTCCGCCTCCTCTCCGCCCCATCCGCGCTGAACCAATGGGACGCACACAGCCTGACTGCTACCCTCGCCGCCAGCATCCTCCTCCTCTTCCACAGCCACCTCCACGTCGTCCTCCTCCTCCTCCTCCTCCTCCTCCTGCAACTGCCACCGTGAAGCAGACAAAAGTGTGGTCTGACTGTGTAGCTCCGTTGCGTCTCCTCCTACCCCCGTCTCCTCTGCGTGCAATGCGTTCTCCCTTATTGCGATGAGCGATTCTTTAAGGACGCCTAGGAGCGGGATGGTTACGCTCACTATAGCGTCCCTCGCTGCTGACCTTCTTGGTGGACTCCTCAAAGATACGCAGTACATCGCATATGTCTGCCATCCATGGCCACTCGTGGTTGGCAAACTGAGGGAGCTGAGTTGGAGGCACGCGTGGATTCATAATCTGGTACTCCATCAATGCTCTCTGCTGCTCACACACCCTGGCCAACATGGAATAGGTGGAATTCCAGCGAGTGGGCAGGTCGCACAACAGCCGATGTTCAGGCAAATGGAGGCGTTGCTGGAGTTTTTTTAAGCTAGCAGCAGCTACAGTTGACTTCCGAAAGTGAGCGCACAAGCGCCGCACTTTCACCAGTAGCTCTGCCAGGTTGGGGTAAGTCTTCAGAAATTTTTGGACTACAAGATTAAAAACGTGGGCCAGGCATGGTACGTGATTGAGTTCGGCAAGCTCCAGAGCCGCCACCAGGTTACGGCCGTTATCGCACACGACCATGCCTGGTCCTAGCTGCAGCGGCGACAGCCACATCTCCGTCTGCTGCAATATGGCGTCCCTCACCTCTGGGGCGCTGTGCTTCCTGTCGCCCAAGCTGA